>NC_051167.1:187230697-187671269 GCF_013339725.1 Rhipicephalus microplus
GTGGCCGTTGCGTGTCGTGGCGTCGCATGCACAGGAGCATGCGCGACCTCACAGACATGCAGGCATGCTCTACACGTGCGACAACGGTGGATGGGGTGCTTGTTTAGCGGAAGATCTGTGCCCTCTTACGGCGCTTTCGTCACATATAACTCACAAGACGGAATGCGCGTTTCGACTGATAAAATGCGCCTGCATCAACGATGCACAATTTGTGGCCGGTTCGAGGCATGTGATTATATGAAGATGTGAGGATGCCAACGGCTGCGTGAAAAAAAAATAAACTAGACGGCCATTCTCACGTGCGAAGACATGCAGTGGGCAGTGAGGGACACCCACGATTGATTGATTGATATGTGGGGTTTAACGTCCCAAAGCCCCCATATGATCGTGAGAGACGCTTGTAGAGGAGGGCTCGGGAAAACTTTGACCACCTAGGGTTCTTTACCGAGCACCCAAATCTGATCACACGAGCCTACAGCATTTCCACTTCCATCGAAAATGCAGGCGCCGCAGCTGGGATTCGACCCCACGACCTGCGGTTCAGCAGCCGAGTACCTTAGCCACTATACCACCACGGCGGGGCAGCGACCAACTAAATCAATTTTCTCCTAACACTACGCAGGTCTTCCTGAGGTGAGGCAGCTCAAACTGACAGAGATGGACAAGGATTCTATAACTGTTTCCTGGCAACGACCAGAGGGCTGCTTTGACGGCTATATAGTAGAAGTCACGGAAGAAAACAGCGGAAGCAGTGGTGTTGGAGGCCTCAGTGTGGGCTCCTGTGCGGGTGGAATCAGTGTTGACGCTGAACACACTAGCATCACGTGCAGGAAAATAGAAGCTTGCAGCGTGAAAATCACCGTACGTACCCAAAGAAAAGGGCCACTCGAGCTCACTTCATCTGGTGTTTCCCTGCACGACATCGTCATGTACAAAAAAGGTACTTCTATACGCTCCTGCGTCCGTCTCCTTGCGATGCTGAGTTGCTGAATTTTATATTGAAGTAATAACCAGCTAGTGACCAAAGAAGTGGAAGGAACGCTGTGCAGTGGTTCAGTTTCATAGTTTCTGGCTTAATATTTGTACTTTTTTATTTCTTAAGTGGTATTCGGTGTGTTTTAGCTAGTATATTTCTCTATACCTATAGAACCAATACAAGAGGTTCGCATTTTATGTAGCGGCGTAGTGGTATTGCCACCTAGCATACGCATAAGATTCATGCAAAAAAGAAAGCGAGGTATCACAAATTATGACACTAGAAAAGTATGTGCTACTCTTGCATATTTGTTTTTATGAACTATTTTTGCATTCAGAATATTTTGATCGGTAACTTTTTTTAGGTATAAATGCGTATTGCTACTTTTATTTAATGCTCTTTTCTACAGCATGGTTGATCTGCATGCCCATACCCCTTTCTGAGTAGAAAGCTCATTCAGTTTATGCGCCTCCTAGAAGCCGTTACAACTGCCTCACCGTAATAGCATGCAACTGCAGCATTAAACCTCAATAAAGCACTGGCGCCTCGGCCCTTGGCCTTAAAAACTAGTACTGTACAATGTATTATCGGTGAATTCACGTGCATTTTGTGTTACTCACTATTTCAATTTTTTAGTTAATTACACTCGGTTGTGTATGTCTACGAGAGGGACTTCGAACTCTTTAATTGTGTTCTGTGAGCATTTTCTTTTCTTAGTGTATAAATTTTAGTCTACACATGAAAGCTGCTTGTTTTCCGTTTCTTTCGAAACAAATGTATTTAATTTTAAGTTTTTTTGCGGTGGTCATGTCGAAGCTTAGCATGAACTGCGGAGGGGCAGAGCCCGTTGTCAGACTGTTTGCCTTTATTACTTGCCCCTTCAGTGAGCTCTGTCATGTGCTTACTGTAAGTAAAGTGTCATTACTAATATCACTACTGCTACTTAAAGCCTTATGGTACATTATCTCTATTTATACATTACCTTACTGTAACAAAACTATCACACCGACATAGGTTCCAGCAGTAGTCCGAGTATAAATATCAGTAGCATTGCAGGCATTTCGAAATATTGGTGAAGAATACTTGCATAAAAAGTCTCTGGAAGAGGAGGTCAGCAGCTGTTGCGTAGGCCCGGGAGTAATCCACGAGAAGTGCGATTCTAATAAAGATGGATGAAAAACACAAAAAGATGAGCGTTCGAGACATGTCACTGCATTTTCGCAGACTGGATAGGGATCCGGTGAGGATGGAGAACATCGAGGTTCAGAGTTGCTGAAGATTGAGATGAATTCTCTAAATTAGTTGGTCATGCATAAGTGCTTGAGAAGAATCCGTATAAATAGAATGACAACGTAGAAAAAAACTGACGAGTATAAGTGCTTGTTCTGATCGTCTTTGTGTTGTCATCATTTCAATTGCCCTAATTTACAGCGCCCACTTGAGGCCTCCATGGCAGTAAAATCTGGAGTGAGGATAGCGAAAGGCGCAGCAAAGCAGGTTTCAGACTTGTCAGTGTAAGTCGTCCTGGTGCTTGTAGGTCGTAAACTGTTCAAGTTGTTCTGAAATGTCACGCAGGTCCTAAAAAACTATAGCCGGGTTCAGGCGCCCTCACAGCCGCCCTTGTAAATCTTGCTCGGAAAAGTGCAATCAATGAAATGTCGGTCAGCTGGTACCGTCCACTCAAAGGAATTCTCTACAGGAGGACCGTAGAGTCGCCTCAATTATGCAGTGTGCGGGTTTTTCTTTGTTTGCACATGTTTCTAATTATCATCGGCAACGCTTAACTATCACTTAAAATCAAGGAAACTGACGCCGAAACAGAAAGTTGGAACCACCGAGCTTGTTTACGCTGTTGTGCCAAATAGGAAAAATTGAAGTTCATTGGGATAGGAATTTGCTATGCAGTGCCGATGAAGCAGGCTGATAAATGATGTGTTACTGAAGTCTTGCGTTAAACGCTCAAGACATTATTTCACTTAATTGTTTTGCTAGAACCTTGCTAAAGTGCTTTGCTAGAGCCGCTTGTCAACGACTGCCTTCTCCGTCCATGCTGTTTGTTAGAGGTTAGTAAGAGAAACCACATAAAATATAATTGCTCTGTCAAAACCATTTTTATTTGCAGATATGCCAGAAGTGCTGCCGACAATTAAAGTGGCTAATGACACATTTGTACTGCGCTGGAACCAGCCAACTGGCTGCTTCGACAAGTACAATCTCGAGGTCACCTATGAACCTCACGAACATTCGATCTTTAAAACGCAGCGTATTGGTTCATGTGTCGGGACAACCGTTCTAGAACCTGACGTCACAAATGTTACTTGTTCACATCTGCCAGCCTGCGTAAACACCAGTGTAATTCTACGCACTCAGAGAAATGGACCACATAGACGTGTTTCACGTGGTGAAGCATTGTTTGTGTATTCTGAAGAAGGAGGTAGGTGTTTTGTGGCATGCTCTCACATAACATTGCCGTGTTTATTGTTGAAGTGTTCAATAGAAAAACAATTGTAACGTAATGTTTTGATATAGGATGTTTGACTCGTGTATAAAATTCTTGCATGTTGGAGCACAGGATAATCTCAGGATGCGTATGAATACACTGTCGGGGAGGTCAACAGCTTTGCGATTTGTGCACTTCACAATCCTGATGATGTTGCTTCCTAGCTCTAGAGAAACATTACAATTGAATTGCCTGCTTATCGTGCTGCTGTGATCATGCCAGAGTGCATTTTTTCAATATTGGTAGGGTTCCCTTTCGCTTCGTGCATTAAAAATTTAAAATTCACTTAGTATGACACAGCAGATGTGCTCCTCACTAAACTAATTCACGATCATGTTTATGAAAACGCATGCATCATCACAGTCGTAACCCTTTTTCTCCTTTTTTGTAGGGCTAGTGAGACTGCGTTTAAACCACAGCTATCTTACAGCATTCAACTTCACAGAGTGTACCATTTTATACAGAGTAGTGCGTGAAACGGTCACGACGAATTAAGATGAACACGATCTCATAATATGGACGCTCATATCGGAGGACATTTCATTTATAACATTTTACTGCATGTCTTCGCAGATCTTGTAGACTTTGACCTCTACGTTGACAGGTTGAGAACGTCTACGGCTGAAATCATCATAGACCCGCATCTTCCACGGTCCTGCCCACCGCGTTACTGCGGGGCAAGTATATGTGTCTTCCAAAAGAGTGAAATTGATGGGGTGAGTCACCATCTTTCAAAACTCGCACTACGTTCAAACCAGCACATCGATCTTCAAGAAAACTAAATTAACAATCTTCAGTTCCCCCTTAGCAAATTGGACAATTCCAAACGCGCTGCAGTGAACCTGAAATCTGTCGTTCCGTTTATCTCATTGTGTCAACTCAACACGTTCCTACCCATAGGAATACATCGATATTATTATTATTATTATTATTATTATTATTATTATTATTATTATTATTATTATTATTATTATTATTGTGGTTGTTGTTGTTGTTGTTGTTGTTGTTGTTGTTGTTGTTGTTGTTGTTGTTGTTGTTGTTATGTTTTATACTTCATCAATTGGTTGATGAAGGACAGCTGCAGGTAAAAGCTGCTCTCCGAAAGAGGCAGCTGGACAAAGGCCCACAGCCACCTAATATACGCTAATCCTAATTTCTGCCTAGTTCTGGAAGAGCCATAACGAAACCAAAGCAAAAGTTTTCACCGCTGTGCTACACATGTATGCTCAGAAAGTGTGAACACACAAGAATCACGTGACTGCGTTGCACCCTTGACGCAAGGCAAATGTAACAGAAGAGCACTTTATGTGAACTTCGGAGTAAAGAATTTAAATCCTTTTGCAGATGAAAAGGTAAACATGAAAATTCATGTGCAAAAAGAGAAAAAAACTATTTCACCTCTGCAATGTTGGGCTTAACAGGCGTTTCAGTA
Organism: Rhipicephalus microplus; assembly: GCF_013339725.1. Classification (NCBI taxonomy): domain Eukaryota; kingdom Metazoa; phylum Arthropoda; class Arachnida; order Ixodida; family Ixodidae; genus Rhipicephalus; species Rhipicephalus microplus. Next base: position 187,235,606 of record NC_051167.1, read on the forward strand.
CGGGGACAGTGTGCGTGCCATACAAAGACTAGACGCTGACGTGCGCAAAAATGTGAACTGTGCCATTTGTATGTCGTTTAAACACAATGTACTTTCTAAATATCACAACAAAACGCTATGCTAGAGCCTCAGTTAAACAAATCTCACAAGTGATTTTGCAAAAAAAATTTAAATCATTTCAGCGCGCACGTGAATAGAAATGAATTCTTTATGAGCTTCAGAACGCTTCTTTCCAACGCAGTTCAATAAGAAGATTCAATGTGTGAATACGTATCGTCCAGGTAGCTGTAGTGCGCTGCATTACCTATGATACAAGAAAGGGTGTTAATTGTGCTCGACCGTCACTTGAAAGCATGGACGCGTTCACATATCACCCAACGAGCACATCGGCCATTCTTTGCTTATTGCGGCTCGATTGTTTTGCTTTCCGTTTTTCTTCGCATTTCGTAACTAATTTCTTAAAAATAGGAATGCAAGAAAAAGAGGGATGAACACTCAGAGACAAACAGTTGTAAGTCGGTTGTCGTTTGCCTTTTTTTCTTCGACCGTCGTTTTTGGCGCTGTTATTTTTGCGATTATGAACAACCAACGAGCCCGATTCAACTTCATTGTACTTACGACAATATTTGTGATGCTTCCTGAAATAGATGTTTATTCAAAAGACACTTTATATGGTGTGGGTTAATACGGTGCTTTCAGAAGTTGTATATATTACCTGGAGGCAAACGCCTCTACTATGACATCCCTGTCTGCTTTCTTGCCCCCCAGATGTTCTTGTCCAGTTTTTATGGCTTTCTCTGAGCGGAACAATAGTCATGTCTACCCTCCTTTCCTCCAACTAAGAACTAAGTTTTCAGTTTCGAAACACCTTGTCGCGTAACTGCGTAATAGATTTGCAAGTGATTGCATGTTTTTGTGTTTGCTTCACTGTTATCATTGTTGTTTTTTCTATCTGACATTGTACCTTCTCCTCGTTTCTGTAACATCCTTTCGGCCCTGAGAGTGTTATAATATTCTATAAGGATCGACAAAAAAATTATTGCATTATTTCAGTCATCGTTAGACGTGGCTGTTACCAATGCCATTCGCTGTACTATTCACAAAGCTGCGAGGCAAGTTTCTTATTGTAGTTACTATAGTTCAGCAACTTTTCGCAGTCATTGTTATTTACCTCATATAGGTATTTTAGAGCACTCTAACTACAGTACCTTGATGACGCATAAACAAGTGTATACGTGGTGAACATTTGTCGTTTATTTGTTGCAGCTTTCTTGTTGGAGTGAGGAGTGCGAGGCACGCAGTTCATACAGCAGCGAACTGGTCGTGAAATTAAAAATACCGTTTCTTGGAAGATTTTTTTCGTGCAGAGTTACCTTAAGGTACAACAATGAAGTCGCAAAAGAAATCGGATTCACCGGCATTCAATGTAAGTCCGGCAGGCAAAAAGTGCATTTCAAACGCTTCATCAGAAAACCTTAGGTTGACATTTTCGTCACTGTTACACAACGGAATGTCGTTTTCGGTATGGTAAATTATCATAACGCAAGCTTTTTTAGTACCACTGTGTTTCCAAAGTCGTAAGTTTATAAGATGTTAAAGCCAATTTGATCGGCCATCTCGGTATTGAATAGTTTACAGCGTTTTAGTTATATTTGTGAAGTCTTTTTTCGAGTGTATGGTTTTACCGAGATAGCACAAAGATCTTGTTTACAATAGATTGATTGATTGATTGATTGGTTGATTGATTGATATGCGTGGTTTAACGTCCAAAAATTACCATTCGATTATAAGAGACGCCGTAGTGGAGGGCTCCGGAAATTTCGACCACCTGGGGTTCTTTAACGTGAACCCAAATCTGAGCACACTGGCCTACAAGATTTCCGCCTCTATCGAAAATGCAGCCGCCGCAGCCGGGATTCAATCATGTGACCTGTGGGTCAGTAGCCGAGTCCCTTAGCCACTAGACCACCGTGGCGGGGCAAGAGCTTGTTTCTAATCATCATTTTGAGCAGGAGTGAAAAATCGAAGAAGATACAAAAAATAAGAATAAAAAAGTCTGGGTCTGAATGAGGAATGAATTGGGGTCGTTTGCGTGGCAAGCATGTGTTCTACAACACAGCCACGCATCTGATTCAAAGTACAGTGGAAAGAACCTATCCTGCTTTAAATTACAGTCAAATTAGCTTGCAAGCTTTATAAATGCAGGCGTCCCTTATACATGCTTTACAATACAACATGCAATATTGGAGTAATGTGTGGTACAAGCGTACATTGCGGTTGACTGTAAGAGGATGCAACGAGGAAAAATCCATGGGTTGAATCGGGCCACCCACCACGAAAAACACACGCGTTACAGCGTCTTTTACCTGAAGGCCACGTAGTGGGTGCACAGCAAGTTCGAAAAGACGTCACGCCCACAATTGCCACGGGTTTCAAAGCATGCTGCCCATCAAACGTAATGCAGGCGTATTCGAAAGCTTGAATTGCGTAAGCCATTTTGAACTGAGTGCGCGCTAGGGACAGGAAATTGTTTTCGCGTTGGAGTCATGAAGGCGAAGCCTAATGATTTCCCAATTTTCTTTACCTGGGTTCATTGACGTCTCTGCTTAAGCAAGCCGTAAAACAGCCATTGTAAGATGTTTATATTGTTGCTTACGCATGCTAATGTGTTGACCTTTATATGAGTAATGAAAAATACGCCAACACAAAAGCTTTCTTCGTCCGTCTTTCCCTTTCCCACTCAACGTTGTTTTACGGCTCACAATATACTCATTTTTGACCAAATAATGAACAATGAGCTATCTTACTTTGCCGCGTCAGCAGATAATTGCAGGATGAGTGTTGGTTAAAGGTACTGAAGAAAACTCGTCCCTTGTTTGTCGGCGTACGTCTTGCGTAACCTGAAAAGAGAATATAAGAAAACTGTCCGACAAGAAATGAAATTTCGAAGAGAAAGTATTGAATGCCTCATAAAACGCAAAAAATGAGCTATCGGCGACGCCTACCCAAGTGAGGCAGAACATATTCATCTGATGTCATAACATCACGTTAGCAGAAAGTTGCAGGTTGCTAAATTTCGTCACGTTCTTCTGTTCGTATGAAAGCTCTACAGCCGATGCCAAAAAGCCCCTCAACATACAAATACACAAAGTCCTCATATGTCTCTAGTAAGACAGCAGATACGAGGATCGGTTGCAAGCGGTGAATCAAGCCCATAATCTATGGTCGGTGCTCTATGAAAAAAGTCAAGCTTTGCTCGGTGGTAGCAGTACTGGCCTAATACGCTGTCTTGAAAAAATGGCTTTTTTATTGCACTAAAAAGTTCATCATAGTTTGGGTTCTCTTGTGTTTCACTTTGCGAGTGTTAATTCAAACAAAGGTGGCAACAAAATTACGACGCTGAGTGAGTGAACGTATTAATGAAATGTGGGAACCACTCTTGTATTCTTGCCCAATTTTTTGAAAATACCCCTTTTTAACTATTCATTGCAGAGCAAAACACCCTTAACCACATGGTCTGAAATGCTTCCTGTCAGAGGACAACACGAGCGACAAAAGAATCGTCCTCAACTGACCCATCCTTCATCTTAGACTTAGATTGGTGGTCGTCGCAATGGGTGAAAAAAAAAAGATCAACTGAGATGACCTGACGCTGAAAAGAAACAAGTTTTATCTCTTCATTTTGCGAAAAAGAAGATAATAAAAAACTTGTGCACGTATCAGAAAGTATTCGTACACCGAGTTATGTTTTACCCGGCACCTGGCAGCATGAATACGAACGGTACGGAAAATCATTCGAGGTGATCTAGGAGGTGGTGTCAGAAAAAACAGAGGTACAGATAGCTGCAAAGGAAGTGGATGACGTTATCTAAAACGGGTAAGCCTAGTGATTATGTTCATCTGCTCCTATCATACTAGAGCACGCATCGGACGGACGCATTGACGGACTCATGGGCGGACTCATGGGCGGACGCTTTGTCCCACTGATCATCATTCACTCTGCGGATATGCTGCGAATTTTTTATAATACGAAAACCACTAACGTAATCTAGTGATACAACGCTATCTAGTGAGCAATCACTAAATCTAACTATAAGTGGCTACTATTACAACATACCATTACTATACGACAAAATGACCCACACCCTTAAAAGCTTCGCCCCTAAATAATGACTGACAAAGTGGGGGAGGACGCTCTTGTACCATATATGCCACACTATATAACAACCAGAAACGTGTATTCATTACGCCTCGCGAAAAGACTAAAAAACCAACCGATGTATCGATCACTCAATGCACTCATTCACGAGAAACGTTTGCAATGACGCCCAAGGAATCGTCTTGGCGCTTCGTTTTGGTCACCACAGTCACGTGAATGACATTGAAGCCGATGCGTAAGCAGTATTTTTAGCTCACTTGCCCTTTTGATAAACACGTTCACTTATGGTGTAATGAGCAGTTGATATTTAGTTATTGACACCAAGGATATCCCCGAGTATAGCTATATTAGCACCCACGGTTGCCAGGGTGTTCGGAGGAAAATTGGGTCTGTTTCTGCTTTTAAGTGGGATTTGGCGCTGGCATTAGACAAAAGATGTCTGAATGACGTACAGATGGAAAACTCTCATGGTGTCTACTTTAGAGGACCACCTATTGCAGAACGTGACTTTAGACACCCTTGTATGAGGACACCCTTGTATTTCTTCGTATGAGGCAGGTTGTGAAAGATGGAAGCATTACTCGCTCGGAATTATTCATGTCCGAAACTATTGCCGAACTGACGACCACTGATGTGCTGATGCTACAAACTGTGATCTTGAGCACATCGTGCAGTGCTCGTTATTATTGTCGTCACAAGGCGAGTACTTCCAGTGCTTTCACAGAAATTCCCGCAACGCAGGAGGGGAGTGACATTTCTGCAGCGCTGCAAGAAACTGTGTTCATTTACGAAATGATTTCTGAAGTTGATATTTTAACCTCTGACTCATGGAAATTATGTCTTTAAATTGTGTTTGCTCTACTCATTTGGATTCCTACTAAGAAAATCCCAATAGAGCCGTATAAGTGAAAAGGTCACAGCTATTTTTATACAGCCATGGCTACTTTTGGGTACTTTTACTGTCCTTGGCTCAAGTTGGCTACTTCTAGGTTTTTTTGCAATCCTCATGCTCATTTTTATACTTTGCACATAGCAACCTTGATACCTGCAATCTGAGCCCGTTGTGCGAAGAATAAAAAGTTTCGCAAATGGCATAGTAAAAACCTAGTATATCAAGTGTGAGACAAGAAAAAATGCATAATAAATTATTATTATTATTATTAATATTATTATATCTCGAATATAACGTCCCGAAACCACTATATTATTATGAGAGACGCCGCAACGGAGGGTTGCGGAAATTTCGACCGCCTGGGGTTCTCAAACGTGCACCCTATTCTGAGAACACGGGCCCACAGAATTTTCGCCTCCACCAAAACTGCAGCTGTCACAGTTTGAAAAGGGTGAGACAAAGGACAAGAGTAAGGGTGAAGTTGAGGGAGAGTGCAAGTGTGAATGGAATCGAAAAGATAAGGATAATGGCGAAGGGGAGAATTAAAGTGTCGAAGCAAGGAATGAGTAAGACGAAGAGGAGAATTCTTGCTTAGCTTAGCTTTCATCTGGATTTTCTAACCTTGCTCATGGTTGCCAAAAATAGGATTGGCCTCAACGTTTCGCTCGACCAATGACGTCCAGCGTAATGTTTGTCTCATGCGACATCGCTTCGAAATGATGAGATGGAAATAGACACTCCCGTTTTCTTCAAGGTGAGCAAAGATTTGAGTGAACGACGAAAAGCAGGATGAGTAATCTATACCGAAGCTTTGGTCAGAAGAAATACCGAGAACTAACTAGAATACATCTTGAAGAAGTCAACATCAAAACACTTGCCTATACGTTCAAGGCGTACAAACACAGATTATTTTGCGACACTCTGCTCACGTACTCACATGCTCACAAAAAAGATATTTCGAAAACAAATGAGACAAACATTATCAAATATTTGATAATAACAAAAAATGGTCGTGAATAATAGCTTTCCTTGCTTCAAATTCTAAAAATTCTTCAGAGCTGGAACCCAGAATGCTTTTTCGAACCCCTAAACTTGCTCGATTTTCATATATCATGCACAAAAACACTTCTGATACACTGACACATTGCCTAGTAGTGGAAAAGAGGGTATATATTTACAAGCGAAAAACGCTTCAAAAGACAAAAACACACCAAATTGAAAGCATTTTATTTATGTAGATGTTATATATAGGAATATCCGTGTGTAAATATTACATTTCTTTTCAGGTGACGCTCAAGTCACTATGAAAAGTTAAATGTGCTTGAAAATTAGTCTTTGTCTTCGCCTTTCCCACTGTCTTGGAATCATACCTAATGTTTTTGGGCTGTATTGGTTGAGAGCTTTTTTTCAAGGGTTCTATGAAATACGAAGAAAAGGAACACAGCTGGTGCGCTGATTGATGATTGATATGTGCAGTTTAACGTCCCAAAACCATCATATGATTATGAGAGACGCCATAGGGGGGGGGGGGGGGGCGAGGCTTCGGAAATTTCGATCACCTGGGGTTCTTTAACGTGCTCCCAAATCTGAGAACACGGGCCTACAACATTTCTGCCTCCATCGGAAATGCAGCCGCTGCAGCCGGGATTCGAACCTGCGCCCTGCGGGTCAGCAGCCGAGTACCTTAGCCACGAGACCACCGCGGCGGGGCAGCTGGTGCGCTGGCGTCGTTTAGCATAGACGTGAGGCGATTCTTGGTCATGTGGTTCTTTTTGGTGTTGATTCGGATGTTGTAAGCCCACACAAGCCCACACAAGCACTTTTTTTTCACGATGAAATGTGACCGCTGTTGTTCTGTTGATATTTTTTTTATATTTGCAGCGGAAGACTTGGGAGACCACTTGTGTTCTATAAAATGCACATAAAAACAGAAAACAAGTGTCAGTGTATTGTTGACAAGGCAAGCGTTGCAAACGCATGGTGTAGGGTAGATATTATCCGGTGACTCGCTGCGCTATACTGCTGGTGTGATAGAGAGCTACAGGCACAGCACCACGTACAAACTTGTGCTTCTGTTTGGAATGTAAATTGGCTTGTGCAGATTACGTAATACAAATATTGAAACAGAGCTTTACAATATAACACGACGTTGCCTCCTACTACATGTATCTTAAAAAACTTTCGGCACATTAAACTAGAAATATTTTCATTTTTTTCAGGTCGGTATAGTGCTAAGTAGTTTTGGCATAGGTGCAATCTCATAAGCAAGTGCACAGAAGAGAAATAAATATCGTAAGTGTACATGCGCAGCTCTTAATACATGAGGGCAATAAACAAGAGAAATGAGTTTGTGCTCATTGCCACAGCTTAGCGAGCTTCCTCTGCATTTACATTGTCATTTGTCATAAAATGCCACCCTATACATGGGTTGCAGGCCCTACTACTTGTAGTGAGAGTTGTTTTTCAATAATAACTAATTAAACAAAATTGTGGCTGCTTTTTGTACTACCCCAGGAAGACACGCAGCTTTCCAAATACACTGGGCGTTAATTAAAGTTGCAGAATATAAAAGTCAATAGGTTAGCTCATGTAAAGGCTGAAATTCAATACAGATAGAATTGAAGGCACGGGAATTCACGACAAATTGCCCGGATCAAATGTGTTGGTTGAAAAACACGAACTCTTACATGAAAGCTGTACTTACATTGAGCTATCACTATGACGTCTCTCGTGGCTTCCTTCAAGTTATACGGGTTTTGCAAAGACACTCTGTACTTGTAAGGCTTTCCGGTTTGGAGGCCTCTCAGGTAGACAAGACGTTGAGTTTTAGAGGCTACAACGCACTGCAGTTTTTTCCTTCTTGATGCTCCGTCTTGTAGCTGCACGTAGCATGCGCCTAGTTGGCAGCTACTGACGTTGGACGCGTCTATCAAGATACCCACCGATGTGAAGTCATAATAGAGTCGATGAATGCTGAATTCCTCGGGGGCTAGCAAAATAACAAAAAACATACAAAAATGCAGTCAGACGGAAGGAAGTGCAATGGCGAAAGATGAACGCAAGTCTATTAGTGTGAGAAAAAGCTGCTGTGCTTTTTTATGCACCCGTGAGGGAAATACACATGTATATGTATTCGGGAATGTTGGGCGCACGAGATGGTTGACACTGCTGTGGGTGTGCGCGTCGAAGAACACTAACTTCCCATCATTTTATCTCATTGAACGACCGAGTAATAACGGAACAGCCATATCCACGTTGCGTTACTGTTGAATGTTTGGCTCCTTCTGCAACTCTAAACAACGCACAACGATTCCATTTTCTTCCAAAAAGTGCTCTTCTCACACGTTACCATTGTGCACTTCTAGCCACTATTTGATTTTTCTAGTGACAAATAGAGTGAACAAGACAAAGTGGTATAGTCAATCTTCGTAATCAATAAAAAAAGTATTTGGTGAAGCTTTAGATTTAGAAGCGGTACTGAACAATAAAGACATATTCACTGATTCCTCGGCAAGGTTGTGTGATGAAAAAAAAAACTCACTCAAGAAAGTGTACAGAGCCCGAACAACCCTAGCAAGTAAATTGCAAGGGTGGAGGGGGATTAACCAACCCGCAACTTTTCGATTTCACGCGCTTGTATAAAAGCGAAATAATATAAACACACATATTAACGTACATAAAGAATGTTTGAACCCCCTCCAGATAAAAATTTGGGTGCGCCCGTGGACGTTAGGTATCTGTAAACTGCCTCCTGGTATATAGAAAAAATCAATATGATGTATAATCAGTCGTGGCTATATAGTTATAGTACACTGCATTACGCAACTTCACGTGTTCTTCTTCAAAGAGGAATAGCATATGAGAAAAGATGTTCCCTGCACGCATGCAGTAATAGTACGTACTGCATCTAACAGCGGGACGCAATTAAAATGCTCACGTTAGTACTATGTCCTTAGAAACCCAATTTGAAATTTACTAACTCGTCACGTTTTCCAGATTTAAAGATAATATATGATAGACAGTACAACTATATGGGGTTTATTCAGCCAACTACTACCAGAAAAAACACTACGTTATCTCTTTCCAGTGCAATGAGAATCCATGAATAACTAGTGCAAAAATTCTTTGGAGAAATTTGCTGTCTAGGATGATATATTATCAGGTGCTGATATTGATTACCAATCCAACCAATAAGTTTAAACCATGAGTCTTCAATACGATTGCTGCGCTAGTTCATAGCGATAAAGTTTTGGATCAGCGAGAATAAAAACTAGTTCCAGAATAATAAAGATGTCACTACCATGGGAGGAAGATAAGAAAGTAGAGGAAAGCAAAGTTAGGCAATACTCGGACCGGCTGGCTACGCTGTCATTATTATGAAAAATAGCCTACATGTGGACTACTAAAAAGAGACGTGGTGTTTTACGTACCAAAAAGAGCTGTATGATTGCAAGACCCGGCTTAGTGTTGGACTCCGGAAATCGGCACGATCGGTTCTTCAACTTGCACCACACACTACAGGGGCCACATCATTTTTCCTCCATAAGTTGCGAATGCTATGACTGGAGTCAAACTATCGACTGAATTCTTGTAGAGAGACATTAACGCTCGTTTAAAAAACTTCACTTATGTAGAAAAAAGTTCAGTGAATACCTCTGCCAGGAAGAAACACAGGTACCGAAACCCCCGGCGACTTGCGTGGACGCTCTTCATTGTCCTGCGTGTGCACGGTCACAGTCACGTTGCTGCAAGCCGCAACGTTGTTGCAGGTAATACTAGTCTGGTCCTCATTCATAATGTTCACCGGCAGGCACGACCCGACGCTCTGCTCTTCGTGGTTAGTATCATTGATCTCGTCAATGTTTTCTAGAACGACTTGAACAATGTAGTTGTGAAAGGAGCCCAGTGGTCGTTTCCAAGACAGCGTGAAGTAATCATCGCCGATGGCGGTGACTGTTAGGTTCTCCACTTCAGGTAAGGCTGAAACATAAAGGGATCACAAGAAAACTATCTTTCGTGAACAACAGTCGGCACGATATCTCTCAATTTTCTCAAATATATGTTCGACAACACTTATACTAGAATATCAACGTAAAAACGGCTGCAGAGACTAAGGAACAGTAATTAACATTGTTGTCGTGTTTTGCGCCAAGACAACAACACATATATGATGCAAGCCGTAGAGGCGTAGTGCGGGTAATTTTTTTCTTATGGAGTTCTTTAACGAACACTGTCAATGCCGAGCAGATTGGAGCCACAGGCAGTGATATGAAATTATGAATGACGCTCGAGAGAGCACTTTAATACAAGGCCGCAAAATATGTCAATCTCTTAGCGTTTGATCGCTTGTCGTGCTTGCTCCTTCAAGTTATCGACTAAAGTTCTCAATGTCAACCAAAATATTGCAGTAGTAACAACAATGAGCCAAATGTTTCTGACTTTTAAGAAATTTTGAAGTCAGTGTGCACTTCAGTACGTTGAAGTGAGAAACATTTACAGCATTGAGTAGATCGTTGCTTTTTCATGTTGTGATCATTGCTGACCACTTCCCTTAGCCGATGTGGTTAGGGTGCTCGGCAGCTAGTCGGAGGACCGGGAGTTGTATTGCTGCTGCGGGTGTCATACTATGGTAAAGGCGTGGATTTTCCGATGGTCCAAAATTCCCAAATAATCTTCTACGGTATACCCTACAATTGCAGCAGGGATTCGTCACGTGAAAGCTTAGAAAACCCAATGATCTCTTCAAATGACGCTCTGAGAAGGAAACCATTTGTGACCAAAATAAGACTGCGTCCCATAGTTTTAGGGACGAAAGAAGAACATGCCCCATTCTTCGTTATAGAAAAAAGCTGCACAAAAAATGAAAGGTTTTATCACAGAGTAAGCTGAGCGTTTATTGTGCATTCTTTCCCTGCAAGGGCGAAGCAATAGATGCAATAGCAATAAATTAGAATGTCATGCGAAGGATTGCAAGCAACGTGATAATACAAACGAGCTACTCGAGCATATATGGCGCACGAAAAGACTACACACAGGAAAGCTTAGTGTAACAACTGTCGCAATTTTTACTTCTGTGTGGTTCAGGAGCATGCTCCTTTGGTACAGGAGGCTTTTGCTGTGAGCGAAGTGGCGTTCGTGCACTCTGTAACTGCAGCGTAAAAACCAAGACCGAGAAAAACGCATGCACACGGGTAACCATGCCTTTAGGGCGAAGTACAGTTGGGGGCGTGCATGCATCGCAACGAGCTCGGTGACGACGTTTAAAGGGCTTCGTTTGTGGCATCTCGCTGGTGGCAACGTGCCTCCGAGCTTTGCGTACCACCAGTGGTAAAGTGAGCATATACATAGCTCACCGTTAGTATGCCGAACAACGTAAGCCCTAATGGTGCTCGAGTCGTTTCGCGCCACGCGCTGTGGGGTGTGGAGTCCTAGGCTCAATTCCCGGCAGCAGAACATTTTGTTCTACTTTTCTTTCTCGTCTGTTATTGTACAATTCAAAACATCACGTTCACGTTTCAAATACTCAGTCAAGTCTTGGTGGACCGTGGCACGAAGTAAATGAGTGTTAAATATGAACACTAACGAAAATGATAGCAGACACGACAATGCCCGGTAGCACGATACGATAACGTAGCTGAAGTGCCTGCGTATGTAACGCAAGCACTAAGAGCCCATATTTTTCTTGTTCACGCCTCTCGATATGACACTCACTGCTCAACAAAGGCATAGAGACAACTCACCCACGTCCGCGCTTTTGTTGAGTCCACGAGGAATGTTGACCTAAAGGAAACATTAGACACACTTGTGACATTCCAGTCAAGGCGCAGTTACGTGCATGCACGTATTAGTTAATACATGCGGCCTTATCTAATTGTCAGAACATGCAAGGGACCCCGCCGCGGTGGTCTAGTGGCTAAGGTACTCGGCTGCTGACCCGCAGGTCGCGGGTTCATATCCCGGCTGCGGCGGCTGCATTTCCGATGGAGGCGGAAATGTTGTAGGCCCGTGTGCTCAGATTTGCGTGCACGTTAAAGAACCCCAGGTGGTCAAAATTTCCGGAGCCCTCCACTACGGCGTCTCTCATAATCATATGGTGGTTTTGGGACGTTAAACCCCACATATCAATCAGAACATGCAAGGGACTTTAATGTAGTCTGAATTGACGCTTGACTTTTCAAGTTTATGCAAACTTTTACTGATTTACATGAAAGCAGTCAAGTGATGTCATGCATTTTACCGCTAGCCTATGTTTAGTCTATGTTTCGCGCGTTAAAAACTTCAGCATGCTTCCTTTGAGCATTGCATACGTTACGTTTATCTTGGTCTAAGTATTTTGCAGAAAAATGCTTAAAAACAGAAACAGAAACTTGCTCACCTTTTCGAAGCACCCAAAGAGAAACATTGCCAGCACGGTCCCCGCAACAATGAGGACGACCGATATAGGCAGAAATATCTTCCAAATGCGCGTTCCATGACACCGTTGATTTCTGCTCCTTTGAGGCTGCTCTTCGTGAACTAGAATACGCTGACCAGGTTCAACTCCGGACAAGATTATTTCACCTTCTTCATGGTGATAACGGACCGGCAACCCTGGTTGTTCTCTCTTCATATCAAGCAGCTATTGTAAGACATACACCTTGGATTTAACGAGAGCGCACTTTCAAAGGCAGTGAATGACGATATACATGTCAAGCCAGTTTAGAAGTTTTGATTGTAAAGGTGACAAGCCAATAGCGAAAATAAATTACGTTAATGTATTATGTAGAGAACACTGCAGCCTATAGGCATCACGAAATTCAGTGGTTTGAATAAATACGGGAAGCTTTAGAGAAAACCAACTCTGACAAACCGGCAATGCAGGTGTATGAACGCCAGTGGCTCTTCGATCCCTAACTGATCATAGTCTAGCATATTCTCATAAAATAGTGACTGCAGCGTTCATTTTAAGCGTGTCTATCAGTCATGCGTAACCACTGTACATTATCTGTTTCCTGGTAGGAGATAACAGACAACGCCTCTGTGATTGCTGCATGTTCGACATGTTATGTCATTAAATTCTTGCAGCGTTAACTCAGCCAGCCATGTCACTTCGGCTTGGTAGCGCACTAATAGTATAGATGTGACTGGTTCACTGCAGCATATTTTGTTTGTCGATTCCAGTGGAAAGCTATTAAATAGATGGCTGATTTCCTAGCTGCTCACGTCACCAAAGCGTGGAATGATTAATCATTACACACTGCGCAAAATGATGACACGAGTTACTGTCTCATAGCACTATTGAACGTACGACTTTAGCAGAGTATTACGTGGGTAAAGTTGGTGCAAAGCCAAACGAAAACATTTGACCCAAACTCAGAATAAAAAAGAAGAACGAAGTATACGACATTATAGTCTTTGGGTAGGTGAGTTCCTCGACTAAACCCAAACATATCTATTTTCATAAATGTGGCCACAGACAGCATGTAATTTCACTGCACTCACTTTTGTAGAAATATTAAATGTTCACTAATATATTCATCCTCATCCTCCTTTAAGGAAAACACTTCAAGCACTTCACAACTAAACGTTTTTCTGCTCCTTTCCATCGCACGAGGGTCTACAAGCAGTGCGCAGCTATACCAAGCACAATGGAAAGAGCACACCACTTTTATTCGATAATAAACGCTTCTTAGGTGATCATTATAGCCGTGGCCCGTTTGACCAGTGTATACAGTCTTTAAAGCTCTATGAAACAATCATAAATGCCCACAAACAATACAACGCGAGACTTATTTTGCGTGCTTATTTTTGCATGGCGGCTAGAAGTTTTGCGTCGAAATGCGGGCACCAATTCTACAAGAAGCTTCTAGGTAACCTGATTGATATGTGGGGTTTAACGTCCCAAAACCACTATATGATTATGAGAGACGCCGTAGTGGAGGGCTCCGGAAATTTTGACCACCTGGGGTTCTTTAACGTGCACCCAAATCTGAGCACACGGGCCTACAACATTTCCGCCTCCATCGGAAATGCAGCCGCCGCAGCCGGGATTCGAACCCGCACCCTGCGGGTCAGCAGCCGAGTACCTTAGCCACTAGACCACCGCGGCGGGGTCTACTAGGTAACCTTACCCCCCTCGTCCTCCCATAATTGTACTGAAACGTTAAGCCTGCATGCCAGCTTCCTTTCATATTTTGGAAAATCTTGTGCACATGAGACAAAACCAGCAGTCTTTATCTGCACGACCTGGTGTGTCGCTTAAACTTATGAAGCAGTGTTTCCGAGTTCCGCAGCACTGGTAAGGACCATCGAAGTGAAGCCAGGTGGACCAAGCCTCGAAATCTCTAACTTGAATCTTTCGTTCATATATTGCAGCCTGATAGCTTTGGTCCAGCAATCAACACCAGTCATCACGTGACATCTGGTGTAGGTTGCTCGAATCTCTCGCCCCAACCTCCATAACCACACCAGAACGTTGCCACCCACACATAGCTTTAGCGTCGGAGCCAGGACTGACGTTAGCAGCTATTTGTTTGACGTTCCGGTCACTGCATGCCACGATCTGCTTCACCGCCAAGCGGCAACGCGAAATCCGAGACTGCATGGCTTTAAATATATGAGCACTTCAGTGAGTAAAGAAAGTAAATGTGATCTACCACAACTATGCCCCGTAGTCTTAAAGCTTGCTAAAGTTGCGTACATTTGATTCCCATTCATTACATCGAAGAAAAATGGGCAGATCCCACGTACAGTTGGAATCGATGATATGCGAAGCTCGAAGAATAAAGTTGATATGTCACTTTAAAATCAGCACAACGTTACGAGGTGGAGGTAAATGATGCCGTACATGACTTCCGTGTCATGATTATCATGTTTGAATGTGTCGTTTACCTTCGTCACCTATTCAAGTCACGTGATACTAAATTTAGTACATGTGGAGGTAGCGAAACGGCCGCGAGCAGGCTATGAGCGTGGTATGTTGTCATGTTCCTACATTACATGCGTGTCAGGATTATCACGATTGCCCCAGTCATATATTTCGTCATCCATTGACGTCACGTAGCACCAAATTTGGCATATGTGGAGCTAACAAAACGGCCGCGAGCGCATCATGAAGGGCCAAAATATACTCCAATGTAGCGTTAACGTGCGCGCACGCTAAGCACAGCGAGACTACGTTATCAAAACGCGAGCACTCAATAGAGAGTTTTAGTACTGCGGAATGGTGCTACGTACCCATCACGCAAGCGCCTTGCGTTACGTGGCGTACTTTGCCACTAATTGGCTTTTAGTACGCCGTAGTACCCGCGTACGTAACGAGCGTGAAGCGTGTTGCGCCATCTGGTAGATCAAAATAGAAGCACGTGTTGTTGACAGCCAGCCAATGTGAGCAAATCCAAGTGTTATAGCCATATTTTAAGCCACAGAGCCGGTTGGTGCTTGCCTTCGATGCCGCCATTTTGCAAAACGAAGTCTCGCGCTGTCGCGAACTTGTTCGAGAGCGGCGCGATCACCTCATACGTACGCACGCACGCATCTCATGCGTGCGTACGTATCGGCTGCGTACGTAACGCGATACGTGCGCGTTGCGGTATGCGCATGCGCACTACGCAGAACGTGGCGACCTTACGTACGCATTGCCGCCACGTACGCAGCGTACGCAGTACTAAAACTCTCTAATAGTCTGACGCCAGGCGCGACCACCGTCCATCGGTGCGGCCCGACGGCAACCAGCGCGAAATGCGACATGTTTCATTTAGCGCCGATGCGTTACCCAGACATCACTACGTCTCCTTCTTTTCGTGACGGAGGGACGCCAGACGCACTAAAACGCACATTCGTCAAAGCAATGCAGCGTGGCGTGCGACTGCGAGTATATGGCAGGACCAGCGCCTGGCGTGACGCGACGAAATGAACGCCGGCGAGCAGGCGCATCGCATCACGTCGAAATGTATTGGCGCCTTGACTGTGGCATGTAGTCATGTTCTCACATGACACGAATCTCATGATTATCTTGTTTACAGCAGTCACATACCTTCGTCATCCATTGGCGTCACGAAATACCGAATTTGGCATATGTGAAGCTTGCGAAACGGCCGTGAGCGTATTATCAGTGTGGCATGTACTCATGTTGTTACATGACACGCATGTCGTAATTATCATGTTTAGATGTGTCACTTACCTATATGTCGTCCGTTCGCGTCACGTAATGCCGAGTTAGGTACATGTGAAGCTTGCGAAATGGCTGCGAGAACATCATGAGTGTAGCATGTAGTCATGTTGTTACATAACACGCATCTCATACTTATCATGTTTGCACCAGTATCATACCTTCGTCATTCATTCATGTCCCGTAATACAAAGTTTGGTATAAGTGAAGCTAGCGAAACGGCCGCCAGCGCATCATGAACGTGGCATGTAATCATGTTGGTAAATGACACGCATCTCATGATTATCTTGTTTGGACCAATCACATACCTTCGTCATCTATTCACGTACAGTGATACCAAATCTGGTACCTGTGACGCTAGTGAAACCGCCGCGAGCACATCATGAGCGTGGGATGTAGTCGTATTGCTACATGACACGCATGCCATGATTTTCATGCAAGGGTCCTTCGCTTGTGTTCGCCATGCAATCATGCCTACCATACCAAATTGTCAACATGCCATGTGAACAAAACCACCGCAAGCACCGTAACGTGATTTTCATGTTACGACTAGTAAAATACGTTTTTCATACAGTCATGGTATGTCATACCAAGTTATGTATGTCATACCATGGTATGTCATACAAATACCAAGTTTTGTTTTGATACCATTATCGAAACTGCCAGGAGAGCTAAAAGTTGTTGGCGACTAGATAGATATATAGATATATATAGATATATATATAGATTTATATATATATTTATATATATATATATATATATATATATATATATATATATATTTATATAGATTTACATACATATATATAGATATATATATAGATTTAGATAGATAGATAGATAGATAGATAGATAGATAGATAGATAGATAGATAGATAGATAGATAGATAGATAGATAGATAGATAGATAGATGTCACGTTTTTTCCGAGTGAGCATGCGTACAAGAGGTGGTGAATTCATTGCCCCTACGTTTCCGATAAAAAGATAAAGCATTCGCGGCGAGTTTTACATGTTGATATGTGGGGTTTAACGTCCCAAAACCACTATATGATTATGAGAGACGCCGTAGTGGAGGGCTCCGGAAATTTAGACCACCTGGGGTTCTTTAACGTGCACCCAAATCTGAGCACACGGGCCTACAACATTTCCGCCTCCATCGGAAATGCAGCCGCCGCAGCCGGGATTCGAACCCGCGCCCTGCGGGTCAGCAGCCGAGTACCTTAGCCACTAGACCACCGCGGCGGGGCGAGTTTTACATGTTCAACAGCTTCGTTCTGCCTTTTGCATAAAGAAAGGTGCTGGTATAAGTAATCAATTACGCTTGAAGGCATTTAGAGATTTATATGCGAGTCAGTTGTTCCACAAAAAGGAAGAAACATTGTGCGCTATCGAATGTACGGTCAATCTATAAGAGAAAAAATTTGATTGTCCAACATAATGACGAAATAGATAAGATAAATTGTATTCGTGCGTTCTTTATTTACACGCATACACACAGACACGCACACGCACGCACATTTTCTAGAACATGCAGAAAAAGTGTTCCTAATCATCTGCAAAGCTTCTGCTCTTTTATTTGTACACTGCCGCTCTTCGTGAAAGAAAACACGCAAACGCGTGGCCTGTGCTCTTCGGCGGCTGCCTATAGCACCATCGACCAACAAGTGAACAAGGCACGTCCGCTTTTCGCGTCATCTATGACCAAGCAAGATAAGGAGATTACGTTCCCCGATTGCTCGCGCGGTGAGCGATATCGAGCGATTACTGTTGCTTGCGCCGTGGTCGCGAACAACGCGTGAGATGTTGGCAGTGGTCAAGTAGAGTGTGCAGAGAGTGTGTGCAATGAAGCAGCGCTTGCCTGTCAGTGGTAACTCGTTATTCTTTTTTTCAGCAGTAGATAACGCTGAAAGCGAACATGTTTCCGTTTGCAGTCGGTAGATGGTGCTGTAGGCAGCCGCCGCAGAGCGCAGGCCACGCGCTTGCATGTTCCCTTTCATCAAGGACGAAAGTGTACTATTTCAAACATCTGTCTTCATAGACACGAATTTATTGAAGGGTGTGTGTGCTGCTACCACAAATCTGTTATTGAGCTCAATATCCGGGCGATAAACTATGCAAAAGAAACCAAATCATTCGTTTCACAAAAAGCATGTTGTGACCGACTCAGGGAGTGCCATTTCTTCGTTTGCCCTGACCCTGTCCCACTGTTGCGTAGTCGCCTTTATAACTTGGTACACGGGAAAAATGTTAGTACTGCGTCGAAAATAAACTGTGTAGCCCCTGCGGGCACTTCTACTGCCCGTACTTGTATTGGTATATTTAGTAGTGGTTCCTAAATATTCTAGCTTGAAGAAGAGCTCGAACTAAGAAACGGCTTCACCGTAAGTGTCTAAAGCATCTACATATCAGGGAAACGTAATAGGTGAAGGTGCTGGGGAGATTGACGCAAAGTTTTAATACCGCAACAAAGTTGCAACACGAGAGAAAAAAATATCATTCACAAAACCGATGCACTAATCATTGCAACAACACTCCTTTCTTTTTTACTTAACCGAGTAAACAGAGGTAATGTAAGAAGTCCGCGGTGCTAACCGCAAATACCAAAGTTTTTAACTATGCCGAAGGAAAAATGCCTCCTATGTAAACGCACTGCCATGCGCGTTTTATTTTAAATTTAATGTAAGGGCTTACGACAACGAGTCAGAAGCAAACGTCACACCTTTTTTTTTTTTTTAGAGCAAGATCGAAACATGGTTGAGGTGATGTCATTGGAACAACTTAGAGAAATGTGTTACGGACTCACGTACCTTCGGGTCACGAAGAAAACGGATGTCAGCGTCAACTTGCCGAATGGATCGCTCCCGTTACGTTCCTCAGTTTTCCTTTGCAAACAAGAACACTCGTAACTTCGGTCAGTTAGCCACGACCATTTGCCGAGAAGCATCTCCCAACGGTTCTGATTTGCAGCCATACACATTTCGAATATCCAGTGCACAAAGCACATCACATACCCACGCCGCAGTTCACGCACACAGAAAAACACGGTCTTCTCGAGTCGCCAACAAGCGCACCAACCAGCACGGCACGAAAACATTCGCCAAGCTTGGTAGTCTATACCCCGTATTCTAAAACGTCCTTTCACTCAACGCTTCGCCTTCATTTGAGAAAACCGATGGGAGCGCCGTCTGTAGACAGGGCAAGCCACTGCCTATCAGCGATAATCTGTTGCGATTCTTGAGTAGCGCAGCGTCATTTGCAGCCGAGCAGCGGTGCAGTGCTCAACGTTGTCAAGTGAAGGGTGGAAGTCGAGTCGAGGAGCGTTTGTGAATACGGTGCTATGTCTGTCAAGCGACGAGAGCAGGCGTAGGCACGTCTGTGCTGCGAAACACAGCCGGGTCCCGGAAACTCAGCGCTAGTTTCGCTTTCAGGGAAAAAGTGCGCTCGTAGCGGTTGCCAGGCATCCTAAGATCTGGTTTAACTAAGTGAGGTTAATATTCATATTTGTTGTCTATCAGCAGTTTTTACGCGTAAAGAAATTAGAATGAATTGTAAAAAGTTCATCGTTTCTTCATTCCTCTTCTTTCTTCTCCTTATTTTATCAACTTTAAATCGGGCGAAGCACGGGAACACTTCTGTTTATCGCTTGCCTCCGCTCCCCCTTGTCACTTGCTCAGCGATACCATGCGTTTGATCACGCATGGTTGTTTTGCTCGGTTAGCGTGCCAAATATGAATGCGGCAAAGATAAAGCCTATAATGTAGCGTGGAACGAACCAAAAGTGCAGTAGGCCTGGTGAATCAGGTAAACCACACATTAGACGAAAATGCCTAAATCGGGCCATGGTTTGCGCGGCACTACAGTGTATTAACGCCGGCATATCGAGATCCACGACGCATGCAAAGTTGCAACAAAATTGTTTCAATACTTTTCGAGCAAAGGTACGACGAAGTTGAAACAGAAGAAAGCGCAACCTCCCCGAAGGGAATCGTGGAGAAACGCGAATGCAATGCGTAGCATCCACAGCGGCGTTTCGCACGTGAGAACCCAGTGTAAGAAAAGTAAGGTTCTCTCTTTTTTTTTTCTTTATGTGCAGTCAATAGCACCCACCGGTTGCCGTACGTGGGGCTTTTCTGTCGCGAGAAACGTGATAAGCGTTTCCAGCTCTAGTAGCTAGAGTGCACGGTGAAAATATGCGCACACGCCCGCTGCTGTTGCTGACAGCTGCCGACGCCGAAGTGTGAAGTGGTAGGGGCTCCGGTTGCTAAGGGCGCGAGCACCGGCAGCTGTTGCTGTGAAAGAAAGTGGTCAACGGATCCCGACGGATGCCTGACACTGCCCGACTAAGAAATGCATTCGCTTGCAGAAGACAAAATTTGAAACAACTGAGGTTTCACGTACGCATACTGCTTATGACACAGGGCGCGCGGCGCGACTCGGTGCGAATTTAAAACACTTGGAGTGGCCGCTGAACGTGGGGCTTCCATAGCTTTTTCTACAAAATAAAGCGGATTTTTTTGTGTCTAATTTGCAAATTCAATTTTTCGCGGAGGGGGGGCGGGGAAGTTTACCCTGCCGTACCCGTTTATAACATTTTTAGCGAAAGTTCTATATGGCTAGAAAAAGTGGAAATCTCTTTTGGTAAGAGTGTCGAAAGTAGTCTCCATTGACTGTCTTATCAGTTGTGACATTCTCAGCATCGTACCGAAGAACGCGCCGTTGCCTGAATTCTGAGTAACGTCATTCATCTTGTGGTAACCACAGCGCCAAGCACGCACGCTTCAGTTTCTTCTGAAACCTTCCGCATTGGTATGCCACGGGCAACTGCAGAAGAGCGCCGACAGTGGAAGCGTGATGGAGCATCCATTAGCCGCGCCGATCGTGCAGTCCTGGCACAGACACATGCCCGGTAGGCCGAGTGTCAGCCTTCCAAACCTCGGTAAATCTTGAATGGAAATGCAAGCGTCGGTGGCGGGTGGATCCTGCAAACCACGCTGCAGAGTTAGCTTGTTTGTAACAAACGCTTGCAAGAACGCCAAGGCGAACAATGAATGTGCGGTTCTTGAAGGTGGAAAAAAATCACAACATATCCACGCAGTGCATGATGATCAGTGGGGCGAAGCGCCCGTCCGTCCGTCCGTGCCTCCGCCTGAGCGACCATCCATCCGTGCGTCCATGTGTCCTTCCGTGCATCTGTCTATCTGTCCATCCATCCATCCATCCCGCCGGCGGTACTTTGAGTGAACACTCCAAGTACCGCCATCTCGCGTCTTTTCATCATATATTCAGCATGTAGAAGTACCACCATTCAGCGGACATTCAAGGGCTAACAGAAAGATGGCACTCACGCACTTTATTGCGGCCTGCGCTTCGTGTCTACTTCCCATCTTTCGCCGCCTCTAGTACTATATACTAATTCACTATATTCATGGCCCTGCGGCCCGACCCTCGCTAAACATGTTTAGAAAATTATGTTGTCACAGACGTCAACAACATTTCAACAGAACATTTTCTTCTTGGACATACAATAAAGGTGATGACAAAACCGACTTCATTTACATAAAAATGAATATGAGATGACGTGGAAAGAACATGAACATCTGATGGTTCAAACACACATGCACAGCCACACAAAAATGTGTCGCAGAAGGGCAGATACACATATGAATATTGTAAGGTAAGCAATAGGCACAAATAAAACATGAATATTGTAAGATGGCGTCGAGTACACTCAAGACTCTCCTTTATTGACTTGAGTATGTGCCCCACAGCCTAAACTTGACTGGTGATGATGAGTATGTACAGATGAAAAGATGGGACACATAAATAATGCTCACACTTATTTTCCCCGCGCACTTGAGCGGCCGGTCCGGCCGAGACTTAGGCGGGAAAGGTACGGCGCACAAAGGGTTTAAGACGTGAAACGTGGACTATCTCGGAGGCACGGTAACGACGGTCCAAGGAACCCTCGACGGGAGTGACAAGGTAATTGACAGGAGATGTTCGTTCACAAACAACGTAAGGTCCTAGAAAGCGCGACTGTAACTTCAGTAGTACTTCATCTCCAGGACGGAAGGTGACGTCTCGACGAAAGCTGTCATAGCGTTGCTTGCGGTCTTGTTGACTGGCCTCCGTGTTGAGTTGAGCACGTTGCCGTGCCTCAGCAAGCCTGAAGACGAAATGTTCTGGCGTAGTCGTCGACGTTTTTGTCATTACATTGAAGAAAGAGGCGTCAATGGTGAATGTCGGCGCACGACCATAGACGAGGAAGAAAGGTGAATACCCGGTGGTTCGTTGAACAGCGGTGTTGTGTGCAAATGTTACGAACGGCAAGATTTTGTCCCAATTATCGTGGTTCGGTCCGGTGTACATGGATATTATGTCGATTAGAGTCCGGTGGAATCGCTCTGTCAGCCCATTTGTCTGCGGGTGGTAAGCGGATGTGGTCTTATGAACTGTGCCACAAGTTTTTAGGATTTCGTCGAGAATTGTTGACAGGAAGGCCTTGCCTCGGTCACTCAACAACGCGCGAGGTGCACCATGACGCAACACAATGGCTTCTAAAAAAAGGCGGCAACGTCTGAGGCAGAGCTAGTTCGTAGAGGAGCGGTGTCCGCGTATCGTGTGAGGTGTTCGACGGCTGTGACGATCCAGCGGTAGCCCGCTGGCGTTACGGGAAGTGGCCCGACGAGGTCTATTCCGACAACGACAAAAGGTGTGTCGGGACATGGAATGGGTTGTAATAAGCCAGCAGGAGCTGAAGTTGGTCGTTTCCGGCGTTGACAAAGTGCGCAAGAAGCGACATAGTTTGCCCCAAAGGTAGAAAGACCAGGCCAAAAGAAACGGCTCCTAACGCGGTTGTAGGTCTTTAGAAATCCTAAGTGTCCAGCTGATGGGTCGTCGTGCAATGCTCCGAGAACTTGTTTACGCAGTGAACGGGGAAGTACTGGCACCCACCGATGACCATCTGCATTGTAAGTATAGTGCTGCAGGACATTGTTCTCTACCTTGAACAGCCGTAGCTGACGACGTAGTCTGGAATTAGGCGGAAAAAGGCGAGACATTCAAGTATCCGATGATGCGGTTACAGTAGGGGTCGTCACGTTGGTACGCGGCAAACTGGGCGCTGCTGTTTAAAGGTAGTGACCCAGCAACTGCCAGGGGTGATAACGTGAGTGAAGAGGAAGCCGCTTGATCACCTGAGGGGCATTCAGGATGCGTGGTTGGAGATGAAAGTGGCAGAGGGCAGCGAGAGAGAGCGTCAGCATCCTGATGCTGTTTGCCGGACCTGTACACAACGTCAAAAGTGTACTCTTGCAAATGCAGTATCCAGCGACCGAGGCGCCCAGACAAATTCTTCAGCGAGGACAACCAGCATAGGACATGGTGGTCGGTAACCACAGTGAAGTGGCGTCCATACAGATAAGGTCGAAGTTTCTGGATGGCCCAAATGACAGCGAGACATTTCTGCTCTGTTATCGGGTAGTTCTGCTCTGCAGGTGTTAGTGCGCGGCTGGCATACGCAACTACTCTCTCACGTGAAGTGTCGTCGCGCTGGAGGAGGACAGCACTAATTCCGTGGCCGCTGGCATCTGTGTGCAGGAAAGTTGGTGCACTCTCATCGAAGTGACGGAGGACGGAGTTTGATGTCAACGCACGCTTAAGGGCTTGGAAAGCACACTCGCACTCGTCAGTCCACGTGAAATCCATTCCTGACGTCAGAAGCTTGTGTAACGGCCCCGCAATGACAGCAAAGTGACGGATGAAGCTGCTGAAGTAAGACGCCAGGCCCACGAAACTTCGCAATTGTTTTTGATTGCGCGGACGTGGAAAACCAATTACGGCAGCAACCTTGTCGGGGTCGGGTCGAACGCCGTCTTTGCTGACAAGGTGACCCAATACTTTGATGTTTGTGGTGGCGAAGTGGCACTTTTTTGTATTGAGCTGTAGGCCAGCGTTCGAAATGCACGTTAGAACTTCGTCCAAACGCTTAAGGTGCTGAGGAAAAGTAGAAGAATAAATGACGATGTTGTCTAAATAACATAAACGGGTTTTCCATTTGAGACCCCGTAAGACAGTATATATCACGCGCTCGAATGTTGCTGGAGCGTTGCATAAGCCAAAAAGCATGATGTTAAATTCGTAAAGCCCGTCAGGCGTCACAAACGCTGTTTTCTGCTTGTCTGCTCCGCGCATAGGTATTTGACAATACCCGCATCGGAGGTCGAGGCTGGGTAAATATTCTGCGCCTTGTAGGGAGTCCAGAGCATCATCTATGCGTGGCAACGTATATACGTCTTTTTTCGTGTTCTTATTGAGCACTCTGTAGTCCACACAAAAGCGGACAGAGCCATCTTTTTTCCGGACCAACACCACAGGAGACGACCAGGAGCTGGATGAAGGTCGAATAATATCCCGTTTGAGCATGTCAGCGACGTTTTCCTCAATGATTTGCCGTTCCGCCGAAGAGAGATGGTATGGGCGGCGGCGTTCAATGGAGCTGCCTTTGGTTTCGATGCTGTGCTCTGCAACGAAGGTTCGGCCCAGAACTTTGCAATGTAAATCAAACGAAAGGCTGTGCTTTTGGAGAAGGTCTAAGAGGTCTCTCTTTTGCTCGGCAGTGAGGTGAGGACTTATGGTGTCATTTAAGGTAACAGTGGTAGCCTTGATATCAATAGTAGCAGAAAAAGGCGGTGATTCTGCGTGAAGGGAAATTAGCGAAAAGGGCTCACTGTCAGCGAAGCAGCTCACAGCAGTGCCCTGGGGCAGCATCACTGCCAAAGAATTTGGATTCAAGGTTTACCAATGCTTTACCGTCGTTAAACCGCACAAGGCCGGATGCTGTGGTAAGCCCCGCAGGTTTGGATCAAACTGATGGAGCTATGAACACGTCACCGTTAACAATAGCATTCGAAGTGATCGTTAGAAGTTGTTCATCTCCTGGCGAAATTAAACAATCAGTGGCAGCAACGAAACAGAAGCTGTATTAATCGGCATCGGATGAACTCTCAGTAGCTGAAATTTGAATGACTCGCTGACGACACGATATGAAAGCTGATGCCGAAGAAAGGAAGTCCCATCCTAAAATTACTGTGTGAGTGCACAAAGGAAGTACAAGAAACTGAATGTGGTGAAGGATGCCATCTATGAAAATGCGGACTGTGCAAACACTTGAAGGCTGAATAGGGACTCCATCTGCGCAACAAAGGGGAGGACCATCGTAGGGCGTCCTAACTTTTTTTAAGCGGGCACAAAAGTCTGCATGAATTACGGAAAGTGATGCACCTGTGTCCACCAGTGCCTTTGTCTGTATACCTTCAACATACACCAATAAAAAATTCGATGGGCGGTCCGGAGGAGTTTAACGCAGTTCGAAAGATGCAGATTTCTCTCCCGAAGCTGCACTGTTCAGTTTTCCAGTTGGCGGTCGGGAATTGAAGTAGAAGGTCGGAGAGGAGATGAACGCCGCATCGGTGAAGGTGAGCGACGACGTGAGAACCGGGAACTGCCAACTGGGTCAATGTTCTGCGGAGACGGCGACCGACGTGTGCTGTTCGGATACAGCCGACGATAGGGTGGTCCAGTCGCGTAGAAGTCGTCCTGTTCAAGGTTATCGTAGCTTTGTCGTTCGTCTTGCTGACGGCGTCGGCACAACCTTGAAATATGACCAGGGATGCCGCAATAGAAGCAAGTCGGCCGCGAACTTCGCCAGGCGTTGTAAGGCTGGGAAGATGGTCGTGGTGCGAGTGAGTTGAGCGAACCATGCACTTCGGGCACTGGTAGCTGCATTGGGCTTTGCTGGGGTGCAGGTGTCCTAGCAGCAACCTGAGCATACGTTGGCATGGCCACAGGATATGAGCTCGGGACATATGTGACAGTCATCGAGGCCAGGCTTGGTGGGGCGTAGGTATCGTTGTAGCGATGTGAGCATAACTGGGCATGGGATGTGAACTCGGAGCTGGTGTACCAGTCATCAAGGCCAGTTCCTCCCTCATGACGTTGCGTAAACTAGTAGCGGGTGGCGTCGTTCGGATATCGAGGTGGCGGGGTGAAGCTTGTGCATGAAGTTCCTCGCGGATCATAGAGCGGATAAATGCACGCAGCTCTGTTGTATCAAGACTTAAGCTCGGAACAGACATATCAGGTTGTACCCTAGTGGTCTGAAGCTCCTCAAGGCGCTGACAGGTAGCGACAACATCGACTACGGTTTGGGGATTTTGGACCACAAGCGCATTAAAAGCGACAGTCGCAATTCCTTTTAGCAGGTGGCGCACACGGTCGTTTTCCGCCATATAGTTGTCGATGCGGCGGCAAAGGGCGAGAACATCTTCGATGTAAGAAGTGTAAGACTCGCCGGGGCCTTTAACACGTGCACCAAGCCTCTTTTTGGCGATATCCGAGCGCACTGACGGATTGGCAAAAATCTGGCGGAGCTGACGTGTAAAGGTGGACCATGTCGGAAAATCTGTGGCGTGGCTGAGAAACCACGTTTTTGCGACGCCGCTCAAGTAGAATGCAACGTGGGTGAGTTTCGCAAGCTCATCCCAGTTGTTTATAACACTCACGCGGTCATATTCCTCGAGCCAATCTTCAACGTCTTCAACCGGAAGCCCTGCGCACAGCGGAGGATCCTTTTTAGGGCTGGTTACCAGGTGAGAAGGGTTTCTTGGCGCTGGGAGCGGTGGCGAAGCTGGCACGCTGGACTGGGCGGCTTGCGACATTACCGGACCCAGGTCGTTTAAGCGGCGGCCTGAACGGAGCTCCAGGGATGTGTTCTAGAAGACGCTGGGGTGTCCAAGAATGCGAGAGGACGCAGGAACCGGGCAGCACTCTCCACCACTTGTAAGATGACGTCGAGTACGCTCAAGACTCTCCTTTATTGACTTGAGTATGTGCCCCACAACCTAAACTTGACTGGTGATGATGAGTATGTACAGATGAAAAGATGGGACGCATAAATAATGCTCACAATATGTACATTCTGAATATTTACATGTTGGCATGTCATTTCTGCCGGCGCATCGACACAGCAGCCTGCCAATAAACCTCGAAAAAACCAAGGAGGTTACGTCCAGAAAGTTTGACGTGAGAACACGTTTCGGGCAGATAGTGCTCAGAGTGCGTCCTTCTGATACTATTTTTTTATTAAGCATCAAACTCTAGGCTAGTTTTATTGAAGATTAGGTCCCCAATGTAAGTTACTTCATTAGAACCAACTATCTTTTTTTATTTGTGATTAACGTGCACGGGTTTCCTCCTCAATTGAAAAGGGTGCACGCATGCCGCTCTTTTAGTCCAGCCGTGGAGGTGGCTACTGCGACTATCACTACTACTACTTCATACATCGCGGACGAACGACCCACGACATAGGGAGCTTCGCCCCCAAAAAGGGACCTGCGCAGTGCCTATGCCGAATAAGTGGCGTTGCAGCGCCAACGTGATGACAGCAGGAGCGCGATCACCGGGGCGAACGCCCGCTTTTGGTGGGAGTTTCTGCAGCGGCACATTCGCTTCGGCTGCAACGTCTGCGAGAGCCTGTGGCTCGAGAACAACCGCAGTGAAACGCATTTAACCGCTCAGTACACTCCTCTATGACCGTTATCATGCGAAGTACAATGTGCAGCATGTGAAACAACACTGTGGTAAATAAACCCAAGCCAAGCGTGTGTCTAACCTCGTTAAGAAGCCCGAAAACGTAACCAACAATTGTGAGAGGCTTCAGTGCCATGCTGTGTTGAAACTACTGCTAAACACCGAGACCACACGTTTTAGCCTTCGCTGGTTATCTATTTGTGTGGAGTGCTTGGGTGGTCATACTTTTTAGCTGTGTTGGTTCTTCTGAGAAAAGTTTGGTTGGTTGTCCCGCTGGTCGATTGATCGGTCGAAGATTTCAACGTCGGTAAAAGAATGTATGCTGCTGTTGTGCATCCTGCTCAGCTAAATTCTGAAGGGCCCCATCTTGCGGAACATAAAGTTAATTTTTTTTCGGAAGCTCACGGGTCCAGCAGGTACTTAATTTATGTCGCCGATTTTGCCGTTTGTCTGGAATTGTAGGTAGTGTGCCATCATTACTAGAAAGCTCTCCAGAGGCATCTGCAATGGCCTTCGTGACTGGTGCTTCTGACACCCACCTGCGTGCAAGTTTTGATGCATCAGAAACTACCGCATTGTTTTTGTTGTTGATTGGGTGAGCACTGAATGACGATACCACAACCTACGTGACACAGCTAGATTCCGATTGCAAAACTTGGTCATTCTGCAGTGCCAGAGAAATAAGGCCATGTGACAAGACACCTCTTGAACTGGCCGTACCGTGGTTGTACATCTTTGCCGCCGCGTCGTCTCGTCAATCATGAGCGCTTTGTCGACGCAGGCGGTGAGCGTAAGCAGCCACTGAGCAGTCGTGGGATGGAAAACAGCGCGGTGGACCACGTACACGACGCGAGAATCAAAGGTATCGGGTTGTGAGCAACCCCTCGTGTCATGTGATAGAGCGAGAATGTTGAAAACGCCGATTTTTGTGCAGTAGGGTAACCAACTAGAACTTTGGGTTTTTTCTGCAGAAAAATGCATGGATGCCTTTTGGTGATATCTCTATGTTATCTGTATATCCTATGTTCTCTGTAATGTACACCTCATGAACAGCAACGCAAATATCAGCTCTGTACCCTAAATTCATGGAGGTTTTCTCTGTGTACAATTTAATTAATATGATATGTGGGGTTTAACGTCTCAAAACCACCATATGATTATGAGAAACGCCGTAGTTGAGGGTTCAGGAAATTTAGACCACCTGGGGTTCCTTAACGTGCACCCCAATTTGAGCACACGGGCCTACAGCATTTCCACCTGCATCTGAAATGCTGCTGCCGCAGCCGGGATTCAATCCCGTGACCTATGTGTACATTTTAACTTTGACTTCTTGAGATGAAGGTGAACAGAAAGAAAAAAAATAGAGTGTTTGGAGAGTATTTCCACCACGAAACAGTAATGTCAATCTGATTTTCTTGGGCTCCCTTTGTTTAAAGGGATATTGATTGAAAAAAAAATTATCGAGCAGATTGCAGCCTAATTGAATGGTTGGCTCCTGTAATTGATAGCTAACACCTCTCTTTAGAAAAAGAGTGAAATATACATAACTTGCACGGGATGTCACAGACAGGATCTCTGCCTTGGGTTTGGGCAGCCACCGTGACTTTCAATCTCATTACAGAGTGTCAGTGCAGGGGAAGGACCCCGCGCGTTTTTTTTTTCTTTGCCCTGCCTGCTCTCCTCTGTTTGCCAGCCACGCCAAGGGGGAACACAAAGAATTGGAGGAGACACTGGTACTAATCAAAGGTCACCCTTTTTATGCTCCGCGCGCTTGAGCAAGAGCTCAGGCTGCATTTTAACCGGCTGGTGCCTGAAGATGGCGACCGAAGTGACGTCATAGTGACTTATGTATGAAGGTTCTGCGTTTTTTTTTTTTTCACAAAATGCCGCGTCTGCACCGCGAACTCGAGGTGATGACGTTTCACAGAGCAAGAATTTCTGCATGCCAGGAATGCGAGCCGTCGCCCACGTCTCTCAAAACAGATGCACACCTCAACTACGGTTCCCGAAACTGTGACCAACTGCCCCGGCAGTGAACAATGCTCCCGGCTGGGTGCTTTAGTGGTAGGGGGGGAGTAGATTCGAAACGAGTGGCGGAGAAAAGGAAATGAACACGTGTGGCCTGCAGGCGCCACGGGGAATGTAACGTCACGGATCGCACGCAGAGATCAACACTACGGCCAATTGTTTTAAATTATGTTAAATGAGCACTGTTTATTGGAACTGTCGCATCTTCCGATTAGGATTTCGAAGTTTCCTTCAGCTTTTCTCGCACTTGTTAACCATTATTTTGAATTAAAGCTCTCGCCTATTTACTGTAGGTAGAAATGCGTCTTAGATTACGATGATAGAGCGCACATTATTCGTGGCTGAAAGGCGCCACTTATGCAAAAGAGAGAGAGAGGGAGCCTTACCTGGAGGACAATCACCTTCCTAACAATATCCTAATACCGAAAGCTTCCTGGGCAGTTTTGTGAGAAAAAGGCGCCCAAAAGTATTTCTTTTCAAAGTGTGTCGTGCGCATACAAATGACCGTGAAGACCAGTGAATAGCAGCGTTTTATTATCACGTTGTCACTCGCCACAATTAAAAAGTCCAGTTGACACCCAATTATATGTTAGTCACTGATTATCATTATAGCAATTTTTCGCTTCTTTTCCTGCTTTTGCACATGTTTGCTAAAATAAACAGCCTTTTACTAATGTCCTTTCGAGCAGTGCTTAGTGCTGCCTTAAACAAATATGCATATTCACGCAACTATTTGCAAACACCACCAGACAAGGATAAACGCACCGCCTTGGAGTCGGGGCCGCCACGTTTCGGCTTCGCAGCATGAAGGTTCCTTCTCAGGTCATTTCTCGTAGGCTCCGTTCCACCGGCTTGCTTCCGTGGCTCAAGAGCAAAGCGTCGTAGAGAGCCTTTGTTCTGGCGGAGTCCAGGTCATCGTAAATGCCGCAGACCTGACGCCTCGGGTCGCAGTCCAGTACGGCGGCCAGGAGAACGCCGAGGTCTGAGTGAATCTTCTCGTTCGGAGCGTAAACCGCCATGTAAGGCAGCTTGCACCAGAGGCACACACAAATCACGTGTGCCGGAGCTCTGGGTTCCGGGTCATCGACGAGAATGCAGCCGTAGACCGCTGCCTTGTCTTCAGTCACCGTGAACGTCGTGCGATGGCCGAGCACTTTCAAGGCGCTCGCCATGTGCTCGACAAGATGGGCTGCCTTGTAGCCCCCGGCTTTCGCAACGGAGACGGTGAATCTGAAGAGAGTCCACATGGGCAGAAGATTCAGCGATGATAGCCAGCAGTAGAAGAAGGCCACGCGCTCCAGTCGGACTTGGCGGCTGGACCCCTTTTCCACCGCTCTACGGAGCGCCGCGAGGACCAGTGTTTTCTTACGCCATTTCCTCACGCCGGGAAGCCACGGATAGTCCAGCCATTCCAGGGTGCACAGCATCGTCCCCGTTGCCTGGGAGACGAAGCCAAAACACGTGTCCAATTCCCGGGCTGTCATGTATACGGAGCGCCGAAACTCGGTCCAGGAAAGCACAGGCGTACGGTGGTGGTGGTAGTGGATTTCTGCAGCCCAGCAGGCCTCAGGTGTACGACTGCGGAGGTGAACAGAATGTGATTTCAACAGGCGGCCTCCTGGTTGGAAGGGTGTTCACTATCGCGCGGAATGATTCATCCGATCGCGTGCTTGTGTTAGTCACGTCTCTTGTCCATAAAGAGTTTCTCCACCAGCCCTTCCATAGATCAACCCACCCTTAGGGCCAGTGTGCGGAGAGGGGGGGGGGGGGGGGTTGCTTTACTACTGAAGCTTCGAAGGTCCGGTGTGTACGAGCTGACAAGCAGGCTTTGGTCTATTGTAAGTGTATGGGAGCAAGCCTCACCTAGCAGTGGGGTCCCTTACTCACTCGCATTTTTTCGTACTCTCCCTCTACTGTCAGGTGCTCTCTTTCCCGGAAACGGTAGGTTTTTCGATCTTCAACGTTCATTTTTAGATACAGATTGTCCGACGACGTCACAGACAAACCTATCACTGACATCACGGTTTACAAAAAAAAAACGCCGTCATAGCAAAATGCGTCCCCCCTACTCGCGATTTTCTTGGATCTAAGCCAAGATCTTGGATCTTGTACATGGTTAGCCCGCTCACTGTCTGCATGTTCCTGCGTGCCCACGGGGTTTATTTTCGCTTTTTGGTTGTTGTTCCCCGAAAATACTACCCGGGCTGCAAGATATGCACTCTGTACACTGCACACGCAGACCGAATTGTTCGTCGAAAAAGTGACAAGTATTGAAGCGCATCGTACCGTCGAATGTCCCAGCATTATCGCTAGCGGCCACGAAAGTTTCAGAAAGAACTCTACAAAGTTCATGGTGTGCACGTAATCGCATCGGATTGTTCCGAGATTATCTCGATGGTTATTAGTCATTGGGCGCGGTTCTCGCGAATGCAGTACTTGCACGTGTGATGGGTCGATAACAAAACTCCAGAAAGGAGCGTGACAACGTAATTTCATTAAATGCCCCTCGCGGCATTTTTGACCTTAAATTGCGACACGTGGGTCGTTAAATGACCAGACAACCACCCAGAATTCAAAATTAGATGAGTCTCCCATTAGATGAGTCTCCATCAATGTTTATTCCTTCGGTAAAACTTGATCACATGATCACGATTACCCGTGCTTTTACTATGTTACACGCGTTTCATGGTATTTGTATCAGGGTTGAAATACAGCAAGCCAAAAATTTTTTTTCTAACCAAAAATGCGCCTTGCACCTTTGTTTGCAGTGGCGCCACCTTCGCTTGACATGGGATCCAGTGTTCATAGATGGCAGCACTGACTATCCCCGGTCAGCTGCAACGACGGCGCTAATTGAGGAAATCAAGGGGCCGTACGTGACTGCGAGTGTTGAGAAACTCGATGCACCGGTCTTATATACGACAGGTGCACAACAGACAAACAATGGTGCTGGCCCCGGTAGAATTAAGAAGAAGAGAGAGTGGGACGCACGTTGGTCTCGTCTTTCTCGGTATGCTCACTGACGTTTTGGCTCGCACTCCAGCCTTTGACAAAGCATTTCTTGCTCTAAACATATACTTATATATACACGGTTGAAAACTGCAAACAACCTCAGTGGAACTTCCTGTGGATGGAAATCAGCTTAACGAACACTTGGCGAAGGAGGCTATCGTAAATCCCATTAAATCTCACTATTGCTGAAGGAGGCACTGATCCTTTGTATTGGCTTCTCGGATTGGAAAATTCTCGCGGCAAAATATCCAGGCCGCAAGATGAGTGAGGGTGAGCTTTTTTTCGAGCCAAGTGAAATAGCGATGTGGAACAAATGGTTTTCCATCCAGGTATTGATGTGGCAAAGCATTACGTACTTCGTCCAGCACCAGGAGAAGCCACCATCAAGGTCTGCACCAGATGGTCTCTATACACGCATACAATACATAATTTACGGATCATCTCAGGCGTACAGCGTGGCTTGCACTTCCTCATAAAGGTTCTCGGTCTTTACGTTGGGTGCATATATAGTATTTCTAGCGCCTGAGTTTTCTACTGATAATATTCATGCACTGAGTGCAGCCCTGAAGTACATGGGTGCTCGAGATATGTATATGCTTCAATGCACACGCACACAAAAAAGAAAACTTTGTATTGCTCACAGAGTAACCAGAATAGCGGGTTATTTAAAATGTAAATTTGATAGCGCATGTACCATTATTTGTGGTACGTTCTTTTTTTTTTTTTCAAGCGAATATGCCTTCCCGACTCAGCGGTTATAATTTATAACCTATGATTGCATCGCAGAGTAACTATTTGAAGCACAAATAGTACGGTTCTGATGAAAATTCATATATTGTAAATTTTGCATGTGAGCAGCGTCTGCGACAACTATAAATTGCACTCGGTAACTAAATAATATGATTACTTAGACGAGCGATGTTAAAAATGTTCTTTTTTTTGAAAAAGAAAACGAAAATACGGTGAATATGCCTCGCGCTGTGAGAATAAGCTATGCGATAGAATAAAAAGGTGGGCTAGTTGGTGATTCATGATGGTTCGGCGAGCTGGGAGCGTGGGGGTAAACACAGACAAAGCAAAGAGGAGGCACACAGCAAGAGCGCTCATCAAAAAGCAGAGGATGTTTGCAGAAACATGCAAAACGACAATGAGTGGTGTATAGCATTCCGCTAACGTGCGGTCGCATGTACATCGGCCAGACCGAGCGATGTTTGAATATACGCCTCGGGGAGCATTTGAGTTCTTTGAAACATGTCCTTTTTCCGTTTCAGCTTCACATTACAATTTCTGCAAATGTCAACCATTGTTTGAAAAAAAAAATAAGTACATTTACGGCAACCGCTTCACACCGCGCATGAAATTTTCGAAGCATATCGCATTTCTAGTACTAAGAATCATTGTATTAGCCATCCGTCATTATCACTACTTCACTGTTAGTTTAACTATATTGATAATTTGTAGACAAGTGCTTTAAATGAACGCCACGCTTGTTGCTCACACTATCATCTTATTTCTTTTGACATGCGCAACCTTGTGTACATATATGTCCTTCGAACGTGAGAATAAACCAGTGGTTAGTTTAGCGCTTGTGCTGTGTGCCTCCTCTTTGCTTTGTGTCTGCGTTTACCCCCGCGCTCCCAGTTCGCTGAATCATCACTAGGCTATGCGAAGCAGTCAACGAGTAGCCACTTACACCACATTATGTGTCATTATGTGAACCAGCGCCACATTATGTGACGCTGGTTAATCTGAAGCGTTAACTAGCCCACGATGCTGAAAGTTATGTAGCTTGTTGAGCGCAACGTCACGTCGGTATTCGGCTCAAGAAATATTTTTCGAGAAACAACCACGTTGCGCTTATACGGACGAGCAGCATTCACAGTTGAATAACTGTGACGTAGATATAAACGGCAGGGTGATGGAAGTGCAAACGTCATTATCCATTATATCGCTGTGAGAGCGGGCAAACCAATATTACGGAACTGACACCAAATAAACAGCCGCTGTTAGCATTGGCTATTTCCTGTGTTAGCAAAGTTTGGTCACAACACTAGCAGGCTCTTGTCAATAGTTAACAACAATGGCCAACTATTCCCTCGTATACAATCTTAACAAAACACAAGCCAAGGCTGGCTAACAGTTATTAGCCAGTGCTAGTCAAACTCAGGAGCCGAGCATGCCTTGGCAAATTTGTAGAGGTTTCAATTTTTCAAAGGCAATCAGTTTGGAGCGACCTGAATATGTTTTTTTAAGCAACGCGTATCCGGGTAGACGCAGTCAAGCTCAGAATTTTTTCCAGAAAGAGGGAATCAATTATTATTGTTCGTATATTAAAGGGCCACTCACCAGGTCTCACAATTTTGAGCTGACAAGCGCAATGCGTAGACGAGGCGTTCATGATCCGACTGCCAAAATATGCAACGCGACACGCCACGGAAATGGGTCAAATTTCAAGATGAACGCTGCTCCCCCTCCCTTCATACGGCACGCGCCCAGAGAATGAGGGCATGACGTAGCGTATGAATGGCCCTTACGTACACGGGCAAAGCAGTGAAGTTGGTCCTCTACGTAATGACATCTGCTCTGGACATTGCAAACAGTTGACACTGTGGACATGGAGTGATATTTTATTTTACACGGCATGCGCTATGTTTTGTGTAATTTGGTGCTGGGAAGAGATAAATAAAACTCTAGGTAAATAATGAGACGCAATAAGGGAATGTGAGCGTCTTTTTCCCATTTTTCTCCTGCGAATTGCAACGAAATGCGGGGCTAATGTGTCGGCGTTTCGCATGCGTTCGTGTCCCCGCGGTCTGCGCAGGGAGCAGATGACCACCGTGGAACGCTCCTACGCGTTCGCGCACTCATTGCTCATCTACTCTACCGCGTCTAAGCCAGCGTTTCGAAACCATCCCGCCGAAACAGGCAGTAGACCTCAAAACAACGCTGGTAAAAAAAAAAAAAACGCCACTGGCGTGCACGGGGGTTGGGCTCATTCGGCCACGTCATGCGCACGTGACCTCTTGATCGGATGCCAGACAGGGTGGGGAAGAGATTTATAATAGCTTGTGAAGGCTACGCGGAGGAATGGAAAGGGTTTCGAGCTCGCCTCCTCTCGTCCTTGTTTCGCGACGCTTCAAGAAACGCGTTTTCTCCACTTGTAAAGAACCGATTCGAAAAATGTTTGGGAAGAAATGTTCTTCATCAGACACCCAACAACTTCCACTGTTTAACTAGAATTTGGTATGGGTCCTGGTGAGTGGCCCTTTAACGTCCCGCAACTGTGGTCTAGTTGCTAAGGTACTCGGCTGCAGGCCAGCTGGTCGCGGGATCGAATCCCGGCTGCGACGGCTGCATTTTCGATGGAGGCGGAAATGTTGTAGGACCATGGGCTCAGATTTGGGTTAAAGAACCCCAGGTGTTCAAAATTTCCGGGGCCCTCCACTACGGCGTCTCTCATAATCATTTGGTGGTTTTGGGACGTTAAAGCCAACATATCATCATAATTAAGGTCGTCGCATAGGAAGGCTTTGAAGATTTTCAACATGTGTTCCTTAACGTACACGGGCTTCTGGTATTTCGCCCACTATCGGAATGCTACACCGCCGGAATCGAAACCGCGTCCTTAGGATCAGCAGCAGAGCACCGCGACAACTGTACCATGGCGGAGGAATATAACTGGCATTGCGCACATTTACCTACAAAATTTTATAACTTGAAGTGGCCAGTGGAGTGTAAACGTATCAATCGATGAGTGAATTGAGCAATCAATCAATAAATAAATCAATGAACACGAATAGAAATTACTGCATACTTGCACCGGGTTTCGTTACCTTGCTTACAGAGAGAAGGAGGGTCCTCAAGTCGTAGTTAGACGCATCGTCGTCCTTTAAGCGATGGCACGTGCACGAAGGCGACCGAAGACCACGTTGACGCGGTGTTTCGAACTCGCTTCACTTTTCCAACGAACGCGTTCATCCCGATGCGACACACCTCGCAAGCAGCGCAGTCGGCAAGCATGAAATGCGGGCCTCCGGAAGTAACACGCGAAGGTATTAAGCACGGAAACACTGGTGGGCGTGTCACAGCAGACCTGCTTGCAGTTGTTCAGCGAAAAGCACGCCTACCCCCCCCCCCCCCCACACACACACATAAGGAACCAGGGCTTAATCTAAGAAAGGATTGAGTGAAAATCGGACGTCTTTTTTCCCCACAGCAATAATCATTTCGCGTTCCTTTTCTTGCATTATCATCGCCACGCGCCCAGCATTTTCCGGTCAAGAACGACATCCCGTTATCAGCGGGCGATAGTGATAGGAAAGTGATGAGCGCCGAGTTTTCAAGAAGGATGACGATTGTTGTGTTCGGACATTAGAACATCCCTGCTTTCGTCCATGCGTCCGCTCCTGCGTCCGTTCATGCGTCCATCCGTCCTTGCAGCCATCCGTGTATCCATCCATGCATCTTTCTGTGTGACCATTCGTCCACCTATTCAACACTTCAAGTACTACCATCTCGCATATTTTCATCATATATTCCCCATATAGAAGCACCGCCATCCAGCGGACATTCCAAAGACAAAATGAGAGGTGGCACGCGCACACTTTCTTACGGCTTGCGCTTCGTATCTACTTCCCACCTTTAACCACCTCGAGTGAATTCATGGTATATACTAGTTCATTGTATTCGTGGCACTTCGGCTGAACGCTCGCTAAACCTTTCTAAAACTAAGGAGGTTACGCCCAGCGAGTATAACGTAGCAAGCCTTTCTTGTCAGATAGTGCTCAATGTACATGCCAATGGCTGCTAATGGGGATCGCAGCGTGCGCGTTAACTAAAAGCCGAATGCTCCTGTCTCTCGTTCCCTATTAGCAGTCATTAGCATGTACATTGAGCACCATCTTTTATTGTTCAACAACGCACAGAAGAAATCTGTCACCGCACCACCTTGGAACTCAATATGTTATACTTGTTGCATACTACAACGGCTACGAGGGACGAACGAGTGCTGTTATAAGAAGCTTCGCCTTTAAAAGAAAAACGGAAGGACAGGGAGGTTTGCCAGTTTTCAGGCCGGCTGGTTACCCTGTAGTGGAGTCAGGTGAATAATACCCGGTACGGGGGAGAGGATAAAAAAAAAGTGCCGCCATATCCACGAAGTGAATGATGATGAGTGGGCGAAGCTCTGGAGGAAAACCTGGTAAACCATGAATCTTCCGTACATTTTGCCCACTCGATTTTATTACAATGCTCCCCCCCTAGCATACGTCGCCGCACTAAATCGAACGATTGCCTTCCACCATTGACACGTGCCATATGTGACATTATTCCTATTTTACAACATCTCGCATCTTTCATCATCAACTACAAGTACCGCCGTCTAGTTTATAACATCTCGCATCTCTTCATCATCAGCTACAAATCCCGCCATCTAATGAACACTGAAAGAACTAAACGAGAGGTGGCTACATGCAGGAGACGGTGCCGCCATCTAGTGAACACTGCAAGAACTAAACGAGAGGAGGCGACATACAGGAGACGGTACCGCCATCTAGTGGACACTGCAAGAACTAAACGAGAGGTGGCTACATACAGGGGACGCACAGCCCACGCTTAAAGAGCTTCGCCCCTAATAGAAGAATAATACGTTGCTGGGCTTTGTCACACGCTTTCAGCGCTTTTTCTCTCTTTTCGCATAGTACCAGCGAGCACGCTGAGGGCTACGCAGGGAGGGCGATGACTTAATGCCTGAACACACATGCGCGTTGCAGCGCGTGTCTTTCTGACGCGGCACCGAGCGCTCTAAAGGAGAGGAAACGTTGGGCCCCGCAACAGCGATGTGGGAAAGACCGCTTTCAGGCGGGTGGTTTCAAGAGCGCTAACGCAATGCGGACCACTAAAACGTGATTTTATTTCAAAACAAGCAGTTGGTACAGATGTAGCGCCACGAGGTTCCTGGACCTATGTTTCAACAATCAACGTCGATCTAATATTTACCGATAGTGTTTTTTTTTTTCAGGAGGACCATCATCGATCAGTACATGGTCCTCAAGAATTTCGCTACCATCAGTCTTGGACCACTGTAGCCGGGATCGGACCTGCAATTGCTAGGTCAGAAGCCGTGCACCATAACCACCTCTCTACAGCCGTGGGCAAAACGCCGTTTCAAAAGTAAGCGCTTCTGATCTTGTTTATCGTCCTAAAGATTTGTTTATTAAGCGGCTGATAAAGCCAGGGTGAAAAAAAAAAAAAACTAGTGTGCCTTAAGCGCATGCATTCGCATGCGACATATCTCGAAAGTGAAGGTAATCGGGAGTCGTTATTTAGCGGCGCAGTTCTTATTACGTGAACGGTAATAGGTTTAAGCGATGAGTTGGCACTATACATGTCTAAACGTGGTAATCAATCGTCATGATATGAAGTCGTAAATCTATGTGACGGCATGCGACATTATTAGATCTGGTCAGGGTCATCCAGAGAACCCTGAGGCACTACAAAATGACTGCCAACACGCGAGCTGTATCTATAGCAGTTTAAAATCGTTGCATATCCCTCCCCCCCTCATGTGGTGTAACCACGAAATGACAAACTGGTTCCATGCCACCTTCCCCCCATTTTTTTTTCGCCATGACATACCGAGTGAAAATGGCCATTTCAATGAGGTGCCCCTCCTCCCGTTCTTCTTAAGCATCCAGTTACCGTTCCCCCCTTCAAACATTTTTTCGCCATGCCGTTCAGAGTGAAAATAACCATTTTAATGAGGTGTCAGTTCCCCTTGGGTTCTTCTTTAGCGTCCTGTTAAACTTATCGGCGAAAACGACATCTGAAAGCAGAAGAAGCTCCGTTGCCAAATAAGTACAAGCTGAAACAATATGATCATGAAAAAATATAACAAAAATTATCGCTGGCATGATAACATCTCGTAAGAATAATTTATTTCCCTTCACGACAAGGTTGATGGTGTTGAGATTAAAAAAAAGAAGGTTACTTGCATAAAGAGTGAAGGAAGCACAATAATCCTACAGAAAGAACGCGACCCTGACAGAAATAAGATTATATCTAAGGCTTCGGCTGGTTCAAACAGACTTTGGAACAACACACACGCAGCTGTCATTGCCAAGCGTATCACCAGTGGTAATTGATATGAAGTAAAACAAATATTTTTTTATGTATTGAAAAATTCTTTCTCGCGAAAACGCATTCAACTTCTCTGACAGTGTTATACGAAAATAAAAAAAAGCTTCTCATTTCAGTATAACTTGTGGAGTCGTTGTCTGTATTTGCGCACTTTATTTTACCCAGAATTCCTCATTTCCACCGTCAACGAGCCCGTAACACTGTAAACTAACACAGCTCTAACACAGACGCGGGTCTCACAAAAGCGATGACCACACAGCGCAAACAACGCGAGAGTGGAAACTAGTTATTAGCTTAATGCAAGGGGTGTTACGTCAGGTTAAAAAAAAGAGTTCAAGAATCTAAACGCACTATCTCACTTCGAGTTCGTTTCATTGCCACGTCGCCGCAGCCCTGTCGCTTGTAAATTCATGTCCCGCAGTCTCTTGTCCACCTTTATCGTTGAGCTGTAGCTCCGATTCGTGGCGTCGAGGAGAGCTGCGGTGTGGGCCGAGCCGAGGTCTTCGTAGACGCCGCACACCAAGAGCGCGGGGTCGCAGTCCATCACCGCGGCGAGAACGACCGAGATTTCCGAGTGAATCTTACCGGACGGAGCGTACACCGCCAAGTAAGGCAAGCAATACCACTGACTTACGCAGACCACGTGCGCTGGGGAGTTCGATTCGGTATCTTCGACCATAATGCATCCGTGGACCGACGTTACTGCGTCCGTCCCCATAAACGTTGTCCTGAGGCCGAGGATCTTCATGGCGTTTTCGATCTGCTTCAGCAACTCCATCTGGCTGTAGTTCACGTTTGCCGCCCAGGTGCTGAACCTCATCAGAGTCCAGGGACGCAGAAGTTGCAGCGGCGACAGCCAGCAGTAGAAAAAGGCCAGGCGCTCGAGTCGGGTCTGGCGGATGGGACTTTTTTCCACCGCTTTGCGGAGCGCCCTGACGGCCATTGTGTTACTACGCCTTCCGTTCATGTACGGAAGCCACCGAAACCTCACGTTGTCGAGGGTGTACAGCTGCGAGTCCGTCGCCATGGATACGAGGCGGAACAACACGTCCATGTCCTGGGCTGTCATGTCTGACGCTGATGCACGGCTGCTCAACACACTGCCGCGTTCCACAGGAACGGTCTTACCAAAACTGCCGCCTTGCCGCAAGTTTATAGTACTATCCTTAATGCTGAACTGCTGTACTCAAAAAGATCTACGTCTCCCCGCGCATTCGATGAGGGCTAGATGTCCGTCACTCGTTTTGGCAGCGCCGACAAATCAAAAGGTTAGACAGAAGTTTTCATCGTACATTCGGAGGTCATGCTGAAAGCGAGTACCAGACGAGAAGAAAAAGCAAGGGTAATATCTACGATCGCCTATCCGGTTGGCGGCGCCAGTGGTACTTGATGCAGCGTGGTTCTCAAGCTCGAGCTTCAGTTTTAAAAAAAACGAGATAACAAAAATGTCTCGGCCCTTTTTTGAGGAACATGCTTAACCGAGCGTGTTTACCAACCACATCATGGGTTGTTCAAACGTGTTATCATGAATCACACACAGAGAAAGGAAGCTGGAAGCAAGATAATAGCTGCCGTAAAGAAAATACCACCCGTATCATATCAGAAAAGTGATGTGTGGTATCCCAGCAAGGAAATGATGATTGATTGATATGTGGGGTTTAACGTCCCAAAACCACCATATGATTATGAGAGACGCAGTAGTGGAGGGCTCCGGAAATTTCGACCACCTGGGGTTCTTTAACGTGCACCCAAATCTGAGCACACGGGCCTACAACATTTTCGCCTCCATCGGAAATGCAGCCACCGCAGCCGGGATTTGATCCCGCGACCTGCGGGTC
This sequence comes from Rhipicephalus microplus, assembly GCF_013339725.1. Lineage (NCBI taxonomy): Eukaryota > Metazoa > Arthropoda > Arachnida > Ixodida > Ixodidae > Rhipicephalus > Rhipicephalus microplus. The sequence goes on from NC_051167.1 coordinate 187,277,412, forward strand.
AGCAGCCGAGTACCTTAGCCACTAGACCACCGCGGCGGGGCTCCAAGCAAAGAAATTGGTTAACTTAGCACACTTTGACGTCACTTGTGTATATGACTTGCCAATTCATCTCCCTCTGCTACGAACTTGTAGGACATATTATACTCGTATTTTCTTAATGACCGAACGAAGACTGTTCAAGGTCATATCTATTCTGCTCGGATATACGACTCCTGAGGTCATCCACGGCTGTCGTATTTTGCTGAAGGTGAAGCTCACAAACACAACTTGGGTTTTGTTGATAGATACCAGGTGGGGGATCGAGATTATTCTTAAGTCCTTTCAAGTTACTCAAAGTACTTCGTAATCAGGTCATCAGGTAATAAGGAGTTAGGGTAAAGTGCTGCATATTACGGATACTTATATCTATCAAGCATAAACCTGTAGGCTCACAAAGGGGGGTTCAAATTAAATTGAGGGCGATGCAGCGAACAATGAAAGGGATAACGATAGGTGTTACCTGACGTGACAAGACGAGAGAAGAGTGGGTCAGGGAATAAAAGTCACAGCTATGCCGCAAAGGCAAAGCAATGAACGCGATAGCAACAAATTGGAAGGTCACACGCAGAATGGCAGGCAGATCGAAACGTGACCCACGCTTCTCACACACAAATGACGCACAAAGCGTACTCACAGGTGCTGATTAACGCGAATACGTGTCTCGGTTGTTACTTCGCTGTCTCTAAAAAGTACTTTCTTTTCGCTAACGGAGACTGCAACGATTGCAGTGACCTGTGTGCACCGGGTAACTACAACAGAATCATTCTAATGAAAGCCCAAGGCCAGGCAAGAATGTACGATCCTTCCTACCGCGAAAGAGCGTCACCTCCCTCTTTTCTACGGCGCAAAGTACGCGTGGGAGATGAAAGTGCGCGCCAACGCGTCGTGACGATGTGGCGATGCGCGTTCATTGCGCCATCTCGCTGGTAATGCTGAAAATACGATAGTTCCCCCCTCCCCCCGAGATGTTCGTCAGCAACGGCGAGCTGTAGATATAGACAGCTTGATGTTGAATCGTTGAAGGAGGTTCTCCTTCGTGGCTCAGTGGTTAACGCCTCGCACTCTCCACTCAGAGGTCTACTTTTATGTCTGCTGTATGCTTTTATGTGTACTGTATGACGAAGGCCTCCTGGAGTTTTCTCTCAGTCACGCGGGGTGAAGAACTAATCGCAGGTGCTACAGTCATGATGCATTTACTTCTCTTTATCAAGAGCACTGAAAGGACAGTGTTAAATATAAAAGGCGTTTGTAAAGCTGCCAGATCATGTGGTCGGGGCGCAGTAGGTAGCATGCAGCTTCTGTTGTTGCCGACTTAAGTCGTGGGTTCGACTCCCATTGAGGCAACTTTTTTCTTTGCTTTTCAATCGGGAGTATTTTTTTCAGTAACAAAAGCAAGTCACCAAAGCCATGATAGACCCCCGACCAAAAACACTTTCGCGTCGAAAATTCAGGGCAGGTTCTTGGGTTGCTTCGGCACCAGATATCTGTTGAGCACATGTGTGCTGACAATTTGCACATATGTCAGTGCTCATCCATGCTTGTGTAACTTCCAGACAATACCGAGAGTGATTTCTCCAGTACCACTTATGCTCTTACTTTTACGTCCTGTGAGGAAATCGTAACACTTCTAGTTTTTTTCACTGCATCATTGCTACCCCTGTGTTAACTATTTGTTGGGGTGGCAGTATGAATAGACAAAAACAACTGTGAAGGATCTTATGACAAACACAGAAGTAAATTTATTTTCAGCTAAAAAACAGAAAACAACATGAACACAAAAACTTGAAATATGCTTCTACAACATACTTTCCTTCTTGGAAAAGCTAAACTGAAGTGGTTTGCTAGATAAATCTTTAAAAATGAACATTTTCTCTTTCAGCTCACAAGAAACACTAAAGTTTAAAATGTCTAAAATTCAACCCAAATTTAGGGCTGGTCACTTAATAAAACTTTACAAAACCTTTATGAACTCGTAGAGCTTGTAACAGCAATAAACAGAACTATATATAAATACAAACTATTAACAGTCACACAGGTGCGAATACTTTTCACACATCAACTCGTTGGAACAGGTCAGTAAATGTGAACAAGGTGTAGTCATACTAGGCTTTGTACAAAAAAACTGTACATCTCTTGCTTGAGATAAAAAAAAAAGTAGTATTGCACATGACGAAATAATACACACGCATGGCACTCGGTTCCAAAAAACTACTGCAACAAAAAGCAAAAACAGATTCTATGACAGCATTACGACAAACTGCCAGCATACAATGGTTTTCAAGCTGCACACGCAAGCCTGTAGAGTGGCAGTCGAATTTTAAGTTGCTACGTTTTGTGAACTTTGTTCTCTCAAAATGGAACTCTCCTTGAGTTGAAGAGGACCGTTTGCAAAGACTGGCAATGAATTGGCAAGGTGGTAGAACCAATGATGACGCACAACGTTCATTGAGATATTGCCAGCATGAGTACTTGCCAGGCGTGTATGACGTGGCTAGACTCAAGATCCTGGGACATTGCAGGGGCCTGAAAATTGTGTGACCAGGTTTGAGCCACAACTGTCTTCAGACAGGTTTGCTGAGTCTTATGTAGGCACGGACTTGCCAAAATTTTCGAAACTTAAATGTAGTGTTTACATGCACTGGTAACACAATGGGCCACACATCTATGAATTATGAGTGTGTCGTGCCACCGTTCACGTGAACACTTCAGAGGTCTGCCGATTTAGCCAATGTAGTCTGCAGCACTTTGTTTGACCTTCCTTTGAAGCGTGCTCCTGGGAAGTTGTATTGCGTAAAAAATACTGACACAAACATACATGCACACACACACACACACAGACAAAAAGAAAAAGAAGTTTTTCTAAAAAATGACAGCGACTTGTCACTGCTACTTAGCAGCAACTATCTACATCTCATGAAACAACGAAGAGCCATTTGTCAATCTAACCTGTACCAGTCTATTTCTTGTAAGTTTGGTCCTGTGACACATCAATGTATGAACTGAAATGTACACACACTAACAAAAGAGGATAATCTGAAAAGATCACATCACAGGTGCTCGTGTCTAGACATTCTCGCAGAAACTATGCACACTTTGCAGAGCATCCACGAGAAAGACATCGACAGAGGAAGAAATGTCTCAAGTCCTGAAAATCACGTTGGTGGCGCACGATCACCGCGCCGCAGCGTCACAAGATCCGGTCCCCAGCGGCATAGGTCGTGCCAGAGCTCAATCATGTCGGCAACATCGTTTTGTGTTGCGGAACTTGGTGGCACGCCTGGCAGGAGCACGACCAGGGCAGTCACTAGGGCTGCGGTGACTAAGAGGCCACTGAGGAAGTAGCGGGCAGTTGTGAAGCGTTGGACAGTCACTGGTGCCAATCGCTTGCGCCCCGCCAGTACCTGACGACTTCTGTTCAACCTGCAAGAAATGTATGCCCGGCCAATTAAAAGTCAAAGCACTAGCGAATAACACTCCACAGTCACCATGGCAATCACAGCATCCACCATCTGTATTGTGATTATGTGATCAAGCATGCCGGGATTTATTGAAGATTCCAGCTTTATTGTTCGTGGCAGTGTTAGCTCCATAATAAAATTCACTGTTTACATTCTGCGTTCAAGCCAAACAGAATGATAAGCAATATTAAGAATGTTTGACAATTAGGCGCACTGCAACGCAAGGGCACTCATTATATGTCAATGAGTCAGTTACATGAAAATAGAAGTGTTTGTGGCAATATACTGTAGCCCACAATACATTGCATAGACTTTAAAACATGTTTTCAACAAAATATTCACAGAATATCCATGGAATGAGTGATGATGAGTGGGGCAAAACGTCTGTCTGTCCGTCCATATGTGTCTGTTGGTCCAATAATTTTTTTCAAACTAGAGCGTTTCTATCAAACTAGAGCACGCATCAAACGTATGGACGCTTCGTCCGACTCATCATTCACTCCGTGGATATGCTGTGAATTTATAATTATAACATCGCCAGCTATCCTCTTTATACATCACTTATATTAAAACCACTAATGCCATCTAGTGATATTTCCAAGGACATATACACACGATGCCATCTAGTGAGATATTCTTAAATATAACTAGAAGTGACTGTTAGAACATACTATTGCAGAGGAGGGAACGAACCACACCTTAAGGAGCTTCGCCCATAATATAAACAAAAACATTCCAGGAACCAAGAATGTTCCATATTGAAACAATGTGTGTAATCAAGGGTGAGAGGCAGCTGTGCTGGTCACCAATAGCATCCAAAACTGAACATATTGAAAAAACAATAACACGCATACACAGTGTCAACTCAGAGGATCAACAGTACACATACCTTACATCAGGTGTAAATGAGGCACATGCTCAAACAGAACAATAGAACATTAAAGGCACCATATATTCAATTTATTTTGCTGATATGTGCTCCATGTATTATAAAAATTGGCTATGAATTGCACTTCGCTCCATAGTTTTGCAATTTCATTACTGAACTTTGTGATGGCTTGCATTTTATGACGAATTAGACTCGTTCTTGGCCAAAGCTCACTAGAAACAATGTATTAAAAACCTCTGTTATACGACACAACTTTACCCTGAAGCTGCATTTACGACGACTTGCTACGACAGTCCATGAAAAAACAAAAAAAAAACCTGATTTCGCAATTGAATCTAACACCGACCAAATTTTTGCGTGGACATGAAAAACTGATCTGCAGTAGATTGCTGCAGATCAGTTTTTCATCCCCACGCAAACATTTCTGCAGTTTCTCAGATCCAATCTGCAGAAATCAGCAGTTTCTGCATATCGTATCTCTGCGCTGCAGAGGCAACCTACAACGCTATCAACTGACAGCGAAAGAAAACACGTTCGCTATCGGCGTCATTATCTGCAAACAAAATAACCAGCCACGGTCGGTAGACAAGCGCTGCTGGATTACACTCCCGTTATGATAGTGAAACCCCAAATGCCTGCAGCATGTCGCCTGCTGCGAACAAATTGAGTGTAGTGCGGGAGCACAGTATACTCGTAAAAGCACGAAACTAGACACGTATGGCGAGAGGGATACACTCAGGTGAAGTCGTGATTGTGAGTTTATCACTGAATGATACAGAGTGTCATTAAGTGATACTCTGTTTTATCCTGAGTCCATGCTGTCCTTGGAGCTCGAAAAATTTTCCACAGAGCACCAATCAATACGTCCTTAGAGAAAATTGTAATGCAGCAATTACAGTTTCTGCAGTGAACAAAGATGAAAATTTTCACGTAAATATCCTTCAGCTTCACCTATGTTATCTCCCCTACGTTGTGAATAAAGATAAAAATTATATTTTCTCGTGCGACTCGCTCTAGGAAAACCCTGAGAACGACCTTGCCTCGTCATAACCTCATACCATATTTACTCGCATAATTCTCGCACTTTTTTTTGGCGGAAAATCGATGCAAAGTTGGGGGGTGCGAAAATTGCATGGGGAAAACTTTCCAAAAAACGTACCGAGCGAAAAAGAAAACAAATTGGCCACAAATCGGGATTCTCACACCAGCAACTAATAGCAAGCTTTGAGAAGTACCGTACAAACCGGACTATAGGTCGAGTGGGAATATAGGTCGAAACGTTCAGGTTACCCCCCAAGTTCAGGTTACCGAAAAAGAAATAAAAAGGAAAAAAAACCTAAAAATTGCCGAACGACATTTATTTGCAAAATGGGCGCACCGCACCCCGATCATCGGAGCTTCCCTCAACCACCATCGCTACTGTTCCTATTCGTCAGACGAAGCTTCAGACTGTCTTCTGAACATGAGAGTTTGTCGCTAGCCGCCTTCCACACTGCGTTGTCTTCCCTACCACACAGCGAGTTTCTGATAGAACATTTCTTAAAAGCATTTTCAACCATGGAATCTGGCGCACTTGCCACTTTGGTTTGGCTTGGATTGGACTGAATCTCTGTGTAATAATAGTACTCTTGATGCTTAAGAGATGGCGCTAGATAGTGCGCGCTATCACCATCAATGGTTGGAAAGAGCAGACGACATTATTGCGGCAATTTTCGGAGGTGCGATAATTACTCGAGGAAAAAAAGAAATCTTAATTTTGTTGGCCGATGTGAGGGGTGCAAGAATCATGCGAGTGCAAGGGTTACACGAGTAATCACAGTGATTTGAGCATCTCCGTCTCTCCAAAATTATGAGTGAACATGAAGAAGACGATGGTCGCGAATCCACTCGACTGAACAGTGACTGTGTGTATGCGTAGTAAGGAGGGATATGACTTGATAAGGAGGGATATGGGCGTTCAATTATGCCTTCACCTGAGTGTACTCTTCTCGCCTATACATCTCTTGTTTTGTCGAAGCGCAACTCGCAAAGGCCGAGAGACAGTGCTTTTACTTGTATACTGTGCTCGCACACCATACTTGATTTGTTCTCTGCAGAAGACGCACTGAAGGCAGCGCCAATGGTGCTATCATAGCGACATCCAGCAGCGCTTATCGACCCGCCACGGCCAGTCTGGAGGCGAGCGCGCGCCTCGAGACCGGCCGTGACGAGCCGCGACTGGTTAATCTGTTAGCCGATAGATGACGCCGAAAGTGAACGTGTTTTCTATTGCCCTCGGTTGATGGTGCTGTAGGATGACAGAGTATTATTCTTCAATTATGGACTCAACAATCTATTCTAGTGGTTCATTTGGTCCCATGATCCAGTTTTCCTGGCTTTAAGGCCACTTGTGGATATACCTCGAATGCATGCCTATGCAGGGCTGTTACCAAGACAAGCTTTATATACGCGGAGAAGCTTGAGCTACTCTTGAAACTTGAAATGAAATGCCACTTTGTTTGCTGTACTGTCTCGTGATTTCAGTAAGTAGAAATTAAGTGGTGCAGCGTGTAAAATAACTTTGCTCATAATAACAGTGGCGCATCAACTGCTCTTCACAGCAGAACAAATGCAACATCAAAGCCTTTAACGCACACTTCCTGCAAAATGCGCTCTGTCTCCATTATGTGATGCTAATGACCCTGTATTTTATTGTTTTGATGGAAGGCTGCAGCCAACAGTTTTTTGTTTTATATTTACGTGCAAGCCATTTTCGAACTCTATTGATCAGAAATGATCAGAAAAAAGATCAACTTTTGATTTAAATTTTTGTATGTTTGGCTTACACTATCTTCAATTGAATGAATAGCTATCATTTCAAGAAATAATTTGTTTCACCCTTTTGGATAAAAACAGAGTCGTCCTGTGAGCTTATTCAGGCGGGCTGTACCAGCTTATGGCCAAGATGTAGTGTCTGACTATACACTTATTTTTTCGATATTATGGCGGTTTTGCCTTTTTCCCTCAAGCATACATAATCAGGGTTCCACTGTATTTGTTTCTGTAAAAGCTTTGTGTGCTGGCAATAAGCCAGGCCTGGCTGAAAACGAATCTCGAGGATGAACGCACTCTGGCCACAACCTTAACTGCTGTTCTGCGACACAATAAAGGACTGTCCATAAATATGGTCACCATCTACCCGGCAAGAATGTACTAACCGAGCTTTAACTTCATCCACCTATTGAATGATAACACCATAACACACGTGCCTAATGCATCCCCTACACGAGGTGTTTATCTCATTCTACAATTCATGCAACGGTTTGCGCTACATTTCACATTCTCTAACACTTGGTGTCAAGTCTGAGTTTAAATACTTCAGTACTCCGTACTGAACGTTGTCTCGTCATCAACAGCACAGCCCACTACAGCATGGTACCACTCACCAGTACTTCACCCTGACGACCACATTGGCTGCCCAGTGAAGCAGGTCAACTGTTGGTAGCATCCTCCCTGGTGTTGCCGCCTTCTGTCTCTCCATCGCCCTCTTGATTCCCTTCCTCATCTTCTTCGACCCGAGCCCGAAGCTCATCCACATCATATACTCCATGCCATTCAGCCTCTCTGATTAGCTACAAGGTGTCCTGAACGGTGGCAGCCACCAATTCCTCGAGTACACCATTTTGGAGAGGTGAACTGAAAGATAGAAATGGGGCACTGACAGTTGAAGAAAAACAAACGATATACATACGAGTTTATTTATTATTGTGTTGTGCTGTAGAGACACGAGAGACACTAGCCTTACTTGTTGGTTTACTGATCATAAAAGATTGGTGTTACCATCACTTCACATTTTTACCTGATATATACTTTGACTCTTTGCAGCCAGTTGTCAGGCCCCTCCTGAGCACAAAAGACGGCCCCAGAGGTTTGTGGTTGTACACAGCTAGACAATCCACTTTTGTGGATGTTCACACGCATGTTTCTTCCTGCGCTACAAGCCATCGCTGAAAAAGTAAACTTTTAACTGTTCTGAGCTTATCTTTAGTTTCAGACCGGAGTGGACAAAAGGGGGGTAAAGTTTTCGGACCACAACATTTTTATTGTCCGGGTTTAATGCCTGAAAAACACCATAACATTATGATACACCGTTTTACAAAGAAGGCTCCACGAATATCTTTAACGGATAACTATACTCAAGTGCACTCATCTCTGGCATTTGCTTTGGTTGAAACGTGGCTGCTGTGGCTGCGATTAGATCTCGTGACCTTTGGGTGAGCGTGAAATATCAGTACAACATGACATATCTCTCAAAGATAGGCTTAAGACTAATTCAACCTTGAACTGAACAGTGGTAAACAGTTTAAATTATCTCTAATTTTCTGCTTTTGTGGACCACAATTGTACACCTAAAATATGAACCTTGATGATAAGTGCCCGCACAGCACATAGTACAAAGCAAGAACCCCTAAAGCACACTCTCGGGCCCATCGAGCCATCTTGCTAGCCATAACGAGAAGACGTGGAAGCCACTGAGCTCCGAGTACCACCGACAGTAAACAATGTATATAAATAGCTCACCGTTAGTACTGCAAAGAACGTCTGGTTGGGGCCAAGTAGTTTCACAATATGCAAAGGCAGGCCGCAGGTTTGTCTCCCAGTGACGAAACTTCTTGTTCTTTAATTGTGATATTTGGCATATATTTTGCAACCTTATATGCTTGGTGGAAATATGTCAATGAAGCTGTGGTGGACTATGGCATCAAGCATTTTCGAGTTAAAATGGCACAAAAATAAAGCAATATGAAGATGCAAGTACCAAGAATGTTTCGTGAGCAGAAATAACCACAATACTGAAAGTGAAAGGAGTTCATTACTCTCTAACAAAAGAACATAGGTTGTTTTCAGGAGCCATGAGCTGCAAAGTCCTTCTATATGCACAAAAAAAAAGAACACCAAAGAAATAGCGAGATATAGCAAGCTGGCAACTGCCACCTAGTAGGCTATGCCTACCTAATCTTTTGGGAGGGGGAAGAGATAGAGGAAAGGAGGATAGAAGAGAAACAGGAAAGTAACGAAAAAGAAATTACGGAGCCTTGCATAAAAAGTGCCCATAAGGGTGTGTTGGGCAGGCACTCGCACACCAGCCAATCTTTCTTACCTTATGAGGAATGTATGGAACGCTGCACAGTAAGTGAATTACCTCACCTTTCTTCGGTAACATGGCCACTGGGCTCAAGGGCAGACAAGCTGGGAACTCCGTGGTCTCCACTGGTTGCACCATGGGGGTGTGAACCATTGGCTTTAGCTGCAGATCCCACAGTGTCCTCCTCCACATGACACTCCCTGCCGAAAATTGTGGACATTTACGAATGATGATTGACATAACTTCATTCAGTGCACAAGATAAGCAATGGGCTAGTCGTTACAAATCCATCCTGCACGTTTATTAAGCAGAGCAAGAGACAAAGGATTCATTCGACCTGCAAGCAACAATTTTAGGCTTGCAATACCGCAAGACAACCAGTGTGAATTTGAGAAGGAATAGCGAAAGACAAAACTCAAATATTCATTGAAACAGCTAAGAGGCCATTGAATAATGGGACATGTTAACAGCTACAACAAGCGAACTTCCAGCCATGTGTCGTGGCTGTCTACGAGTACCTTTGAACCAAATCCCAAACTTGCCTGTCTAACCCTGCAGCACTCGTCTATTTATTTCTTTTGTCTGTTTTGCTTCTGTACTGTTTCAATACAGGATTTACAGATTCGCCCGAAATTTGCTATGATTATTAATAACTATTATAACTTTAAGGCGAAAATATCACCATGATTATGTTGAATGCTATAGTGGGGTACTCTGGATAAAATTTCGACTACACTTGGGTTCTTTAACATGCTTTCAAATATAGGCACATGGATATGTTCTGGCATTTGGCCATCATGATAATGGCTTTGGACTAATTGGACACTTTGGACTAATTAACAAGACACTACCATGGTGTGTCACATTAAAATGAGGTCAGAGATGTGGAGTCGAGGACCCTTATTAATTATAGGGAGGGGGGAAGGGGGGCACTGGGGTACTGAGCCCCTGCGTTCAGGGTGAGAGGGACACCTCTTGCATATGTTGCTCCTTGAGATTGCTGTTTGAAGCATCGTCTAGACTACTTTAAAGAGGGGTTTCAGTGGCGATATGCTGGGTCGTTAACCTTTGTGTTTCTTGTTTTTAACAGCTAAACCAACTGCCTTATGGTAGACGCATACAAATGAAAACGATTAAGTTTGAGCATGCGAAGTGTCATGACCCTATTAATTCACATCGCGGTATACGAAAACAAAAAACATAGGCTTGACAGCCCAAGATCGCGAAACACGCGTGTTTTAGGTAAAATATCGTATTTACTCGCATAATCTTCGCACTTTATTTGGTGGAAAACCGATGCAACGTTGGCGCGGTGCGAGAATTACACGGGAAAAACTTTCCAGCAAAACGTACAGAGCGAAAAAGAGAAGGAAGTGGCCGCAAATTGGGATTCTCACGCCAGCAACTAACAGCAAGCTTTGAGAAGTACTAATTAAAACTTACCTCAACAATAAAAGCACAGGTTACACACAAGGCAAGATTTATTTAAGACACAAAAGGCACAAACAAATAGTCGAGAATTAGCACATACTGTACGCAAAGCTTGTGGGCGTTGCGGGCGTAGCGGTAGCATTAATCGCTCAACAGGAGCCCGCAAAAGGTAAGCAGAAGACGTCAGTATTACGATGATAAAAAATAAAAGCAAATAAAAGCGAAATTTCTCAGATATAGAATGACAAGACGTGTGCATGGCAAGACGTGTGCCTTGCGATTTTATATATTGATGCCATTGATCAAGCATACGTATGACTTGCAACAGGCCGCGGCGTCGACGGCGGCTCGCGCCGCGTCGGCCTCTTGTGCCGTAGGCAGAAGCACGGCGTGGGGCGCCGGAAGCGAACAGCGCCGGGGACCCAGGTTGAGGGCTCGCAGGGCACGCACGGGGCCTGGCACCGACGAAGTGCTCGCTGAGCCGCCCGGGATGCTAAACAGCCGGCCCCGGGAGTCCTGCAGGGTAGGGGACGCGCAGAGCAGCAACAGATGCTAGTCACATTGGGGACACCTAACCAGCTCCCCTATACAATGCGCAAGTGTGAGCTTCGCCAGTAAAATAATGAAAAAGAAAGTGCCCTTTGAACTCAGCGGAGCGCGCCATCTTTTCGAAGATGTTCGCAAGAACCCTTCTAGCCTGTCACGTGGGCATCCGGAAGCCTGTGCACAAGAGATACTGCTCCCTACCCACCTCCTAGCTACATCACCACCCTACACCGCTCTCTCCCGCCTCAATCGATGAAGCACAGGTTTGCACTTACAAGACAAAACCCTGTTGACGCCCACGCAAAAATTTATGCAACGTCGGATGCAGCTAGCAGCAAGGCGAATTCAATTACGCAAGAGTGTACACTCAATTAGATAGCAGAAAACTCAGCCACGCATAGTGATCCAAACTTTGGTAAGGCATATCGCTGCCATATCTGTTCACTGCATAAAAAACTAGTCATTATCCAGAATGCGCGCATGCGTGGTTGTGCGTAAGCAGTGCCGGTAGACGGTAACACACTGCTAACTACACTAATGGCCAGCTCTGCATCGAATTGTCAAAGCAACCAAAAAACAAAAACCACAGCAATGACCTCATCCCAATAATGAAAATATCTCTGTTTAATTGCAATGCAGCACAATTGATGGCTCATTAACCACGATGCGACTGTAAAGTTTCTGATAGCATACCGACTCGTTTACACCTGGGTAGGCGCTGAAATGGCCGTGTTATAGCGCTACACTGCACGCTAACGTTCGCACCGAGACCTCCGTAATTAGCACCGACAGTGCGCCGCTGCTCTACCGGAGTTAATCAAGAAAGCCATGTTCGCATGCGCAAGATGCGCCGACATAGCCCAGGTGGTGCCACTTACCATTTCATTTCCTAGGCATTCGAAGGATGCCTTTCGGCATCTGAGGCAGCATGTGTTTAAGTGAACAGGAAGAAAGAGAACCACCATAAGTTCATAATAGCATGAACACTTCACTCAATGAGCGGGTGGTCCACACATGCAAAGTATAGAAACAAAAAAAAATGGGGGAGAGACTAGTAGAGTTGCCAGAGCACAAAAAGAAAGTGTGCACAACTTTTGACAAGTCAGTGACAGTGCCATTGAACCTGAGGTAGTACCACGTGCACAGTCACAACGGTAGGCATGAATTGATTGATTGATATGTGGGGTTTAACGTCCCAAAACCACCCTATGATTATGAGAGACGGCGTAGTGGAGGGCTCCGGAAATTTCGACCACCTGGGGTTCTTTAACGTGCACCCAAATCTGAGCACACGGGCCTACAACATTTCCGCCTCCATCGGAAATGCAGCCGCCGCAGCCGGGATTTGAACCCGCGACCTGCGGGTCAGCAGCCGAGTACCTTAGCCACTAGACCACCGCGGCGGGGCGGTAAGCATGAACGGTAAAATGGGCAGCGCACGCCTCTCCACTACCCCACATTGGCGTCTTGTGAGCTATCAGTGCGTTTAACTTAAATTTACGTTAAAGAAGAGGGAAAGACATATGTGTGATTTTTCATGCACTCTTAGGTAGCTTCCTCTGTATACAAAAAAAAGAAAAAAGCTCTCTGTCTTTTTAATTAATGCCATTTGTCAGTAAAAACAGTATGTGGTCATAATTTACATTGACTTATGCTGTTAAATTATGCCTGTTTTCTACCGTAATATGTACAATGAAGCATAAATTGAAGCTGAGGTGAACGAACAGTTATTTTCGGGCTGTGTAAAGCGTATCTGTCGTTGATAAGTTGTGTAAATAGAATATCATCTCGCTTTAGTGCAGAACAGGTACTCTCAGAGCTCAGGTGGCTTTCGCGAGGCAAAGTTCGATGAAGGGCAATTAAACCTACCCATGGTGGCTGCTCGAAGTTCTTACAAGCTTAATTGCAGAGGTAGAAAAGATTTTCCTCGACATCAGGCACACTAAAGAGGAGCTAGAGGAGTGACTACATTTCATTATACCTTCATTCGGCTTACATGCGATTGGCAAGTCGCCTTTAATATACCAGATGCGTCGTAACCATTGATCATTAGGTTTTCCTGACTGCACCTCGGTCAAAGTTGCGACACGCACGTGTCACTCAGTGAATCCACAATACCATCCATGAAGCATTAAAGATATTCATACAGACTTGACGTTCAAGGAATCGGAAAAAATCCTTGGGGTATAATTTTTCATCGATTGTATGTGAGGCAATGAAAGCAGGGGCATCAACAGAGAAACAAAAGATGCTCAAGGACTTCTTGAAAGACAGCATCAAGAGATAGGCACAATGAAGTGCTCGTACGTGTGACAAGCTTACATTGCAAACGAAGGTCCTGATGATTTTGACAAGGACAGAGAGGGTAGAGGAACTAACATGCACAAAAAGAAAACTAGAGAAGCGAATACTAAGGACCATACTAAATATTGTCACGTTTGATCACATAAAGAAATCACATAAGACGCAGTTGACATGGACGCCATGGCGACAGTTTCAGAAGCTGGACTGGAGGACACTGCAGATTTGAACGACACACAGACAAGACAGACAGAAGTAGAAAGGGGTAAAAAAGCCAGAGCATAAAAATGCAATGAATAACAGAGAATCAAGAAAAGACATTTACAGGATGTTACACATGAGAGTATATAGATGATTTAGAACTAAATATATGGTGTAAACCGTGATGCTGGTAGCATCTTTATAACCAAGCAATCAGCCACTACGAACACACAGAAAACGTTCGTGCCTCACATAGGTTCGAGTCGTTCCGACAGGGGAAAACAGTCGTATATGCTGGCCTCTTACAAATCCCTTCATCACAACTTACCATGCTCCACCATTATGGAAAGTTTTTCACCATATATATATATATATATATATAAACACACACACGTCTGCATGCAGCTGTCAGTTGCCTAGCCCAAACGGATATCGAAAGAGCAGCATTCCACAAACACAGCTGCATATGATAAGCTTCTCGGTCCTGGAGAACACATCTACAGTGTGCATCTGTTGATGTGGTCTCCCTCAGTTCCAAGTTCAGTGGACTTGGACATGGAGGCAAGGGTTTCTTCCTCGCTCAGAGAGAGCACACTACCACCAAGCATGCCTCCACCAAGTCCATTAAGGTATTCAGTATGATGGAAGATATTAGATCATAATTTCAGCCTTGTGTTGGACTATGGTTATGAACTGATGGACAACTTTTGAATAGGGTATGGAGGCTGTACTGCTCCCATTCCACCTTTGTTCTTATGTGGCTTGTCGAAGGAGCTTACTAAGTAGACAAGGTTTCCCCGGGTATCCTCTCCCGATGGTCTGCGGACACAGGCGACGCTGGCCCTGCGACGAGCATCCTGGACAGCAAAAAGAAATGACGAAGGGCGAGGTTCGATGGTAAAGTTTGTAAAACAGAGAAACGACTACGACGTGCAAGGACCATGCGGACGACAACATTTCGAGGAGGAACCATGGGCAGATACTAGTACCCAAGACTGTGAAGTACCAGCGTGGCAATTATACACTGCTAAGGCAACTATAAACTGCTATAGTATAAATTGCTATGGGTTACTATAAACTGCGAAGACCCCTGCAGGCTACTAAGGCTGCTATATGATGCCTATAATGAACTGCTGTGATTACTAAGAGTGCAAAGCACCAATGCGGCCACTATAACATGATAACATTTGGAAGCACTGACAGCTCCACGGATTGCCGAAACTCGGGGCCATGTAGTGTGTCCCAATTGCAGTATTGAACGTGATACAAACATCGAGAGAAATAATGCCCACTCAAGTGGTCTGCCAGTTACATAATATTTGCTCACTTAAGTTCTGTTTTAATGTCAACTTAAGCTTTGTCATACAGGCTCTCTGTCGAAGGAGGCAACAAGTGCAGGACAATGTAGAAAAATAAATAAACAGCAATAAAAAGATTCGCACCTATTCCATGTTAAGTTATGAGGTATCCTGTATGGGAAAGGTACAGATAAAGTTGGACTACCAATTCTTTAATATAAATCTGACTGCAAAAAGAGAGACACTTATCCGCTTCGCTCTGATCGAAATGTGGTCGTAAGGAACCGAAGACGTCATCAGGTGCTCGACTTCAACATGTGCTCGTGGAAGCAACAAAATGGTTCGGAAGAGACCTGAATGCACCACTATTAACTTGCCTTTGGCACCTCACAGTCCATGGTAATACAAGAGACGTCACTGCCCAGGGAGTTCTCAAAGACATGTTGGCGATTTCCGTGCGAAAAGGGAGACCGTAACCCAGGCACTTTAGTCTGAGGAAGGGAAGAAGGAGGGTAAGATGGAGGTAACGACGTGGATGCTGCAAAACGATGCCCGAAACGTGCGATGAGAGGCCACTACAGAGTTTCTACCATGTGTTAGTATAGCGACCAACCACGAACCGCCGCTTTCCATTCAGAGCACCCATAGAGATCACTGGAAGGCCATTTCAGAAGTACAACACGATGCGAGTCAGTTCCATAATGTCTTTATGCTCACCAAGACCATACTATTAGTTTGAGCATGTGTAGCTAACACCAATCTTTGTAGACCTTTGTGCGGCAAATACTCGTACTACAGTGCAAGCTCGTAAGCAAAAAAAAAAAAAAAACAGAATAAAACACTCTATATGCTTAAAGTAATGAAAAGAGACTAGTTTCCAAAGATTCACGTTTGCATTGTCTTCAACTAGTCAATTTTTTATCTTCACCTATCTGCTCCACATAGTTGTCTCTGTTAGTGAGATTGAAGTATATGATGAACGAAAATGCATTACTTCTCTGACAAGGAGCCCCACGGGAATCAAACTGAAAGTACACGACGATGGTTGCTTGACTAAGTTTCAGGTTTTTTTTTTTACTATGTACAACCCGTACGCACGGGAGAGAACGTGATTAGTTGTCTGATGCCAGCCAGATATACTCCTTTATGCAAAAATACACACGAAACTAGTCTTAAAAGCCATACGTACATTATTTAGCCACGATATTGACGTGAAAGCTAACATGGAATAAAATGGAGTTGTGCAGGTATGGCACACCATAAGAGGCATTCATTTAACGGCACATGAGCCATCTTGCTGCCTTATTTCCAGCTTGCATCGTTACAGTGCAATTAAGCGTGCCAGCATCACGCAGTTCATCCCTTTTGCTAGCTGTACTATACATAGAAGTGTGGCAGCTTGGGCTAGTTGGTATGGCATGACGATAGTTATTGCGCGAGAACAAAACGACGACACAGAGACAAGAAGGACACGAAAGACACGAGCGCAAACTTCCAACTGAGTTTATTGCGCAGAGCACGAAAATATATAGAGGAGACAGTGACCATGGCACAAGAGCAGAACGTGAGTAAGAAAACCAAAAACAACAACACAAATACAAAGGCACTGAAAAACAGCAAAGAAAAATCTAGAAGAAACCGAACCAGAAAGGTAAAGCTACCTGCCCGCACCGAATCCTTCGAGGAACCTGCGTTCTTTCTCGGACTAAGCCACGGAGGGCTTGCTAATCCAAGGCACCTGTTCGCGTTACCTGCCCGCACCGAATCCTTCGAGGAACCTGCGCTCCTTCTCGGACAAGGCCACGGAGGGCTTGCTAACACAAGGCACCTGTTCGCGTGCCATTTGCGCACCCTCGACAATGACTCGGGTGCCCACATCTCTGTGTTTGTACAACGTCGCTGTTTCCTCGAAGAGGGGAAAACACTTGCACTCAGTGCAGTGCTGGGCAAGAAATCCATCTTTCCCGTTTTTAACATTGTTCGCGTGCTCTCTCAGTCGATCGTTCAGGCACCTTCCGGTCGTTCCGACATAACAAGCACCACATGAAAGGGGGGTCCTATAGACGACTTCCCGGGAGCAGGCCGCATACCTGTTTCGATGTTGAACTCTACAATCTGTTGATGATTTCGTTTTCAGGGGGTTGGTAGATTTGGTGAGGCTGATTAATTTGAACGGTGCTGAGAACATGACACGAACTCCAACACGTTTTCCGATTTTTTTGAGCCTATGTGATATCTGGTGTATGTATGGAATCACGGCTACCCTTTCACGTTCTGTATCTGTGTTGATCAGATTCTGTCGCGTTTTCTGCTCCGCCTTTTTAGTCCGCAGGATCGTCTCCGCAACAGACGCGATAAACGCCTCGGGGAAACCTGAAGCCTTAAGGCGGGAAACTTGAGCTTTAAAGCTCGCAGAGATATTGTGGGCGCAAGACCTATTTAAAGCATTCTCAAGGCAGGTTCGTGCTATGCCTCGCTTAACTATCTTACTGTGAGCAGAAGAAAAGGGAAGCAGAGGTTTCTGCGCACATGGTTCATAACACCAACAGATGTGCTGTGAGCTAAAAACCAGATTTAAATCCAAAAAGCGTAATTTGTCATTATCGGGCATTTCATGTGTCACCACAAGAGGCTGCAAACAATTTTCGAACACGCCTATAGTTTGAGTGGCCAACGAGTGAAACATAGAAGACTCACAATTTAGAATAACCAAAAAATCATCCACGTATCTAAACATTTTGACGACATGCGAGCCTTCTAACTTTTCCTGTAGTTTTTTGCCCATTTTTGCCAATAGAAGATCGCTGAGTAGAGGTGCTATGCATGAACCAATTGAAACACCCTTTTTCTGCAGATAAATGCAATCATTCCATTGAACGAAAGTAGACGTAAGATACAGCAAAACCAGGTCAAGAAAATCCCGCGAACTAATGCCAGTTTTTAATTGGAAGTTCAATTCTCCGAAAGTTTCTATGTTATTCCTTATACATTCTAGTACCTCATTGTGAGGCAGCGAGTAGTATAGGTCCTTTATGTCAATTGAAAAACCGAAAAGATTAGATTGATTTGGTTGTTTGAAAAATTCTATCAGAGCCTGCGAGTTTTTGATCACAAATGGGTCGTCAATCTTTAGACACTTTAGATGGGTCTGAATAAACAAGCCGAGTTGCTTTTGCCACATACCACTCTCTGTCACAATGACACGGAAGGGCATGTCAACCTTATGTGTTTTGGCAGAAAAAAACATGCTGAGCCCATTTTTGTCACTTTTGCTAATGTACTGTGCTAACTGTTTTAACTCTAGTTTACGACACATTTCCCTGGCCTGCGTTTTTACCCTATCTAGACGGTCTAGATAGGGTCTAGATAGATTCGGTGCGGGCAGGTAGCTTTACCTTTCTGGTTCGGTTTCTTCTAGATTTTTCTTTGCTGTTTTTCAGTGCCTTTGTATTTGTGTTGTTTGTTTTTGGTTTTCTTACTCATGTTCTGCTCTTGTGCCATGGTCACTGTCTCCTCTATATATTTTCATGCTCTGCGCAATAAACTCAGTTGGAAGTTTGCGCTCGTGTCTTTCGTGTCCTTCTTGTCTCTGTGTCGTCGTTTTGTTCTCGCGCAATAACTATCGTCATGTACTATACAAGAAAGAAAATCTAGGTTAGTTGATGATAGCTCATTTTCGGCGTGCTTACAGCAAAAAAAAAAAAGACCAGGACCAGAATTAAATAAAGTGACAACACGAGCACTGACTCAATAAAAATTTACTAAAAGAAATGGCACGCATAAATACAAAGGCCAACCTAGTTTCAACAGAGCGAGTGCGCGTGTTCGCATAGTCACCCAAGCAGCGTCGAAATTCCAGAACACGCGCTTACTTGTACTTTTGTTTGCGGGCGGAAGTGCTTGATCCACGTGTTCCAGAATTGTGACGTCACTAGGATGACTGCTGCAGACGCGCAGTCACTCTGCTGAGACTTGATTGACCTTTGCATTTATTCGCGCCGCTTCTTATAACAACATTTAGTTGAGAGTCAGCGCGCGTGTTACCTTCATTCTTGGTCCTCTTCCCTCTTTGAGTTGCAAGCTGATCAAAACTGTACTGAAAAAATCAGTTTCACCAAAAGGGCGAAGCAGTGAATGCGATAGCAACTTATTCGAATTTTTTACGAAGCAAGGCTAGCAAGTTTAGGAGCAATGTTAATTGTAGTAAACGTGCGCTTGCAAGTAACCAAGTTTCCTGCAGCGCGGCCACAGTAGACGACCACAACAGTAGTGACGGTGTTGATGAGAAGCGCCTCCCGTGGGCAGCACGTGCTGGTACTAAGGGCTGTACGTCGTGTGTCGCCGCTGGTGGCAGTTATGTGTATATAGAGTGAATCTGCATGTAGCCACTCCGGGCACACTTTTGGCACAGGTTTTTCGTGTTGAGAGCGCAGACCGTCGAAGCTCGTTCTGCTGTGGGGGAAAGAGGCGCGCGCTGATCGTAGCCGCGATAGCGCGGCAATCATGAGCCCCCCTTTCCTCCCCCCTTTGTTCGCTCACAAGATAAGCGCGCGCGCAGACAAACCCGGCCAGAAAGGCAATGTTCGCTCCGCAGAAAGAGGAGGCTAATGCAACATTCCCCCCTCGCGCGCGTGCGTGTGTGTGTGTGCGTGTGTGTCCATATAATTGCTATCGCAATAATATGGCGAACATGTTCCATACTGTCCGGTGCACACTGTTCATAATGTGACGTCACGCACACCACTCCGGTCTCCCCTTCATGAATTTCAGTGTGCTACTATGATGTGATCACGCGTGACCGAATGAGGGCTTATACTTGAACATCACTTTTGTGAATAAACAGTTCGTAGACTAGCCACTTTACTGCATTCTCCGTTTCCCGAGGACGTTCACTTTTTTTTTTTTTTTGGGGGGGGGGGGGTGGATATATTTTCTTGATACTGCCAAGTAGCATACACCATAAGTATCCGCTATTTGTCGGCACTTACAACGCACGCGCAATGCTTCGTACACAGTTCAAAGAATCCAACTACTGAATAAAAAAAATAAGAAGAACGGGATGGGTAAGCGCCAACGGCTGAACACATAAAATTTTTCCTCGATCCTGCTGTATATTACGATCACGCGCGGAACTCCAAGGCATTCTTTCCCCCCGACAACTAGGCAGAAATCTCGAGAAATCATGCCAATCTACGAATAAGAAGTAAACAAAGCCTCATGTCCATGGCAGACGCTCCCTAAGAAAAAAAAAAAAAAAAAAAAAACGAAAGACGCGCAACGCCGGACCTAACGTTCAGGAAGGCTCCCGGAAAACCGAGCAAAGCCGGCTAAGTTTATCCAAGTCTTCTCGGGTCGCGCAGCCTCACTCACACTATACGAGCTGACGCATAAGCGCATCGGCGAAACGGATCACGCACGAAACAGCAACGACGCGTCGTCGACTTGGCGAGGTTGGCGCCGACGCCACACCAAGGTCGCCGCCGCCGCTGCTGCTTTCGGAGATAAGCGCCACATCCTGCGCCGGCGCTTGGCGTTGCGTCGCATACGCTAACTCCCGCCCGGTTTCCCCTCGTCGCCACGAGACGATGAGAAAGCACATAGAGGCCCGCCAGGAACGCTTGTTGCGCCGAGTAACTCGCAACAAAGACGCGCAGTACCCTACTGCGCGGATTTCGCTCACTAAAAGCACCCCGCGACCATGATATACAGGGACGATTGGAAGAAACGCGAACAGAGCGGCGAACATATGGGAACATCGTAAAAGACAAAAGCACAAAGAAAGAATTAACGATACGAACGCCGACTGACAACTGGTTGCTTTGTTCAAGCTCTTGCACTCTTTCGATATGGCCTTAAACTAACTAGCCCAACTCCCGCTTTTGATGCAGGGCGGCAAGTTAATGCTAAGCTGTTTGCATTTGTTTTCATGACGCGCTTGTCCTGGCTGCGCAGTAAAAAGACTAAAGTCGTTCCATTAACTTATGCATGATCGTAGCGTCTTTATTGCCAGCTATGATACAACTGCTTGATAAGAAAAGAAAGCAGTAGAGTGCATAGATGTCACACCATTCGCGTTTCTTCCCATCGTCATAATATGCAATGGTAGGGAATTAGACCGGATTAATTTTGGCCACTACATTTATTAACCTGTACGGAAGCAAACAAGTGGTCTCGCGCTACGCTCTCGTCACAATTCTGTAGGACGCCGAACCCTCGACCTCAGCAGTATAATTAATATCCATATGCGGGGTTTAACGCCCCAAAATCACCATGTGATTATGAGGGACAACGTAGAAGAGGACTCCTGAAATTTTGACCACCCGGGGTTCTTTAACGTGCGTCCAAGTCTGAGCACACGGGCCTACAGCATTTTCGTCTCCACTGGAAATGCAGCCGCCGCAGGCGGGATTAAATCCCGCGACCAGCGGGTTAGCAGCCGAGTACCTTGGCGGGGCAGCAGTACAATTAGGCAACCCCTGATAGACCGTATAGAAAAAAAAAATCTGCCAGACAAAAAGTCGTTTTTGAGAGCATCCTATACTTCAACCCCGAACAAGGCACTAAAACTTGACTCGTAAATCACCCTTCGACGCTGTAATAGTAGCATGCGAGGCTAAGCGTTCACGATGACACGTAAAACGACTGACGCGTTGATTGATTGATTGATTTGTGGGGTTTAACATCCCAAAACCACTATATGATTATGAGAGACGCCGTAGTGGAGGGCTCCGGAAATTTCGCCCACCTGGGGTTCTTTAACGTGCACCCAAATCTGAGCACACGGGCCTACAACATACGACTGACGCGTGACAAGCAATTCTGATACAATCACGAGTATCGAGTAATCATATCATAGCGCTCCGCGAAGCTTTGTTGCCGCGCGCATTCCTTGGTCCGGCCGTCGAAGTAGCGGCAGGAATCGAACTATAGCACAAAGTACTATCTAGGACAAAGGTAGGCCCTACAGGGAAGTTGAGTAGCATGCACTTATATTTATACATACAGCATGCTTAGTATCCACGGTGCTCATTCGTTCAGCAGTGCAAAGACAAACACACAAACACCATAACCCCCATGCCGCAGTGGGTGCGCAAATGCAGTGCAGTCGCAACAAATGCGAAAAAACCCCGAACATCTCCATAATATCGTGCACATTTCCATAATACCGCAATCCACCAATGTCCCGCACAGGCTGCCTTGGCAAAAGCGCCTGTCGCTTGTTTAACGTACGAGCAGTCAAGCCGGGGCGAAGGAGGCATCTCGCAGAGCCCCACGCCCTAAAATTATTCGCAAGTACAGTATGACATGGTTGTTCTGTTCTTCACATATTCCATAGGACGAAAGCTTGTCTATGGCCCGAGTAATGCACGCATAATAAGGCACCAGATACGTCGTGACACAAGCTGCAGACACATTCGCGAGAACTAAAAAAAAAGTACAATACAGTCGAATCCCTTTTTAAGAGACAATGATGTAAGAAAAAAAATGGGTACGAGACACGCTAGTGTGCCTACATCAAAAACAACGGCTTATAGAAAAGTGCATATTTGTCGAACTCTTTGTAAGAGACACCTCATATAAGAGACAAAAATTGCTTTCCATTGCATGCTTGTTAGAAAGGGGTTCAACTGTACAAACTTTTGAGGCGAAGTATGATAGATTGCACTGCAAGCGCAAAGGCAGCAAAATGGTATAGCATTGAGTTGCAATCGGCAAAGCACCCTGCGTTGTAGCTTCCATAGACAATAGCGCCAGATTTTCTTCTGGCGTACCGTTATAAAATCCTACACAAACCGACAAGGCTACCGATCTAGCACACTTTCAGCTTATGATTTACGGCCCACGGCAGAGATCGTGCGCAGTTAACTAAATCTGCACGCATGAATGTTGCTAGCCGTTCCTTGAACTGCGGTAGGCTGTGCACGAGTTAAATGCTTAGTAAGGTTAGAGCGCCTTGAGTTGCAAAGTGAGAATAGGATGGATCACCGCGTCTTTCTAATGCCAATAATATATGAGCACAGACTTTGTTCCACAATATACTGAGCATGGATCTAAGCCTCCATTGCCGGAAAACGAAAACAAACGAAGAAAAAAAAAGTACCTCTGAGGCGCGTTCGCGTTTGTTTAGGCTGCGTTTACCCAACGTTTTCGAAATTTCTGTCGAAATCGGTGAAGCGCGCCCCTCCGCAGTAAAGGTTACCTCGTGCCGAACCCTGACGCAAATAGCCGAAGACGCAAAAAAAAAATAATAATGTGAACGCCGATGCATCGTCCCGCATTTTCCGAGAAATCCGGGAGACAGCGGCACCTGTTTCCGAGGCTGGAAAACATGCGCGGTCTATTTACGACTCCCCCCCTTTTTTTTTTGCGCGCACCACTGGTTATCATTGAAAATGCATCGCTCTGTCCTGAATGGCGGCGTAACGGTGACGTAAACACGAGCAACTGGCACGTGATGCCACGTGGTAGCGCGGAGTGTAACCGGCGAGACAAAATGTCTAGCATTTGCGGACGCAGATTAGCTCCTTGCGTAGAGTTGGCAGCAACGTTAAGACAAATAGGCTGTTTTAGAATAGCGACGGGCGAAGAACGCAAAGATAGCGTTCCTCGCGGTCGCCCGCTCAGCTGGTCCAGCGGGCTCGCAGGGTCGCGCAAGGCAATGGAGCCCTGGACTGAGGGCCCCACCCAAAGAAGGCTCAGTGTGCATTTGTTATTAATAAATGTTTATTCTCTCTCTCTCTCCCGTCAGTTAACGGAAGTTCGCAAGCATAGAGTTTCCTAAAAATAACTAGAGGGGACTCTGGTGCTGCTATCGTTGAGCGACCACGGGATTGATTGGTAATACACGGATTTGCCTATAGTCTTTGTACTTGCGGGCAGCGAATCGCACTTGTGATTTCGTTTATTGCTGTGTTTCGGTTTTGTTTCGAAGGAAAGAACGAACCTTTTTGAACATCGTGACCCGATTCGAAGTGGTAAGCTTAAAGGAATAAGGTGGTGAAGCGCAGCCGCTGATCATTTGCCGATTTTTGTTCCGTTATAAAACAGCTTCAAGCCGCACAAACACACACGAACCCCAGAAGAACGAAGATTGGGCAAATCTGGTACTACCCATGATTCCCATGCTCGCTGAAGCGCCGTGCGCTGCAGCTCCCATAGACCCTAGCGCCAGAATTCCCTCTGGTGTATATTTAGGACATTCATGCCCGCAAGGAGTTGGCAAACGGCGCATGCGCAGTGACAACTGAGAACGTAACGCTTCGCGTACGCTTTCCTCAAACTGCTTTTCTTTTTTTCTTCGTACACAAGCTTTTTAGCGTTTGCGGATAACAGGAGGCGTAAACGCGAACACCAGCATAGGTGGATCCACCCGGACGGCACACAGCTCAACCGTGCGCAACAATAACCTTACAATCGCAGTAACAATGTGTATCCTTATCCTTCACGCTCGTTTTAGACGCCTGGGACCAGCGTAATTGCAAGTGCGTTGCCTCTTAGAACCACAATCTCTATACAAGAAAACTCACGGTACACACCAACGTGTAAAGCACCGGACTTGTTGAAAGTGCCACTTGAGGTCGCTACAACCGTCCAGTAATTAAGGTCCCTACATCTACCGCTTATACCAGAACATCCGACACGCCGAAACCCTCCGCAGAATTATCCGCAACTCTGTGTAGAAAACACCGGACGACACGTGAAACGCCTAGCGTTTTACAAGCCGTTTGGTAAGGCGCGAGTAAGGGCTTTCTTTTTCGCTCGCATCCGAAACTCCGCCGCGGTTTTCTAGAATCCGGTTAGCCAACAATCTGGAGGTTAATGCATGTTTATTACCTTATTAACATAAGACGACGCTAGACGTAGTCTTCTCCCAGGCTGTTGATATCTCTCAAGAATGCAGTTTGCTAAACTTTTCGCAGCAAGCGAATGTCCTTTTTTTGTTTGTTTCCCAAGAACAACGCGGAGACGTGACGAGATTGTCGCTAGACTAGTTACACGGTGCTATCTCGCGCAGCTGGCGCTTTTGCCGGTGCTTACGAAACGGCGACACTTCGAAGCGCCGGGAGATATGAAACGGACAAAGAAACAAGCATTAACTGAGAGGTGAAGCAAGATACATAAATGTATGTGTAAGATATAGCCCGTTGACGCGTACGACAATGCACTTTGCTACGCAGTAAACTGTAATGCAACAGCGTAGAATGTAACAGTAAAGCTAAACTCGTTCGCATTGCATATTCATAGAAAACGTAATTCAAACGTACCGACGCAGGACGAAGAATGTACGCAGAGAGCTTGCAATGCGCATTTATTTCTTGCGTCGGCCTACTCTATGAGGAAAATAATCTTTCAGTGAGCAGAATGCTGCGTGCGCCAAGGTACACTCCCGGTTCTGCATGAAAGAGCAAAATGATACTGTCTACCAAGAAACGGTATAATGGAACTGCGAAGATGACGAAGCAGTTAGCGGGAGGCGAAGCACGGGGCCAACGTCACGATCACAGATAAGCTTTTTGAGCACCGTCAATACGTACAGCAACTGGAGATGCAGCATCACGTGATGCAGTCTCTGCCAAAAGTGTCCAATCCACGTAACCAACGACGCAAGTGAAGCCGTCACTGCTCCACCGCAAGGCGAGAATTTCCGCATATATATAACCCAAGAATATATAGCGCTGGCCGTTCATGCACTCGCACTCTATCACATTATAATGCTCTAATACTTCCATCATGAGCTTGACCACGCCTACAACAGGGAAAACGCCTCTCCCATGTTCCACCAATCAACCCAGCCTTGTGACGCCTGCTGTCACGTTACACCTGCAAACTCCTTAATATCATCTGTCCACCTAATTTTCTCTCCCCCTCTCACACATTTGCTTTCCCTTGGAATCCCGTGAGTTACCCTTAATGACCAGCGGCTACACTACCTACGCACTATGTGCCCGGCCCATGTTCACATCTATACCTCCACGGGAGTAAGTTTGATGAATGACGGTGATCACGATGACAAAAAAAAAACTAACGATGAAACAAGCTAAAAGTGCCAGGCCACGACGTACCGGAGGCCCAGCGAGTGGGTGTTCTAAACTTCCGGAAATGTCTGCGTCACCCGCACGAGCACAAAAGTCTGTACGGACAAGACGTACGAGGCATGCCATGCACCACAATTACATTGGCTCATTCCTCCTGCTTCCACGCATGCAACAAGCACTAGCAGCAGAAACGCACAGCAGCGAATCGGGGGCCACCGAAGTGACAAACGATCGTAGCCTATGCAGTGCTGCGAAAGAAAGCATGATCATCAGTTTCTCGCACTATCGAAGCGGTGCAAGACGACACGCAGCCAAGCCGGGACCCAAGAAGTGAGCCAGCAAGCGCGGGCAGGCTGTGACAGGACGCCGTTTCGTTTCGGCAGACGAACTCAGGTACACTGCGTTCGGAGCGAAACGGCGCAAGACGACACACATCCAAGCCGAGTTCAAGAACCGAGCCAGTAAGGGCAGGCAGGCAGCGACCCGATGCGGTAGCCGCAGACGACCTCGGGTGCAGGGCGTTCCGAGCAGCAGCGAACGTGCGGCAGGTTCCAATCACGCGGGTGCGAACACGTCACAAAGCGGCGAAGCGACAGAAGCGCAGCGGTTGGCACAATAAGGTCACGTGTCTGCTTCCTCCAAGTGATGGCGCGCTTGCGATTGGAGGAGCGGCGCACCTTTACGGGCGTCACATTGGCCGCGTCGTGCATGAGCTGATGGTCGAGCAGCAGCTTGCGGGCCTCCTCCAGTTCCCGGTGTTCCCGCTCGGAGGAGCGCTTGAGGTTCTCCACGTGAGCCACCATCACCTCGAACGCCCTGCTCATGCGCTCCTCCTGGTCAAGGGGGCGCCACCAGAGGTGGCGGTTAAGGTGACGTCACGGCAAGCGCCACACATCAAGTCACGCGAACACAGCATACGAGGGTAGATCAACACACACGACGGAGAGACGATTCCGTCAAGTTGATGCGTACCCACAGTGGTACTCGACGAGCGATCCTCGACGCAGAGGTGGTCAGCGCTTAACATCGCTGTTAAGGCTTACGTCACGTGTTAGCGTGTTAAGAAGCTGGTGCTGCTTCACACATTCATTAAACGCACATTACACGCGCTGTAGAGCACTAGGGTAAAGTAATTTGCATTATGAAGCCCAGAGCTGCGCGTCACAAAAAAAAAAAAAAAGCCTTCGCTTGGCATATGGAGCACAATCAAATGTGGGTCCAACCATTCTGCGGTGCTTGCCATGAAGAATCATTTATACAACGTCCTAGATGTACCTTAAGGTAGCGTGCTCAACACGTTACAAGTTCCCAGCATATACGAAACCAGAATAGCGACAACCTATAGCATTCAGAGAATTCTATCGCAGTCTAATAGAATAGTACAAGCTCACAAAGAGCTTCCGGTACTGATCCTATCTGCGGGGGGTTATACCCGAAAATATAGCTAATATAATTCGCGAAGAACACATAAATGAGTTCTCCCACTTTCATCGCACCAAAGCGTTTAGGAAAAGCCAAGGAACACTACATACTGCGCAAGAACAAGGCTAAAGAAAATAGGAGAACTGCGCGCGTCAGAAAACCAAAAGCAAGCATCACTTGCAGCTGTGATTGATTTGTTCACGTGGTTCTGCCTAAAAACAAAAAATCCACCGGGTCCGGAAAGGATGATACCAGCTTATTTTCCATTCGTCAAAAAACATGCGCACGACATAAAAACAAAAACAAGACAAAGAAAAAAACAAACGAACATTTCTACTGCTTCTCAGAAACGCTGTGTAGGCGTCGCTCTAACCGCCGGAAGAAATGGGCCAATGGGGGGGCGCCGCGCGCGAACGAGCAATCGCTCTCAGTGAAAAGCCTACGGGGAGTACGCATAGACCACCGACGCGCGCACCTCGCTAGCCTGGCGGCTGCGTCAATTACGCCTACGCCGATTACGCCTAAGCCGTTTGCAAAATGAATTAAGGCGAGCTCGTTAGCGGCGGCATCCGCAATGCCTCGATACAAGCCCTAAACGTATAGTGCCAAAGACCGGCGCACATGTCCCAGTTAGATCTTTCAACAAGGTCCCATACCTTCCTCGCAGTGCGGCCGCAGGGAAAGTCGTCCTTCCAGTTAAACAAGGGAATGCCGAAGGCACGAAGGTAATTGCCGGGCTATTATATAGAAACTCGATTCTGGGGCAAGCCTAAGCGACAGTACGAGAAGATAATTGTCGTATAAGCGATGCTCGGAAACTGCGTATAATCGCGCGAGATCGCGTGGTGTGTGCACGAACGCGTGAAACGCGTACGAAGCAAAAACGCACAGAAATGTGAACTGCGCGGGCAAGGCACACCGATCGTTTATGCCGGAACTGATCTCCGACCTGATGTTGGAACCTCGAATGTTAAAAAAAGAGTTCATTCAAAGCGTTGGGCACGAAATTACCGATGGATAAAAAAAATAAGCTGATGGAACAAAATGGCGAATGAAATTACATTTCTGGAGGCCTTAGCACATGCCTACGGGTATAAAACATGCGCCTAATTGTATTGGCTGATACACACAAGGGTTACTAATTGTCTCTCTTTTTATAAAAGCACATAAAAGTAATTAATCATACTAAGGGTAGCATTTCGAAATGTCCTAGGCTTCAAACGACACTAACGCGCACGCGCAACTTTCGACGCGCCGACAAGGAGTCAGTGATGAGGAGTGCAAGGTCAATACTGCACAAAATACATTTACGGGCATGACGTAAAGTTTCTATTGACCTATTGCGTTCAAGTGAATGTCTATCGAAGCGCGATTGAATTATAACGGACAAAACAAGACGCCGGCGTACACGCACGCACCTGTTGGACGGCACCGTACACCTCCGCCTGGCTGGACACGCGCTCGGTGGACTGCTGGATGACGTCGACATGACGTTGCGTTTCTATTGATCTATCGCGTTCAAGTGAATGTCTATTGAGACGCGATTGAATTAGAACGGACAAAAGAAGACGCCGGGCATACGCGCACGCACCTGTTGGACGGCACCGTACACCTCTGCCTGGCTGGACACGCGCTCGGTGGACTGCTGGTGACGTCGACATGACGTTGCGTTTCTATTGATCTATCGCGTTCAAGTGAATGTCTATTGAGACGCGATTGAATTAGAACGGACAAAAGAAGACGCCGGGCATACGCGCACGCACCTGTTGGACGGCACCGTACACCTCCGCCTGGCTGGACACGCGGTCGGTGGACTGCTGGATGACGTCGACATGACGTTGCGTTTCTATTGACCTATCGCGTTCAAGTGAATGTCTATTGAGGCGCGATCGAATTAGAACGGACAAAACAAGACGCCGGGCATACGCGCACGCGCCTGTTGGACGGCACCGTACACCTCCGCCTGGCTGGACACGCGGTCGGTGGACTGCTGGATGACGTCGACATGACGTTGCGTTTCTATTGACCTATCGCGTTCAAGTGAATGTCTATTGAGGCGCGATCGAATTAGAACGGACAAACAAGACGCCGGGCATACGCGCACGCGCCTGTTGGACGGCACCGTACACCTCCGCCTGGCTGGACACGCGGTCGGTGGACTGCTGGATGACGTCTACATGACGTTGCGTTTCTATTGACCTATCGCGTTCAAGTGAATGTCTATTGAGGCGCGATCGAATTAGAACGGACAAAACAAGACGCCGGGCATACGCGCACGCACCTGTTGGACGGCACCGTACACCTCCGCCTGGCTGGACACGCGGTCGGTGGACTGCTGGATGACGTCGACGTGGTTGCGAATCTGCGCTACCACCTCCCGGACGCGCTCGTCGTCCGTGCACAGCGAGTCCAGGGTCTGCAATGACGCAAAGAAAACGATCAAAAGAATATGATTCAATAATCAGATTTTACCGCACCCTAGTATAATAAAACGTTTGGGATAGAGCCCACGCGAAAGTGTTAGTAAAGAAAATGAACATCTACAGCTTGACTATTAAAATATTTAGTCATTAACCAGGGAATAACGAAAGATGGTAGAACCTTTAGGTACAACATCGGCTCTCAATATGGGCAAATATAATGAAAAATTAAATTTAACCATAAAAAAAGTTTACTATAGCTTGCAGGCGTATATGCTAAAAAGAAGGCGGAGCTGACGGCTACATTAAGTATAGTCCTGGATGCTGCCGTTTCGCCAAGTGTCGCAAAGTTCCTCTTACTCCAGTTATTTCTTTTCCTTCCTCTCTACTCACAGGTTTTGTTTGTGCGTGTTTATTTTTGTCTGTGTTTATTTCTTTCTCTGTCTTTTTATTTCACTTTCTGTATGTTCGTTTCCCTCTGATTTCCTGTATTTGTTGCTTCTCTTTCTATCTTTGATTCTATTTCTTCCTTTGATTCGTTCTTTTTCTGCCATTCGTCCTGTCTACTGATGGCTATTCTATGCTTTATTTCATGCCCTCCTCCAAACGCTCACTTTTCTGTCCCACCCTGCTGCTATATAATGCTCAATAAAAACAAATTGAAAACTGAAATTTAGAATACTAGACTATGCTGCACAACACTGTGACCTGCTGGCGTGCCTGGTTAAGACGCACGCCTTCAAATATTGTGTGCAGACCTTTACTGAAGGCTCGCCGGGGGCGCCGCCATAGTCCTCCTGGGCTCTTGTTAAAATGCATGATTCCCCGAAAATGCACTGCCGAAGCTGTGACGTCGGCTATAGTACTTCCGGGCAACAGCCTTGAAAGGGGGAAATCCTCCTCTCCGTGAAAAAAAGGTTTCGGAGTCTAGCATCATGAAGGAACCTTGGCCCCCAGAATTTCAGTCCTTCTCTAGCTCCTTCCTGACCCATTCTCTTTAACGTCCTTACTCTCGTTGCACTACAGCTTATTCAATCCATATTTGAATCTGCCATTGCTGTACACTTTGAGCTGCCGCGTGCACGCACGCTAAGCCATACATACCTGCGCCAGGTCCCGGATAGCGTTGAGCTCGGCCTGGATGTTTCCCTCGGCTATGTCCCGGTGGCGCTGGTGGAGCTCCAGTCGCTTGGTCAGCGTCAGCCGGTCGGTCTTGAAACCCAGGGAAAGGGTGGTGAACTTGTTCTGCGAGGCATGCGGCATGGAAGTGCCCGGCACTAAGATGGCGGAAGCCCGTACTCTCTTGTGAGAAGTTAGCAATAGATCGAGCTGCCCGTTCTACCCATACTGAAAGCGATGAAATATCAATTCCGCTTTCCAGAACTGACGCTGCACGGAAACTCCGCATGCTCGCTCGCAAGCGCACCACGTCACAATGGAACGAGTCACACTTCATCCATGCACGGTTAGGTACTTCAGACCCAACTCTGAGTCTTCGAATTCCTCCGGAATTACGCCGACGAGACGCTACTATGCTGTGCAGATGATTATGGTTGGGCGTCGCATTTGCAAATGCGTACGCGTTCCGCATAGGAATGGCTGACACTGCTGCATGCGGCCATTGTGGCAGTGATGAAACAACTTGGCACATTCTGTGTGAATGCCCACAATACTGCTCGCAGAGATAGTCACTCTGCAATGCACTAGATGAACTGGACAACCAGCCTCCTTCGGAAGAAAGAATCCTGCGCTGCCTACAGGACTTTATGTCGCCGAAGAAGGCTGTAAAGGCGCTCCTGCGCTTTTTGCGTTCAACCGGCTTGTCCAAACGACTGTGATCGGAACTCCCTGAATGTGTGCGCATGTGTTTTTTTTCTAATTTATTTATATCTCTATATATATATCCTCTTTCCGACCCTTTTCCCCACCTCCGGACAGGGTAGCAAACCAGTTCGTCTAGGTTAACCTCCCTGTCTCTTCCTTTTATTTATTTCTCTCTCTCTCTTAGCAATAGTAGTCTGAATAACAGCAGCGATAGCCTGTGCCAAGAAAAAAAATGAAAGCCCTTGTCCAAACGGGGAAATCGGGACAATCTGTTCCATTTCCATCACATTGCGCAAAGCTACCTCCAAGCTTTCCACTTCCTCTGCGCCGACAATCGGATGTCACTCATTAGCTCAGCTGCGAACTATGTTGCTACAGGAAACAACAACGTTCTTGTAGTGGTACACCGGCAACAATGAAGCGAAACGAGTCACCTCAATAAAAGATCAGATTGCCACATGAGAAACGGTTGATCACCGAGCAGTCCGCAATCGAAGGAGCCTCGGTTATTGGAAGACGCAGCATACGAATGCACGTGTGTCCGGCGCACCCTCCAGGACCGCATCTCGGTACACTGTAGGTTCTTTAGCTCAATACGCCGCGGCCGCCCCCGATATGTCGCTTACAATAATTGATTGCTATGTGGGGTTTTAGCATCGCAAAACCACCCTACGATTATGAGAGACGCCGTACTGGAGGGCTCTAGAAATTTTGACCACCAGGGGTTCCTTTAACGAGCGCCCAAATCTGAGCACACGGGCCTACAGCATTTTCGCCTCCAGTTACTTACAATAAGCTTGGCTTGGAAATCGCACTTATCGCTAGTGGTGTCTTTCAACAAACGAACGAGAAGCTTTTGCTCGAAATGGACTAAAATCCTGAACCAAAGCTAGCTCAAGTAAAGCCCCGCCCCATTGGTAAAAATACATACGGTCCAATTTTCTCTAGAACAGTTATGATAAAAATGATAAAGAATTAGTAATTCATCATTACTGTTTGAGAAGGAAGTTCAGAGTATGTGTGTGCCGATGCAGCCTTATTTGAGCAAGTTTCCATTCTGGATTTAGCCCATTCCAAAAAAAAAAAAAGATAAATCAGACCTGACGTTTTCAACCCCTCCGGTCCCATTGCTAAGTAGACCGATGAATCAAACTGAGATTATCAATTACAGATAAGGGATCGCGGTGGTTCCCAATGGGCGTTACGAAAGACTGTTGTACCCCTGTAAGCGCCACAAGCCCTACTCCGCATACAGAACAACTGCGTCGAAGAGTCATTCGTCTTTCCAAACAAGAGCACAGTACCACACAAACGGATACCAGCGTATAAGGCCACCGCACTCACTCATTCCTTAACGAATTGCACCTGTCAGCTGCAACAAGAAGCGGCTTAAGACCGCTTTCCATTCATGTGATAAGAAGCTTAGAGCACACCCGCAATAGTAGCACGCCCAGCAGCGAGCTATCGCAACCAGTCGGCTTAGCGATACCGCAGACAGCAGGCGATTATTTCTGCGAGGTCGAAATCCACAGGGGACCGATAATTTGCACGGCGCCGCACATCCGTCTGATGGACGTCTCAATGCTGACTGTGCGAAAGGGCGGTGATGACTGTATGGGCGGTTTCGAAAGGTTGGGCTCGTTGCAGCGTCTCACGAAATCATGCCACGGCCGCCTGAATGCGCGAAAGAGGTCACACATAGGCCGGAACGATTACTTCTATCTCTGCCATGCTGACACCTTGTTATTACAAACAATGCACAGGACTGTGAGACTGAACTTCACTGACCTAAACTGTCAGCTTCGGGGGGTCATTGTTTACCCCGCAAACTCACTCTTTTAGAAGGTTAGCACTTGAGTCCATTTGTTGAAGGATATGAAGCAGGCTGATAAAGACCAGCGCAAGAAAAATGGCAGGGCGCTGCATGGCAGGCACATGTCCAAAGCACGTCTCATATCTGCGGGCGTACCACTGGTTTACGGGCTTAGACTGGTGCATACGTCCCAAGCACGTCTCCTGTTTACGGGCATAGGACTTCCTGTTCATCATAAAACACTCCGAGAAAAATAAGCATGTGACGTACCATAATGGTTGCATTCAAGATATGGCTTGATTGTACCAAGTGTCCCCTTACTTTCATTGAGTGCCAAATAATCCCACAATTGTTCGGGTTTCAAGTCCCAAAAGCACGGTGCGACTGCGCGAGACACCGTAGTGGAGGGATCTGGAAATTTGAACCGCCTGTTTTTTAACGAAAACCTAAATCCAAGTACACCGGCCTTTGGCATCGCGTGTTGATCAAAACGCGGCATCATGCGATCGCGATTCGATCACACGACACTGCCAGATCCCTCCAGCACCTCCTAATTCACATGCACTGAACAAAAAAAAAAAAATCGAAACCAAACTAGAGGGTTCATTGAATTAGGCCATATATGACTACGAAAGCGCAGTGGCGGGAGATGTGTGGATATTATGTCCTGCTGCTGTTCGTTAACGTGCACCTAAATCTAAGCACCCGGAATTTCCATGTGTTGCGTCCCCATGCAAATGCGGCTGTCGTGACCGGGACTTAAAAGCTCGAGCATTGCAGAGGGAACGAGCAAGTAAAGTAAGACGGGTCGACGATGGGCGAGATGGGGATCGGTACAGTTAGCGTCGGAATATTGGACATGTATAATAAACTGCGGCTCACCTCAACATCCTCTTCGGTCAGCTGGTCCGAACTGAAGAAAACAAAAACAATCAAACAACAAGTTAAAAAACCGTAACTGAACATTAGGGCAACCAACAAAAAATTATACAAAATCAGCCAATACCAAGCCACATATTTATAGCCGAAGTAAAGCATCGTTATAACAGATGTCACGACCATCACACGAATTTTGTTTAACGGGTGTTTTCGTTGAAAAAATCACCAGAGTTTCAAATTACGAGAAAAAAACGCGATTGCTCAAAATATGAACTTCGATTGAACGCGCCGCTAAAAAAAAGGTCACGTGACCACATAGCTAAAAAAAAAAAGCGAAGCTCAGACTCACTCAAGGATGTTTTGCTCTTAGGGCAAACTCTAACTCACCGACATTTCCCTTAATGAGACTCACTCAGATTTTCTAAATTCTCAACCGCCCTCAAACTCCACGAAGTGTCACTCAATCGGGCTCAGGCTCACGGAACTGATAGAAGCCTCAGTGAGTAGACTGGTGAGTGACTATGCCGGTGACGGTAGCAATACGCTGATCACGCAGTATTGGCCACGAGGGCCTCCACTAAAGAGGCCAGCGCTGCAGTCGTTTTGACGTCACAGATAAGATGCGTAGTTGTGGGATACAGGTAGCTTTGCTTCGCGACAGCACTTGCATTGTCCGCCATGGCTGCGCCGGTTCTTAGTCGCCATTTTGCGGTGTAAATTAGACACGAGAGTGCCACCAGGGGCACAGATTCATAGTTTGCTTGCCCGTATTATCACGTCTTGCCGCTTCTTTAAGCACTGAGCTTCAAAACAAAGGGAAGCACGCGCGGTGTCCGACAGCAAAAGCGCCGAAAATGCAATGTTCTATAGCAGACAAAGTCAATCCGGCATACTATGAGTGACGTCATCACGTAGGTGGCGCCACGGTATGTCCTCGAGGTCAATGCAGCAGCTGTACGGAGCGTTGAACAGGCGCTGTTTGCTGATCTTTTACCACTACAATTGCAGTCACGTCTACCACTACTGATGAATTCTCTGAAACAGCAATGTTACGATGTTGACCGTGACTATAAACAACGATTAAAAAAAAAAGTGGGTTAGAAGGTGCGATCGCCAGCGTTGTCGTCCTTCAAAGATTAACAATAAACGACGGTCCCAGATGTACGAGTTCCTGCGGACACTGCTGCTTACTTTAGCGTCTTGGGGAACAGCTCGCGATGTTGAAAATTCTGGACCAATAACTACTGTCACTTAAACACAGCTTTTAAAAAAAAAGATACCCAGGCGTTTTCAACTTGTTACTTTTCCGAGGATAATGCGGTGTTCAACGAGCCCTTCTTTCAGTAAAGCGTGAACTGTTCATCCGGGTCGATTCTGAACAAATCAGTGCATTACTTACAGCTTCTCACTGTGTGAAAAGCTGCATTTATTCGAAGAAAGTAAGAAATCAGCGCGAAAAAAAAAACTGTATTTACTAGCGCAGTTAGCTCTGCTGATGCCATTAATCAAATGAGATTGCAGATAGCCAAAGAAAAATGATAGACCAATCAACAGTGAAGCGTACACTTATCTTCTAACCTTGTAATGACAAACGCGTAAATCACGCACGCTTAAGCGCCATCTGATGACGAAGTTAACAAGCAAAACAGCCCCCAATACACGCGCTTCAGAGCGCGTCGCTTCGCCGACCTCGTAAAGCACGCGAGGGCATAAAAGACCGTATCGCCCACAAATCTCGCGGGTAAACCGTTATGCCTGAGGTGACACCACACCGTATACCCTGGGAACCACAGAGCATGCAAAAATATGGCGCCTAAAGGCCGAGAAAAATTACAAGCTATCGGATGGTACCCAACTTGCTGCGACTCAACCATGGCTGAAACGACAGAGGTGAGTCAAACGCCGTCAAGTAAACAAGCGGCGATAAAATAGTACCGCTTATTACCGCTGGAACTGACGGCTTTCGGTCATGCCTGAAGGCAACCCTACCTCCATTCCACTGAACGTTATATAATTTAATTTAGAAATACTGATTGATTGATTGATATGTGGGGTTTAACGTCCCAAAACCACCATATGATTATGAGAGACGCCATAGTGGAGGGCCCCGGGTATTTCGATCACCTGGGGTTCTTTATCGTGAACCCTAATCTGAGCACACGGGCCTTCAGCATTTCCGCCTCCACCGGAAATGCAGCCGCCGGAGCCGGGAATTTAAGAATACCGAAGCCACTGTCTGGAAACAAATGGGGCAGTATCACGCGGATATACGCAAACTGACACTATGCGAAAAATTGCCGCCTGGTGTCCCAATAACTCAAAATTATAATTGAGCGCAGAATGTAACCTTGTCTAGAATAAGCTAACAGAAAAACAAGGGGGGAGGGGCTGAAAACGTTTATAAAACCAGTGTTGCCTGTGGGTTGCACATAGCAAGAGAAAACGAAAGACACTATGTTGTTTATAAAAACGTGCTGGTAAAGATGACTAAATTTCAATATGTATGGAAAAACGTTCGCAAGTTATGTCGATCAAGTCGTCATAAGAAGCCCCTGCATCTATTTGGTCACGCGCGGTTATATCATACAGACGCAAAAGCTCCGGCACTGATGACCGGTGGACGACACTGCATGACTTGCCGATTACCAGCATTCTATGCTGCAAACCTCACCGGCTCACCACCCTTACATGCTGTACAACACACAAGGTCAACATCCTATGCCACACAAAACAGAGGGTATCATGCAACCCAAGCTGCACAACACACCGGGGTTGTACGACGTATTTACCTGTCAACTTTTCTGAAGCAGTCCAAACTAGCGGTTACCACCTTCGAAGCTGTCAAAACCAGCAGGTACCACCTCCGAAGCTGTACAACACAGCGGTTACCACCTCCGAAGCTGTACAACACAGCGGTTACAACCTCCGAAGCTGTACAACACAGTGGTTACCACCTCCGAAGCTGTCAAACACAGCGATTACCGATTTCGAAGCTGTTCAACACAACGGTTACCACTTCCAAAGCTATCAAACACAGCGGTTACCACCTCCAAAGCTGCACAACACAGCGGTTACCCCTTCAGAAGCTGTCCAACACAACGGTTACCACTTCCGAAGCTGTCCAACCTAGCGGTTGCCACCTTCCAATGTTGTACCACCTGCCAGTCACTACCTCGAAACCTCCCTGCCATTTTACCATTTGATGATGTTACAAAGTTTTTCTGCAGTGTTGAAATGAGACGGCCCCATCCCTTCTCATTTTAGGCTGTTATGATCTTATGGCCCATAATGCAGCGAAGCGCTTCCCCAGAACTCGGCATCATGTTGTGACTAGACAAGATTGATGGAGGACGGCCGGGGATCGAACGTCGTTCAATCGGCCCTTCTACGACTGTCCGTCCTTTCCCGCCGTATAATTTCCTGATTTAGCATGCGGTGCAATAGTCTAGGGAGAAGCTGCAATTCAAAGAAGTGAGCAGGAACAAACGGGCACGCAAAGAGGTCGCGTTTATCGCCTGTTCGCCAGGCGACCCCGGCTGTCGTTCGTGACTTCGGCGCTGAAAGAGCTTTGCAGGAGATCCATCGGTGCAGCGAGAACCACACTGCAGCACAGCGTCATGCCACGATTTTTAATTAGATGCGACAGCATTAGCGAGGCCCATATACGCCTGTCGGCGTTCCGCGCAAAGCAGCCAGTTGAAAGCGTTTATAGCTTCAATGAAACAAAAAATGCTTTATCACAGCCAGCACGAACAGCGGAATTCCGAAATGAAGACACGATGGATCATACTTGTAACGGTCGGAAAATTCCGGGAGACTAAGAAAGGGTGTTTCCCCTCCCCCCTTTATTTTGTTTCTCGGCTGGAGCGAAGTGTATTAGTAGAGTGCACACAACTGCATCGAATGACACCTTTGCGGAAAACCGGTTGCCAGTGACTGGAAGCTGCTTGCTTCAAATTTTACGTCTTCCTGAAGATCTCTGAACACTCGCCAAACTAACCTAAGCACTTATAGGCGGCACAATAGAGCCTACACATCGTCCCAAGTTGATGGCTGTAGGTATACCTTAATCGCCTCCTGCATTGTGTAAGCCACAATACGGCATACATACAACAACATCTGCCATTAGTACACAGCCCAGAAAGTAATAAAATATGTTGATTATATATACATCCACACTCTGCAAGCGCCGTATCCAATAGACAGCATACGCAAATTAAGGGCAAAAAGGTACAAAGCGAAACACCCCCGCTGCCGCTACACCGCCATTCTACCACCCTAAACACAAGCAAAGGAGGATGACCTATTGAAACGATAAAATCAAGCCAGCCCGAGTTATTGAAAGCTACCCTCCTATTCAGCGTCGGCGAAAGGGAAGGAGATGTAATGTCACCGTATCCTTTCGCCAAACTACAAGGTCCCAGTCGTGCGCTCGTATAGGTTACTAAGCACGTGCCACTTTCGCAGAAAAAAAAAAGCAACAAAGAGAGAGAGAAGAGATTAGGTATACTTAAAGGAAAGGTGATCGCGTGGTACGGCACACTCGATAATTTAGCCTCGGAATATACTTCTCGGAACCAATTCGCAGCCAGCGATACGCTGCCAGAGAGGAAAACCACGTGTACGGAATTCCTACGCCACGAAGGTTCTAATTTAGCGAACACGCACACACACACACACACACACACACACACACACACACACACACACACACACACACACACACACACACACACACGCGCGCGCGCGCGCGCGCACTTTAACGACGCTCGCCAGTTGCACAACTGACGAAAACGTGTGCGTCCCGAAGCGTAATTATTATTAACGACCCTCCGGAACGACGCGCGCGACACTGTGCGCTGCTCAGTTCGTGTCAAAAAGCAGTCACTAGACAAGGAGCGCGCCGATGGCCATGCACACGCACTGCGCGTTGATTGCTAAAGATTACGGGGATAGAATTCAAGACACCTCATAGAGAGGGGGAGGGGGTGGTGTGTAATGAATCACAACCTAATCTGTACTCTCAATGTGGGCAGAACGCGTCACGTATGGTAAAAGTACATACGCGACCACCGTATACCTATAAATCATGCTTGCCGCTGTATACAGACCGCGAATCGGCAAGGATTTATGTGGCTATAGCGAAGGCTCATATAACGAAAAAAAAAAAGGCTATCCCCTATTCTAAAAGACTGCCGGGCGAGGGAAGGGTAAGCGAAGCATAGCGTGTGCGTGCATGCATGTACTCTTTCTTAAAGACGATAGTCTTTCTTGGGGACCTTCAACACAAAAACTTGGTCTGTCTGTCTGTCTGTACATTTGTCTGTTTGTCCACCGTTACCGCGAATCGGGTACTCTACACAGCTATAGCCAACACCCCGAACGGCCGACCCCATCCACAGCGCCCACCAATTTTGCTCAAGAATCAGCGTTCATACGTGTGCAATTGTCAATTAAAAAGCAATTATTGCCCATATCTGAGGCACCATAACTTCACGTATATCTTCTGCATGTTCGTCTTTTACTAGAAAAGGCGAACATAAGTAATTCTAAGGACCGTAGCGTTTATCACGCTGCGCTGACCATGCAACGCTTGCACGAAAAGGCAAGTGTTTCCAACGCTTTGCTAAGACGACAGGGTGGTGGCACCTACCCGTCGCCTTGCTTTCTACACCTTATCACCTCTGAGACGCCCGTCTCAGGGGCACGCACTTTGTTTTCCAAATAGAACTGCCAGATGGCGCTCATGTCGCACGTGTGACGTGACTTGATGCGCTCGTTCGCTTCCTCTGCACGCTCGAGGCACTCTAACGCAGCGCCTCCAGAATATCATTCACCAATTTTCTTGCGCAGAACATCAAATAAGTGTTTTGTTCACTCTCTCCACACGCAAGACTGTCGTATTTCGACGACATTTGCAGAATACATGCAGACACGGGGCCATTTTTTTTCTCTGCAATCAACAACGCTCCCTCCGAACTTTTCCCTTTCTCCATGCCGAACTTTAGAACATTACCCGCGCGCTAAGCAGCCTAACACTTCTGTTGCTATCGGCAACCACGAGAGTCATGCACGACACGATAAAATTCAACAATGAACTACAGCAATGAAACGAGGCAACGTCTATTAACAAGTCACCTCGGTAAAAGATCACAGTGCCATATCGACAAACGGCTGACCGCCGATAAGTCCAGGACCGAAAGAGCATCAGCTGTTGGAAAAAACTGCGCGTACCGTTGAAACCGTGCATTCTATCGGTGCACCTTCAGGCCTGCTTGCGCA
This sequence comes from Rhipicephalus microplus, assembly GCF_013339725.1. NCBI lineage: Eukaryota > Metazoa > Arthropoda > Arachnida > Ixodida > Ixodidae > Rhipicephalus > Rhipicephalus microplus. Next base: position 187,318,376 of record NC_051167.1, read on the forward strand.
CCCGCGCGCTTCCGCGCTGCCCAGAGCCCGCTTTTTTGCGAACCATTCCGCCGATCGACGCCGCCACCGAAGTCGTAACTCACAGGAGCTCCGCTTAGAAGTTGCTGCTGTCGAAATTGTACTCTTGTGAGCGCGATTATATCTGTAGCATTGAAAAAAGGGACACCAAACAACGCAAGCCGATCGACAGGTGCGCTGCCAAGTCTTTACTTTACTTTAATGGTCTACGATGCATCGTTCAAAAAAAGCGTGGCCCGGCCATGCGCAGCCCGCTCCTGGCCGACCAGCTTGTCTAGCAGGCACGCGAAGCAGCCGACAGACTTCGCCTGGCGGTCATTACGTGGGAGTTGTCCACTGCGCACTAGGGCACGTCCCGTCGTAGGACCTCAATAAGGCCATTCCAATCGATCAATCCCGTAGAGATTTATTGACGTAATTAGTTTTGAGTAACACTTTTTTAACCTGTTCCCTTATTATTTACTTAGTTCAATCGTTTGTTGAATCTGTCACACGGCGCGGGCGCACTGAGAAGTCACGGCTGCAGGGCGCACGGCTGTTCCAGATTTGGGCGGCTCTGCACCCGGCGGCGAAGGTTTACGGGACGTGGGCTAGAATGCAAAAGGGAATTCATGCCCTGTTAGCTAACGGCATGCATGTAGTCTAGTCAAGCATGTAGCTGCATAGCTTGCAGTGACAATAACCCCCTATTCCCCAACCCCAGTGTAGGGTAGCATACCGGATACTAGCATCTGGTTAACCTCCCTGCCTTCCTCTTTTCTCGTTTCTCTCTCTCTTACAGGTTAGATTGGAGGCTATGTTCGAGCCAAGGTCCGAGAGCTCAAGGATATGTTCGAGTTTTCTCGTTAGGGGTACATACAGGAACCCACGTTGGGTTCCAGTCACACATCAGGGAACATGAGCGACTGTTGCGGCACGATTTACAGACCCCAAGTTAATAATTTCCACAGTGCCCGGCGTGGAGGGCGAGAAAATTTCGTGGCTTGAAGAAACGGGTGAGGAGCTTGCCCTGTATCTCGAATTTGCTTGTCCAAAACTTGCGAAAAAATTGAGACCAACGTTTAAACGAAGTACTGACGTAGTGTACGAGGCGTTCGCCATGGTTACATAGGGGCACAGCAGCGCACGTGCAACACTTCACTAACACAACCTACATTGGTACGACATGCTGGCCAACGTTTTCCAGAGCTGGTACAAGTAAATTTAATAAGCTATGCTTAACACCGTACCTAAAACCATCTCTTTATAAATTATTGAACATTTATTTCATGTAAATATTTAACTACATAATTTTGTATCTCCTGCTCTACAATAGGCCTTTACAAATTAAAGACAAACATTCAAGTTCGGGGCATTGCGTGGGGAAACAACCATATGATAACGCGACGGACAGTCTTCACGAATATTAAATCAAGTCATGCAACAGCATACATGGGTACATCGTTAAAAAAAACAGCACGGTGATACGAGAGAGTTTTTCACGACGAATCTATGCCAACAAGCTAAAGTTCTTACGCTTTTAAACATACATGGGAGGACGTAGACCCCTCCTTCCACCCTGCTTCCTTTCCGAAATAAATTTCCGCCTACACCCGTCATTCCTTACAATGACGGCTACACCCGTCATTCCGTACACTGGTGTTTACATTGCTTCATTTTGTCCCACTGTGAACCGGGAACCACACCATCTTCACTCTTCCCAGTTTTCTATAGGACATTACTTGCCGAAGCTGACCCGCAGTATATACTACTAGCGATGCCACAGTTTTACTACCAACATAACGTACCAACATAAAACCCACCCTCGCAAAATGACCACTCTCCAGACTCATCTGCACCGCCAGACCTTCCCGACTATTAAAGCCGTGGAGGCCGACAGCGCTGGCAAGCAGCAGCTGTCTGCGCATATGTACAGATGTGGGGCACGGACACTATAGTTTGTACGAGTTGCCGGAGGCCAGCCATACTGTTAGAATGAACGCACGCGTGAGCCGCTTCTTTCTATTTTTACGTCTCTCTTTCGTTCTGAAGGCTACGTTATGCGAATGCACGAATGCCTGCCCGCGCGAACAGCACGTCGTAATTTTTTTAACGCACCCGTTATTGACGTTTCGGAGAAGAAAAAAAACGCTATAAAGCAAACAAGGAAGTCATTTTTCTTGTTCGTTTTTTTTATCGTAGGCACCTGTCACACTTAGCGCGGTCCAGACGGGAGAAGTGCCACATAAGTCTAAGTGGCTCGCAATGAATCACGGCCCGCCCCGAAGGCACATTCGTGGCCGGTGTCACTTGTCAACGACGTCACGGTGTTCAGTCCCAAAGGACGTTGCACATAAAGAAGCAGTTGCTGAGGTTTACGTTACAAAGCTACGATGTGGTTATAAGAGACGCCACAATGGAAGGTACCGGAAATATGGACAATTTTGTTTTTTTTAAGCACGTACGTGCGCTAATCCAAATTTAACTACCCGGGTCATTAGCATTTTGTCTCACTCAAAATGCGGCGGCAGCGGTCACGAATTCGGTACCGCGACCTTTGTGTGAACAGTAAAGCACTATACGGCCACCGCGGCGGGTAGGCCCCGTAACAGAAGACCCGTTCACATTGGCGGTTTTCGGGCGTTTCCACGTCCGAAGCCGCAGGTGTGAACGCCAATGTCACTCCCGGCGCTCCTTATTCGAGGCAAACAGGCCTGTAATCCACTTGCTAAGGCGGAGGTTTCATACGCCTCGATCCATCGGAAAGGATACCATCGTCGTAGTCATCACGAACGGTACAAAAATCATCATTATCACTATAATCACTGTCGACAAAAATTAATACGGTGACTGCACCTGAATGGCTTTCAACTTCGATTAGGCGAATGCATAAGTTACCCATTAGTTTTAAAACTAGCAAGTTTTGAAAACTGACGCTCGCATAACAGGAAAGGGTGAAATAACAGCCGCAATCGTAGTTTCACTTATTGAAAGAATGCAAAAAAAAAATGGACGCAGGTCAGCCCATAGTAACCCAACATCCGGCCGCCCGACATTGACACGCCCTATTGGACAAGCTCGAGCCCGTACAACTAGGACTTCGTCCTCACTCGAAGCACGGCAAGTACAGCGCCCTTGCGGTTTATAAAAAGAGGAAAATGTGTTACTAGAAGCCACCCAGCCCCTCCATGAAAGGTTCAGTGCTGGGGCCCCCAAACACCTATAGCAGGTAAAGACGCACCGAGCCAACTGCTAGAGGTCCCACGGTACGATATAAAGCTATTCACGCCGAAGCTACCACGACAACCACAATGAAGAAGACAAAAAAAAAAGTCAGGTGTTGCGCTCAGATTATATCGAGGGATGACTACTCACCTGTTCCGTATGGCGACCATAAGGTCGTAGAAACTCGTGATGGGCCCTGGAGGCGGCTCCATTTTGTCCAAAGAATTATATCACTTTTACAATGACGTCACGGGATCTCCGACGTATCCTTCACAGAGTCGAACCAAGAACTACCGACTCTGCCCTTTCAGCGTGCCCAAGGTGGAGGAGAGTCGAGTCCGTCGGCACCGTCGTATTCGCATCCAGTCTTTCCCAATCGACTTCGGCAACAAGCGCTTCTCCAGCTTGGAAATCAACCAGGAAGGGTTCACGAACCACCCCAACGCGACTGTCCTGTTCGTCGGCTCCGAAGCCGGGCCCTTAATTCCCACACGAAGTGTAAACAACGTGATGCGCGTGTCTTCTTCCTGCGTGCCTGTCCGTGAGAGCTCCCAAGTGAGCAGCGAGGGCGCCGCTGGCTAATTGCCGTTGCGGACCGCGTAGCGGTCGCTACTAACGCAGCTAGCTGCACGCAGTCTCTCCCTGCGATACGGAGTGACGTCACAAATGGACGCGCGCGAACAGACATACGTTTTGATCGAAAGACGGTCCCATCGCCGCGGCAGCCGGCCAACGGGGCAACACGAACACAAAGAGTAAATCGCGCGATGTCAACGCCAACGTCTCTCTCTCTCTCTGTGTGTGCCCTTGTTCAAAAGGAGGCAAATCGGCTTCAACCACGGAAAATGCCACGACAAGTTGCGAGGAAGATGGTTCGCGAGACCCGTGAAATTCTCCTGGCCGTCGCCGGATAGTCCCGTTAATGTCGGGTTGAGAAGGCCCTACACGTGGCAGCAGTGGCGGACGCAAGTCGCTGGGCCGTCAAGTCTGCTTCAATTTGGGCACCCTTGAAGACGCCTCGGCGAAGGGAGCCACATGGCAAGTAGAATCGCTTCGCACCGTCGTATTCACACATGTCAAGTCTTCACGTCGACAAGACGGCGGGAAAAGTTTGCTTATGACAGGGCAAGGATAGAACACGTCGTATCCACGCAAGTACTGACCTCAAGTCGCGCGATGTCTAGCCTAGGTGAAGCTAACAGGATAAGGAAAGCTTTTCACCACCATTGTTGTACGGTCGCTCCAGGCATACAGACGTCTTCCCGCGTGGTCAACCTTGTTACAGCAAGGCACGCTCCAGAGAAAGTACAAGCGCGGAATAAACAAGCACAGTCGGTCTGTTCGCCTTGTCCCCGATACGTGTGTAAATCGAAAGTCGGCGATTAGGTTGTAAGATCGCGCGCTACAAACGGTACGAGGTCGGGAGTCTATCGCCTCAGACGATACGAGTAGATAGAAAAGAAACGGCGAATTCGTTGATCGAGCGCCTAAATTTCCACAGTTCGACGCTACGTCTATGTAGAATTTGTTGTAGAAACGAAATCTCTTCGCCTAAGAAGAATACGCCGATCCAGATAGAAGTGACGAATCACTGTCCGAAAAGCTGTGAACGTGTAGGGGAACCACTGTTCCTTTGTAGAGTACCCTGGACCACCGTGCAAGAAGAACGAAGACTCAACATTTACAGTAACCGTTCAATGTGGACGCCAGAACAGGTCGCAGCTCGAAGGAATATAAATCAACTGGGATCACGTGACCCCAGATGCCATCAGTAAGCGAATACGTGGAGGACCAGGTCTTTTGCAAAACGACCGGAGTCGCCAAGGTGTGCAGAAAACCAGTGGTTCTTCGAGCGGATCATGAATAGTCGTCCGTTCACATCAGCCTTAGACCGTCTTCGCCGTTCAGAAAAGAAACAGTTCCTTCAAGGGAAAGCGATCTAACACGCGGGCGGAACTGGTGACGCACCACGTTCAATGTTTCAAGGCATCCTGTATAATACGAGCCACGAAGACGTTTCGCGAATCGCACGAAGCTGGACGCTTATCATACGTTGAGCCAAGCAGAATCCCTGCTTTCAGAGTTCGTGAATACAAGTCGTGCACACTGCTCCCTTCGATAGGTTCACGGTTTCACACCGCACACACAGATGCACCGATAACACTTTCACGACACTCCGTAAACCAAATCGAGAGGCGATGCAGCCGCATTCAGCCGAGGACTACACGACAGCAGCAACCTTTTTGCCCGGCCAGATCACACAGTTCCCTTTTCGCGGAAGAGAGACACGGAGCAGGAAACGCACGCCACTCCTTGAGAATCGAATTCCTCGATGCAAGCAGGTGGCATTCACAAAGACACGTCCGTGACACAGCTTCGAATGGAGAAATCTTCGACGAAACTAAAACTCACTGAGTTGTCGGAACGCAAGCAAGGGGAGTTGGTTGCTAGTCTTCCGTTTCTTGCATGACGCTTCGTGTCTGCTGGAAGGTGCGCGGAAAAACTCTAAACACACACACACACACACAAGAAAAAAAAAAGGGAACCGGATGAGATGTCGGAAACGGCAAGCAGTGCAGTCACAAGCTCGCTCGAATTTCGGTAAGCACCACGAACTTTCCGAAGAACAGGGCGCGCGCCATCTTACACGCAGCACCAGCGCAGCAACCACCACACGCAAAGGCGCCGCCGGCGCGAATGGTCGGACGCTGGCTCACAACAAGCGCGCTGCGCTGCGCCTACGGCGAATTCGATGGAGAGCGGGCGAGAGGTCGGAAGAGAAGGGAGCGGCAGCAAAGGGCGCCGTGTTGTGTCGAGTGGCGAATCCGGTGCGCAGAGGTGGATTTCCTCGCAATAAATGCTAAAAAGCAGTGGAGGGGTGGTGGGTGCAAGAAGAAAAAACAAGCGGCCCCCATTCCGCTCCGCCCGTTTTATACGATGACAACCTTATATCACTAGTCACAGATGCGACAAGCCGCGCCGACGAGGCAAGTACTTATCCAACGAGTCGGGTCGAGGGATGTCGAAGGGCTATTTGCCGTCAAGTCGACGTCGACACGATGCGGAATAGAGACAAATGAGAGACATTTACCGCCTGGAACCCCAGAGGCTTACTTACGCATATTACCGTCTACTATATACTCCCAGCCACACCTATGCAAAACACCATGAAACACATGAGCATGTGCACGCCAGCGGCTTGTGGGGGCCCAGCACCAAAGCACTTACGACATTTCAGCAGCGCCGATTTACCCTACGGTGCCATACCATCGTAATTAACACAACATTTCTTTGGTCCGCAAGATACCCCCCCCCCTCCCATCAGCCATTTCCATCATATCACGTTACACCACACACAGAGCTACTCGCGACGCTAAGACCTTTCAAAAAAAACGAGCTACATGCCGACCACGAAAGTACACTATTACCGTATTTACCGTACGGTTAAGCCGGCACTAATAAAACACTGTTGACGCAGTTTCCAGGGCCGGAAACGTGTACCAGCAGACGTGGTAAATGAATTAGACCCCTTTTCGGCCAGCAAGGCAGCGATGTCGTTTGAGAAGGGCTCCATTAGATACTTCCGTTCTTGAGAGTGAACAATCGCTGCGTGTGTGTGTCGTCCGTGCTATAGGCGGGTGTTCGTAAGAAGCGAGGGCGAGTGGAATGACAAAGAGAAAAAAAACGCCGAAGAAGCAGAACGCTTAGACCTATACGAAGCGGGACATAAATATCGAGAAGTGCAGGGGACTGGAGGTATAGCAGGATGTGATTACTCAGCGGGCGATTGGATTACAAGGCCCTGCGTACAGTGGACAGACTGAAAGAACAATTTGCGATCCCATTTATTAAGCACGACTTGACAAAGGCCGAGACAAAGGTCGATCATCGCCAAACGATGTCTGCGCAATAATAGCGAACTTAAGATAATTACGATTAATTGAGGAGCCATAAAAGCGAGGCACTGCGACAGCGAGTTGTGACGACATTGTAGTGTTCCAGAACTGAAATTTCTGTCATCTCAGCGAGGGGAAACATCAACCAGGGTAAACTACAGACGGGCAGGAAAGTCGATGGCATTTCGACGCAAAGGCAGCTATTACACAAAGAGGTCATGAACATTGTTACAGGTTTAGCAAAGCATACTTTTTTTTTTTTGCATTTCACGACCCTGCGGGAAACCGTATCTATGACGAGGGGCAAGTCTATATATGTAAATATGGCAAACTGCCTCCAAGCGCCGTAAGCGGACTGCTACGTGACACTCGCAGTTATGCATGCACAGAAAAAAATGTGTAGTCTTCTAACAATGTACAAGGAAATATCAATATTAGAGAAGAAGTAAGGTGAGCAAAGGTGCAGACAGCGAAGCCAAGGATGCGCCCAGCACCTAATAACCTCCCCTCCCCTCTTAAAAAGTATGCCGAAGACTAGCTATGTCCGAACGTGAGCCCCGATGCAAAGGCAACAACACTAAGGTACGTGATACCTTTAAGGACACAGAGCTAAGGCAACCGAGCTATAGACAACGTTCACACGCTAACATCGCTAAGCCATCGCTAAGCCCCGCCGCGGTACTCTAGTGGCTAAGGTACTCGGCTGCTGACCTGCAGGTCGCGGGATTGAATCCCGGCTGCGGCGGATGCATTTCCGATGGAGGCGGAAATGTTGTAGGCCCGTGGCTCAGATTTGGGGGCACGTTAAAGAACCACAGGTGGTCGAAATTTTCGGAGCGCTCCACTACGGCGTCTCTCATAATCATATGAAGGTTTTTGGGACGTTAAACCCCACATATCAATCATCAAATCAAGCCATCGCTAAGGTAACGTCGCTAAGGTAACGTCTGAAAGGCAGCCGCGCTATCGTAACAGCAGTTAACTTGACACAGACAAAAGTCGCTTTGCTGCCCCATTATGAAAAACAAACCAGTCTGCTTTAAATCCTTGTTGAGATAAGAGGCAAAATATCTCCACACCAACACGTGCCAGCGAAGATCGGAGAAACCATGTGTGACGGGCGTTTATGACGTCCGCAACCAAACGTGCCAAGGGGGCACAGGGCAGAACGACGGCTGAATGACAACGAAATTTGCTGCTGTCGAAAGGCGACTCTCCATCAAGCTCACTTAAAGAAAACGACGGCGCTACAGAGCGAACGACGCAATTGTAGGCGCGCATCAAAGCGACTTAAGTCAGAACACAAACAAAGGAAATAAGGAGGAAGAGGAGGAAAAAGCCAACGCGCGCATACATCGCGGGCAACGCTAACAAAAGAAATTGCCGGACCCATGCGACAAACTGCGACGGCAGCGTCGCCAGAAGAAGTAGGCTTTCCCACCCAACCACTACAGAATAAACGTCTCCCCTTTCCTTACAAAGGCGAAAGCTTCCGCGCGCACGCAACGACAACTTGTATTTGGCGCGAAAAACTTGACGATAAACAGCGCGCGCGAACTCTTTTAAGACGTCAATGAGCGTGGCGAGTTTGTGCTTGTTGGTAAGGTAGCATGATAGTATATGGTAGCGCAGACAAAGGACACGGACAAGTGTTGTCTTGAATGTGCCTTCCGTTGTCCGCGTCCCTTGTCTGCGCTACCATATACTATCATATCTTTTAAGACCTCACGGGAGTCGCACTGAGGACCACCTGTAGGGAGTCGCACTGAGGATCATTTCTAGGAAGTCGCACTGAGGACCAGCTCTCGGGAGTCGCACTGAGACCCACCTCTCGGGAGTCGCACTGAGACCCACCTCTCGGGTGTCGCACTGAGAACCACCTCTCGGGAGTCGCACTGAGAACCACTTCACAGGACACCTCTCGGGAGTTGCAACCTCTCGGGAGTTGCGCTGAGGACAACTTCTCGGGAGATGCACTGAGGACCATTAATCGAGAGATGCACCGAGAACCACTAATCGGGAGATGCACTGAGGACCACTTCTCGAAGGCTGTGCTGAAGACCACTTCTCGGGAGTTATGCTAGGGACCTTCTTGGAGGCTACGCCAGTAGAGATTTTGAGGGCAAGCTCTCCTCCCTTTTCCTTGCCTATCCCTTTCATTCGCATTAACCGACCTCCGTACCGACCTGTTGAGGTCTCATCTTAAGCATATACAGTTACGGGCGGCCCTTTTCCTTTCCTTTAGATAACATTTTGGAAGAGGGCTACGTTAGCAGAAACCTCCTTGGAGACTGGGTTAATAGAGACATCTTTGGGGGCTAGGTTAACCAAGATTTTCTCGGGGGCTAGGTTAGTAGAGACCTTCTCTGGGGCTAGGTTAGTAAATACATTTTGGGGGCTGTTCTGGTGCTGACCTTGGGGACTGAGCGCGCATTTGTCTTCTGGCTGGCATTCAAACCAGTAATCTTTTCCGTAGCTGCTAATTTCGGTAACTGGCGGCGATGGCGATCTGGTCAATTTCCGTTGAACCGGATGGCACCGTATAGCTCACAAGTCATGCGACCAAACACCTAAGAGTGATTCAGTTGTACACACACACACACACACACACACACACACACACACACACACACACACACACACACACACACCACACACACACACACACACACACACACACACACACACACACACACACACACATATATATATATATATATATATATATATATATATATATATATATATATATATATCAGTATCAGACCAATTATCAGTACATCATGGGTTGTTTGACCACTGGACGATGGCATAAAAGCGCATCGGAGCCAACTAAATTTTGTCTGATGAAGATCAGTCTCCGATCGAGACGTCACCAATAAACAGTTTCTTTAGAAGCGTATAGTTATTTTCGTCTAATTCTGCGGCAAACGAAGCCAGACTCTTCATATATATATATATATATATATATATATATATATATATATATATATATATATATATATATATATATATATATATATATATATATATATATACGTGTATTTGTCGGCTTTAAAGCCGACAATTGAATTCGCTACAGTTATTTCCATTCTCTGCGTTATGACGAGTCACGTGCAGCTGGATACGTAGGCCCGTTGCTATATAAGCCTGTAGAATGACGCTTCGCCGCCTCGTTCGAAACATTTTCCAGTTGGCCCGTCCACTCGCCGCTACAATATTCAATAGCTTTTATTTTTGTGCAACAAGAGTTCTCTTGATTCATATTTTTATCTTTTTTTTTTCGAGTCGTGAGCCGTGGCAAATAAGCGATGTCACGCTATCAGCGCATACCGATGCCTCGTGCATGAGAGATCCGATTTCCTCGACAGGGGTTAAGGTCATTCCAGAGCGGGATGGCGCCAGAGAAACAAGAAGAGCGCGCGAACAAACCGGCCGGAAGTAACGAAGGACGTCTGGCTGCGCGTGTAAAAGCGCGGGAAACAAGAGAGAAAACGAAAGGTCACACACGTTTGACCGCTTACGCTGGCATCAGAAACAGCGCGTCGCACAGCGCCCTACATGTCCCACCGTTACAGCGAGTCCAGCGAGAAAATTGGGACGACCCTTGAGGTACGCCTACAAGAGTTCAACGCGATGGCATTATTCTGTCCAGTGCGTACCTCAACCAATTAGTGCATACTCTTTATTGTATGATGTCATTCGAGAAGTTTCAACTGTGGACTACTTCATTACTACAGCGCAATCGATAAAGTTGAAAGTGGCGTGTGTCAGTAAAGCTTTTGGATATGATTGAATTCTGTGCAACGGGTCACGTGTTTTAAACCACGAGCAATTATGCGCGTGAAACGCGCCTAAATGTATATACACTACGACAATGCTCCACCACTTCAATGTATCCATATATCGATCGATCGATCGATCAATCAATCAATCAACCGATATTTTTTGTTTATACTCAGATGTTGGTATCTTCACAGAAAACTTTGTAGCAGCCTGACAACTCCAATCGTATCTTCTGGAACAATGTACCTAGAATCGATTCATGAATGAATCAGTCATTCAATCACGAATCTTTCATTTAAGCGTACGTGTGTTCAAGGAACGCGAAGGCCATCTTGTTATTACGAACGTTTATTTCTAGAGCAACCGTCTCGCATACAAGGCGCTACACATTTGCTCATCAAAATCAAACTAAAGGACAGTTAAACGCCACATGATGCGGGCTAAGCTCCCGCTGTCTAAGGAAAACTTTCAGCGCAATTTCAACGAGGACGAAGAACAAGCTGAACAGGACAGGTGCAATTCATCCTCATAGAATCTGCGCCGATAATAAAAAGAACGAAGCTTTATCTTAAGGCTAGGCGTAGAAAAGTGGGTTACACGGGAGCGTGTTAGATAGATAGACATGTGTGGTTTACCGTCCACAAACCACTATATGATTATGAGAGACGCCATAGTGGAGGGCTCCGGAAATTTCGACCACCTGGGGTTCTTTAACGTGCACCCAAATCTGAGCACACGGGCCTACAACATTTCCACCTGCATCAGAAATGCAGCCGCCGCAGCCGGGATTCGATCTCGCGACCTGCGGGTCAAGCAGCGTAGTACCTCAGCCACTAGACCACCGCGGCGTGGTACACCGGAGCGTGTTGGTTTGGGACCAAAGTCCAGGGCCCCACTGGCTTGCATCGCTCGCCCAACGTAACTCAGAAGCGGTAGCTGCACCCCTTGGTTCGAGCTGGCAAGTTGTGTCTCCTATAGCTCCGAACTGCTTACAACTGTGCTTGCTTAAATGTTTCTTCAGTTATGAACCTATACCGAGTAGTTTAGACCAACGTCTGCCCCAGGGCTGGAATTAGAGCAAGTGGCCAGCTGAACCCCTCGGATAGAACCCAAGAGGCAGCGCACAGGAAAACTCCTTTACGGTTTGAATATCAACGCTACAGTGATTCTAGTTCCGCGGACGAGCGCACTTTCGGTCACTTACTATCTTCTTTCTGCGATATGCCTGGACAGCGCCTCCATTTACGAAGTTTTAAAGTTTACCTTTAACGTTTTATTACCTGAATGTAGCGCCAACAACGAAAAATGGCGCCATCATTTTTGGCGGTAAAACTTCAGGAAACGAGTTCATGCAAGTCATCTACTTCCCGTGGATTTAAACACAACTGAAAATTGTGTTTGGCACAAAAAATTATTTTTACAAGCGTGCTTAATTATTGCTCGCCATGATTTTGCACTATTTCGATTACGTAATTTTTAGATATGAAATGTGATGTCCTGTCTGCTTTAAAGTGTTTCTTTTTTACTTCTGTAGAGCATAGTAAAAGCTCGTTCTTCTGCTCACATGTAATTTGTTCTGCTGCTTTAACCTATCTGTATATAGGAATCACTTTAACTGAGGGTACTTCTGCAGTAATTATTACTTTGGGATTATCGTCTCTAATACCTAATATTTCTGTATGATGAACTTGTATTATTAAACTTGAAACTCCAAACCTGAATATTTTTGTATCAATGACGTGGACGGTACTGTTAAAAATAAATGCAGCATATCAATACTTCGCGGTATACTTTATGAACCACAACAACTGTTAATCGTTTGTTGTACGATACCTCGACTGCTGACGAGCTGACTACAGGTTTATATGTCAGCGTTGTAACACCTTTCCTGACGTAACTAATATCGGAAGGACCATAGAACGCCTGGTATATACGTGAAAATCCACACACCCTTACGCCGCGAAGTTTAAACGCCGGCAGCGGCCATATTGTGCCTTACCAACCATAGCGGGAAGTACTCGCCAAGTACAACCGCCTGCCCATTGAACTACACTGTTGATTCAAGGTGGCCGCCATGGAATTGTCACAAATGCTCTTGTCACTCAAAAGGGGTCTACCTGCTACGTTCCCTTGTTTAGTGACCATGGTGCTCGACTGCAGAGCTGAAGGTCGCGGGGTTCGAATACCGGCCGCGCAGGTCACATTTCGATGAAAGCAGAGAATGCACGCTTAGGTTTTGGAGCACGTTAAAGAGCCCCAGGTAGAAGAAACTTCCGGAGCATTCTACTACAGCATTCTTCTTAATTACGTCGTGGTTCTGGGACGTAGAACCCCGAAAATTCTCATTATTAGGATACCTCCCAATGGCCACACTCCATGGATGTATAATCGCGCTCAAAATTATGAGCTGAGACACCCTGGCTGTAGTTAAGGTGACCCCAAGCCCATACAGTGACACCGACAATTGGCTCCAAAGAAGTACCGACGAGAGAAGTGCTCATTTACAGTGTGGCGCTATTTGGAGCCCATACAGCGTGTTGCAGATCACATAAAGCGTGAATATACGAACCCATTTCCCATTTTTTTTCGTTCCCACTTTTCGCCGTACTCTATCGCTCAAGACGTCTGCGATCGCGGATTGGTAAACATGGTCGGAATTCGAACGCCTCCCTCGTTTTTCGCGTCACCCTTCGTCGCGTTTCGGGACGTCCCGCCGACACTAATGTCTCACCCCGGGCAATCGGTGTCAGGGTCACGTGACCAATCCCACCCAAGCGCTCACGCAACCCGCTCGTAGACCTACCCCTGCTTTAGCCGTTGCGTTTGCGTCAACTAAAAGCTTGAAGCATGCGTTACAAAAGTGCGATAAGCTGCGCAAGCAAACCTTTAACGCAGACGACTACTGTACACACAACGGGAGGCAGCCCCCTCGGAGCCATGACCTCTCTGAGGAAACACACCGGCGAACAAACACGGAGCTTGCAAAATGCTTCGGGCAATACAGCCACGCTATACTTTCAAACAACGCCGGGGAATTCCCGCGGGCGAATGTTACGTCCCTGCGATTTAGGCGACTCCACGCCGGACTATTTATACTGGGCAACCCCAATGACTACACGCGGTGAGAGGCTATTCCCGTTTTTCGAAAGCGACCAAAAACATAATAATAGACATAATGGGTAAAAAAAGAAAAAAAACACAGCGCACCAGCGAGAGTACGGTATTTCCCCAAACAACCCAACAAATTACTAGGAGAAAGGCAAAAAAAAAACAAAAAATGGTTTTACTCGACAAAGTACCTTCTCAAAAGTACGGAGTGTGAATTCACTACGCGAATGACCCAAAAGAAAGACACATACATCCTCTACTTGTCTACGAAGTAACAATAATAACTGGCGAGGGTTCCAGGCCCCAAAACAACGATAAAACAACCCCGTAATGGAGGGCTCTGGAAATTTCTATTATCTGATGTCCTTTAACTTGTACCTAGAACTGAGTATACGGACCTCCAGCGTTTAGTCTCTATGGAAATGCGGCCATCGCGACCGGAATCGGATCACACGACCTTCGAATCAGCAGTCGAGTCCCCAGAACAACTTGACCGTTATGGCGGGGACCAGCCTGGGAAGCAGCTGTAAACGTCCTCTGGTGGGACGACACGACTACAATAGCACAGAGAGAGAGACCACATTCAGAGATAAGTCGACCTTCTACACGAAAGCGCGCAAACACGCTTGCGCAGTAGGTCGTGCAAGAGCGTGCTCCCCTAAACCCGACGAGCAGAATCGACGAAGCGTATAAAGCAGAAAAAAAAAAGGCACCAGTTTTGCCGCAAGTGTCAAGCAGCGAGTGTGAAAGCAGCAAATGGCAATGTCGTGCGCAGTGAAGCGAGCACTTGACTACGCTATCCTACGACCTGGCGTAACTAGGCAAAACATAGCTGCAAAGACACACGGCCACTGAGGCGAAGGAAACGACCTTTGCGCTGTTTATATGGATTTAACGCGAAGAGTTTGTACAAAGGTATAAATGGTTTGCTAATCCCTGTCGAGAAGGGGCGCGAGCGGCCACGTCCGCCGCCGGTCTAAGTACCCGCGTCCTTCTAGAGCCACGCACCAAGCACGCGAACTGCGTGTTAACTTTGCGACTGCGGTGTTTAAAAATACAGTTCATACGTAGACATTGGCGACTTTCTGTAATCCTGCGTTAAACGCAGCTCTACGACTGTGAAACCTGATGAAGTGCGTCCCATGGATGGGCACCCAACCATTCTTAAGCTCATGACTGATAATGGCATTCAACCCCTAGCAGTTCGCAGACGCTTGGCCCGTTTACTCTTCCTCAACAATATTGCTACTTCTGAGGTGAAAATAACTCCGTCAACTATGATTAAACCGCTAAGCACAAGAAGGACCCGTCACACGCATGCTCATTCCTTTCAGCCTATCTTCGCCACAACTAATCAGTTTAAGCACAGCTTCTTCGCACGTACAGTTTTCGAATGGAATGCGCTCCCGGAAGCAGTGATACAAGCCAAAAATTTTTCCCAAGCGCTCCAGGAAAGCATCTGCTGCTAAGTGTATGCATTGTATGGTGTGCTATGCCTTGACCAATCTGCATTGTACTCCTTTTTATTGTTATTATTTTTATTCTTTGTATGTATGTGTAACAGTATTATGTGTATTGCCAATTGCCCCTCCTGCTTGGGCCACAACCTGGCCTGCAGTATTCGCAATAAATAAAATTTCCGTTCGTAGAGCTCCCACGGCACGTACCGCCTACATAACCGTCGATGACGTCAGCGATTGAGGTAAGCACGTGTACGCCTTTCACCGGCACGAGCGGGATCTTGTTGTGTGTACGATCTCAAACAGTGCGTGCGACATGCGCAACACTTCTTGCTGCGCGCTGCTGCGAGCTCGGGGCAGTTGAGATAACGAGTCGCGTGGAGCGAGTTCCGTCAGGTTGTTTCTCTCCCAAGACGAAGCGTCAGAGAAGTGGGCGGAGCAATCGTGCCCTTGGCGAGGCGGTGGCGCCCTCCATCCCGGCACAGAATTTAGCCGCACGTTTCCGAAGCATTCTTGATTGATTTGTGGGGTTTAACGTCCCGAAACCACCATATGATTATGAGAGACGCCGTATAGTGGAGGGCTCCGGAAATTTTGACCACCTGGGGTTCTTTAACGTGCACCCAAATCTGAGTACACGGGCCTACAATATTTCTGCCTCCATCGGAAATGCAGCCGCCGCAGCCGGGATTCCAAAGCTTGCTTAGCGATTTTAATAATTGTGTTAAATTCTGTTAATTATATTATTTAGGACGTCGCTCCCTCCTTCACGTTAACCAGGATTCGAGCATACATATAGCCTAGTTCTGCGCCTATATTGACATTTTGATTTTTAAGGTCTTGGTTGAATAGCGAGAACGAGACGACGACGAAGAAAAAGAAACACAGACCGGCGCTGTGAATGAGCGCGGTCACGTCACATGAGATCCACGGATGGTCAACAAGCCGGACGCCCAAGGCGACAGTTACTTCTAATAACATCCCTTATAGTTTTCCTGGTGTCATTGTCCATTAATTAACAGTATTGAGTAACAAGACAAAAAAACGAGCTCTTGAATTAACACTTCCCTTCACTCTTAGCGAGGATCTTGTTCTGGCTGACTTCCAAGCCTTGAGGTGGTATGCGAGGGACTATTGGTCAGCTCCCATCTCGTAATAAGACGACGTGTATAGTACGTGTGCCAAAACAGGCAAAAAAAAAAAAACAGTGTACCACACTCGCCGCATTGGCAACAGGTGGCGCCGACGGACGCTCCCACGTTTAAATGCTCGTATATACCCTATAAAGTGAACGGGAGGGATGACCGGCACCATAAGCTCAGCGGTAGAGCATCGTACGCGCTATTCGAAGGTCGCAGGTTCGGATCCTGCCGGCGGCAAGTTATCTCTCCGTCCACTTTTTATTTCTTCACATTTACACTACGATTACTTATAATGAAATCCCCTGTACTTTCCTTGGCAATACAGTAAAAAAAAACATCTTAAGTTTACACTTTCGTTTACGCACTTAAAACATACAGCGCCCAGGTAAAACAGTCTATCAGGATGGCGCTCGCGATCGCGTCGGATTGGGAAAATGGGTTGGGGGTCTTCCCTAGCTTTATTCTCTTCTCTGACTCCGAGCAAAAAAAGTAACCGATGCTATCTTAGGAGTGTGGCAGCTTGGGCTAGTTGGTATGGCATGACGATAGTTATAGCGCGAGAAAAAAAAAAAACACGACACAGAGACAAGAAGGACACGAAGGACACGAGTTATAGCGCTCGTGTCCTTCGCGTCCTTCTTGCCTCTGTGTCGTCGTTTTCTTTTCGCGCTATAACTATCGGCTACCTTAAGGGCTGAGGCACGAGGGAATACCTTGGCAGGATCTTTATCGGCATTGTAGAAATCACATGTACCGGCAGGATACACGTAAACGCGCTAGAAGCGGCTGCGATTTCCCGGTGTGCACACGATCTTGTGCGAAAGACACAAAACAACGAAATGTGTGTTCAGGTGAGGTGACCACTTAACACTCAAATTTACGAGTCGAGATTTCCCGAAACGCATTCAACTAAAACGGAGAAGATGAAAGTAACAACTATAAATGCCATCTGCGTTAATTAAGCTGCGAATCAACTGCACGTTTTGGAGAAGGTTTCGCTAACTCATGAGCTATAGGTCATCAATTACTGCTTTTCAGAGGGCGTCCCAATTCGAGCGACAGCGGGGCGGCGTTCGTGTCACGCTGCGTCATGACGACGCGTAATTGGGTGCCCCACTTTAGCGCGCCGTATTCAGTATACGCTGGGTCCCAAACACGCAAACGAGGCAACGCGGGGAAGCAATAGATGACGCTCGCGAAAAGGAAATAGGAAGTTGTATACGTGTAAGAGAGGTACGGGAATTATGAAGCAGAAAAACAGTATACATGTATGCAAGCTGTGTTTAATTGCATAAGCATGACTTTGCAAAACATGGCTTTCGGGTAAAACGTGTAGCGAAAACATAGAGCAGCAACGGGAAGCAAGCTAAACAAACACCATTCTGCATATCCTAGACAAATCGACTAATTCAGGGTATTTGCATTTAGTTTTACGCACATTAATTGAATAATAATAATAATAATAATAATAATAATAATAATAATAATAATAATAATAATAATAATAATAATAATAATAATAATAATAATAATACATATTATTATTATTATTATTATTATTATTATTATTATTATTATTATTATTATTATTATTATTATTATTATTATTATTATTATTATTTGGTAAGCGTAAAAGAGGACACAGATAACAGGGATAGCAGGCTGAGAGATGCCGCGGAGAAGAGCACAATACCTGCCGACTCTTTCGGGAGAAAGAGAGACAGGAAAGGAAAACAGGAGGATCGAAAGAGGAACAATTCTAGGGCAGTGAAGAAAAAAAAAAACATTACCAGGACACGGAGAAAAACGAGTAAAAAACTAAGAAAACCACGTATAAACGAGTAGCCAGACCAGTTTGGTTCACGAAAGTGAACAAAGTTCACTGCATGAATGTAAGTTACACACTCCCTAACAAAGACGGGGTTGTATGGAGATAGAAAAAGAAAAGGAGGAAGGCAGGAAGCTCTTAACCTGATGTTGAGACCCATTATGCTACCCTGTACTGGGGGTTGGGGAAACGAGGGTGGAAAGAGAGATAGAGAAAAAATAACTTAGAACAAAACACGACACACACACGAAAACAATCCACTCAGGCTCTTCCAGACAGGCCGCCGGTAGTTTGGAAGAAGCCCAGTATAACGCTTGCCCGGCCTTCTTCGGTTACGTTGGCTCAGGACGACAGCGTAGTATTCTATCCTGTGACAAAGGACCCTTCGTTGGATATGCTGGTGCATCACATTATTGCCCAGATACCCGAGCTTTTATGAGAAAGCCGGCCCCCGCTTACCGAAACGACCTACACTGCAAGGCCCGACACGTAGAGAAGAAAGAAAGGCACAGCGGAAGTGGCCCGAAAGGTGTTTCGTTTGCTTTTGTTCCTTCCGGTTTTGTCGTTATGTGCGAGGCACAGGACCGAAACGTAATTAAACGAGTTGCAGCCCTCTTTCTCGTTAGCTATCAATCGATGTGACCCCGCGGTCTGAAACAGATGGCGGTCGGGCGAAAATACATAAATAAAAAGAACGAAGGAAGAAGACGCACTAAAAAAATGTGGGCGAATGCATTACTTCTCTGAAACTTTTGGGGGGGAGGGGGGGTACGACATTCTCCCCACCTAATTTTTCTATGCTCAATTTTTTTCTCCCGTCCATATATCAAGCCGAGCAGTCACCAACAGACGCAAATGTAAGGCTGAAGCAGGAATCGCGGAGTTCTATGGAAGCACCAAAGAAAGCATGAAAAATGATAGCACGGATGAAAAAAATACAGAAGAATAAAAGCAAACGTAGAAAATAAATAGAAGTAAAAATCAATCAAGTCTTGTTTGTTTTTTTCCAATTGTACTCTGTAGAAAAGAAATATGAATAGACGCTACCAAGCTCTGTGCGCTTCGATGCGATCGATAGATTCAGCGAAATTCACTTCCCGTCCGTATAGATAGTTTCGCTCACGCATCAGAAAGTGGCGCCAGAAACTTAAATTAACAAGATAAGTAACGAAGGCCGGGAAAGGCGAGCGGCGAGATTTAATACCCACGCTAGAGATATCTTGATGCATCCGCACAAAGCGAGAGCCCTTCCACTCGGGTATCGCATACGCCAGCCGGAAATAGAGTCGTGCGCTTCTAAGCACGATGAAATGGATGGAGTAGTCACGCAAATTAGCTGCAAGCCAGTAGCGTGAGATTTTGAATTCCCGGACAGAATGTGAATAGGCAAGGTCGAGGTGCGGGGATCGCCGGCATAGCATAATAAATATAAATAGCAACGGACGTCACCGGCAGCATGCGTGCTGAAAACGAAAGAGAGAGGGTTCTGTAACAGGTCAGATGCGTCGTGGTACGAACGAGGTATTCCAGCAACCGGTTAACACGATTCGGCTAGATAAATACGTGGGGTTTAACGTCCCAAAACCACCATATGATGATGAGAGACGCCGTAGTGGAGGGCTCCGGAAATTTCGACCACCTGGGGTTTTTCAACGTGCACCCAAATCTGAGCACACATTTCCGCCTCCATCGGAAATGCAGCCGCCGCAGCCGGGATTCGATCCCGCGACCTGCGGGTCAGCAGCCGAGTACCTTGGCCACTGGACCACCGCGGAGGGGTTAACTCGATTCGGTTTTTTAAAGGTACTTGAGCTTGAAACACGTGTTTGCTAGCAGAGTTATATCGCACTGACTTGTAACCCTAGGGGGGGGGGGGTAATTGCCTGGAATTTTTTCATTTCGCAAGTAGATGTAGAAAAGCCCATACACGAACGCACGCATGAAAAACATAAGAAGTCCATCTTTTTTTTTTTGTAAAGCAACATGCTTCTTATGTTTTCTAAAATCGAACATGGCGACTCTGACATATGCTGCTCAGTGTGCGGTTGAAAACTTGCTCCTTTATTTGAACAGCAGAAAAACAATTTGAATGTGACACTGAAAGGTACACTGGGCGATCTCAATGCCTTCTTATTTTTCATGTACACATCTGTTCTAAAAACGTCAAAACGGCGAGCAAACAAAACCGAAACTGAAATTAAAATCAACCGAAAGGTGCCGTACTACACGCGGAGTAACATGAATGTGCGGAAGCCCCACAGACTTCAGTCCACTCCAGGAAAGAAAGAGTATTTGTGACTCCTTTTGGGTAGTCCTGATTTGCCACGTATATGACTTAAAACAGGCACGTTGACTATATTGTGGGTCACACGACTCTCAGAAGACAGTTTAATGACTCCCAAAAGAGAGTCATACTGCCAAGTCAGGAATACATGAAAGGAGTGAAATGACTGTTTTCCTGAGGGTGTACAGCCAAGATCATACGGGTTGCAATGAAGTCACTGCTGCAGCCACGTTAAAACAGCAATATGGCAGGGCGTCTGATGACATGTTGATGAAGTATACAATGCCATATGTCTAATCAGTAAACCGCACGCTGGTTCCTTCGTTATCACGCCAAAGCAGGTTATTCGACGAGTGATTACACTGCTCTGACCTTATCTAAGACGCCATGTTGGAGTCATGTGTGTGTATTGTCGCGTAGTAAAGACCCGAGCCCCAGTTCCTGGTCCCTGGTTCATTCCCGAGTTTCGGCACCAGAAATATTGTCGCATAAAAAGAACCGCGGCCTAGACCCAGCACTTCATGTTTTCATTTTAATGCTCGTAGCCGAACCTTTTCTTTCTATTCTCTCTCTTCCGCCCTGCAACCGCCCGTCCGTCTTCAACATCCATGGCCATCATCATTGATCATGACCATCAGCCCTGATAATGGCAGTCAGCACTGATCATTACC
The DNA here is from genome assembly GCF_013339725.1 of Rhipicephalus microplus. Taxonomy (NCBI): domain Eukaryota; kingdom Metazoa; phylum Arthropoda; class Arachnida; order Ixodida; family Ixodidae; genus Rhipicephalus; species Rhipicephalus microplus. Next base: position 187,339,773 of record NC_051167.1, read on the forward strand.
ATCACCACTGATGGTGACCATAACCACCAATGATTACCATACCCACCAATGATGACCATACCCACCAATGATGACCATACCCACTAATGATGACCATCACCACTGATCATCATCAACATCCACGACGTCACATGAAAGCTGGCCAACTAAATGCCGAAACACCGCCAGCCAATAAAGCTTTTGTTCGTGCCCTAGCTTTCCATTTCGCATCTTCTTCGTACCGTAGTACACGCTGTTTCTGCCGGCATTGCCACTGCTTTCTAGGACAAGTCTGTTGCATTGCGATAGACCACGGGCTTCACTCAGTCGCCAGGGATCTCTTTCCATCCCATTCCTTCATCCGGGTATGGAGTTCCAAGGGATTATCGCAATGCGAATCACGTTCTTGACCGAAGGGGCAGGACACCTCCCGAGTGCCAAGCACTGTCGCATCAACGCCGCCGACCGGGACTTTTATTCTGTATTCTTCCTACGCAACAGCGACCGGATCTCGCAATTTCGTACGGCCGTTTCCTCAGCAATCCGCGACGTTCATCCATATTGGAAGAGTGCTCGCCCAGATTCGTATCCGAGATCGAATAGGCTGATAAACTAGGTCCGGGCGAGATGTGCTACATTTGATAACGAATGACCCTGTGAAAACAGAAAGGCACCAAGAAAGGACGAATCCATGTCTACGCCTGCCGCGGATTTATCATCGTTTACCGCCCACCCCGCCAATTCGTATTCTTACACAGTTAGTGAGGGTATGCATATGATAGGAAAGGTTAAAAACTAGGTCCGAGCGAAGATGTCTAGATTAGATAACGAATGAATCGGGCCACAAAAGGCGCCAAAATATTATATCGATGTCACTGCTGTCTAACGTTTTCCCGGGCCGACCGATGCGTTGCTCATCCGTGTACGAAGAGCGCGCGGGATCAGATAAACAGATATGAACTCGACAAAAGACAACGCGAAATAGATCATAAATCACGTGGTTACGAAATTAAAGAAAAATCTATTAATACCAGCACATTACCGCTTCATACGGCCTAAATTTCATAACGGAGGCAACTGAATTTCCTTTATGCTTTCTAACGATTGGGGTAAAGAAATAAACGATATGAACATGGCGTGCTGTTGTTTAGTTTCATAGAATGATTTCATTTTTTTTTATCGTGAATCAATCTGGACTTACCTAAGCCTCATAACGCTCCGGGCGCGCAAGACGCAAGGTGGTGGCGTCAAAATGCGAGCTGTTTGCTACGCCGAGTAATTTTCGTTAAAAACGCGAGGCCCGCAAGTCGACAAGCATCTTAATGCGCTTTTTAAAGCTTTCTCGATGGCAACGCCAGATAGGCGTTATGCGAAAATTATTCGGCACTTTTAAGCCCCATCAGCAGACTTCATGATGCGGAATGTAAGCAAACTCGTTTAGGATGCATGATTGAGGCCGAGACGTGACGAGAATCATTTCGGTAAAAAAAATACAAAAAAGAGAAAAAAATTAAAAACAGCAATAAACACTTGCTATTACGAAAACTCCATTAAATATGAGCCGATATGCAAACACACGGGGCTGTTTTAGACTTCTTGCGAGGTTGTTTGAGGCTCTTGTACCTCTCAATGCGATAACAACCTTTAATGCGATATCAACAACGTGCCGCTATGTATAGTTGACAATGAATTGCGTTATTATTGTGTTGTAGAAGTGTGAGTATCTGCACTCAGTGTTGAAATTTTGTATTCTCTCCCCCCCCCTCGCCCCCACTGTAATGCCTTTGGGCGCTGCGGGTACTATGATAAATAAATAAATAAATAAATAAATAAATAAATGCATGCTTTACTCATATACGTTGATGATTATAAGCGGTGTAAACTAATTTACAATGTACTATCGTCAGCAATACAAGATGGAACTCGAATTCAAGTTTATGATACGATCACTTTAATTACACCGATGCGAATTCGACGCATGTATTGTTCCACATACCTTCCTGCTCGAGCATCTAGCGTCATATGGACACTTTTGCGCCTGCCAACTGCATTTAGCCGCAAAGATTTATAACAATTTTCCAGCTAATTTTGCTTAAGTTCACATATACGTATCTTTCTCAATGCAGCGTCCCGCTGCAGTAGCCAGAGAACCTCGCTAGCACTAATCTGTGGCTAGACTAAAGTAGGCAGGATAACCATCAACCATCGGTCAGTAAGCGTAACTATCTTGATTCCAGAAGAAGGCGAACGCGTGAGGTGGAAACGAAATTGGGTGTGTAGATGCGATGGCCCTCCTGTGTATTGTTGTCAACAGCGGCGAAAATAATAGCTTCGCCCGACGGCGTTTCTAACTGCGCACCGAGACACCAGCAGAGGGCGCCTGCAAGCACCTCTCTTCAGACAGAGGGACCAGTCATTTGCCCACCCCTTGATGACGCCTAGGAGAATTCCCACAGCTACCGGGCTTGTCAGCTTCGCGCGAATGACGGGATGGCGTGGTTTTAGCAATCGCAGTGCCACGACACGATTCATACAAAAAAATAAACGCCGGAAACACGGAAAAACAGAAATGATCCGTGCATTCTTCTACACACTCATGTGGCTGGTCGTGAGGCTAAGAGTAGAAGTTACTAATGTCAATGGACGAGAAAAAAATGAGCAAAAGAAAAAAAGAAAGAAACAAGTTCACTTGGAAAAGAGCAGGTCTGGTCGACCATCATGAAAGTTTTCGCAACTCCAGTAACTTTCCTCCCAAAGGAAATGAACAAAACAAAGCAAACAGAAGACGATCCCAAGGCTACGAGAACTAACCCGTCGACCATCTCGTGCTAGTTTTTTTTTTTTTTTCTGGAGCTCCCGAGAATACCGCCGTGCCGTCCGGTACATGCTTCAACATTACCTCCATCAACCCGCCATCTTCCCTTCCTCCACCCCTTCCTTATGTCTAAAGAGAGAAGAAAATAGAGAAGCAGTGCCAAAAAGCTCCCGGGAGGATTTCGGCACAGCACGTACCAAGCTCTCCCGGTCACACGCTATTCTTCCCCCCCCCCTCCCCCGATTTTCTTTACATTCAAGGCTGTTACCCTCTAAGCCCATAATCACGAGGCGAGTAGATAAAACGAAACGCCTTGCGCCGTCAGCTGGGACCTGCGAGCCACATTTCAGCAAGACACTGCGCAGGATACGACGCAGAAACTAGTCACGCGTAAAACGCGTGAAGCTTGATAACGTTTACCCGCAGTACCAGGTTAGCGAGCACAAGGTAAGTATACTTACCTTATATACGCGGTGTTTAGGTAAGAAGCCTCGATAAAGCTCTACACAGGCGGCACACTGAACAGGTTATTGCATGCGCGGGCAAGGCAGGGAGGGCTGTTAAGCGTGAACGTACGATATCTACCTGTTAAAAGGGAAACTGAAAACTAATGCACGCATTTGCGCTGGGAGATTACATTTATCGCGTCGTTTGCAAGTTCGCGCCCGTTGTCTTGATAAGACTAAGTGAACGAGGCACAGCTGAACACACTACTAAGCAAATCAAAAGGCTTTCCATTATCGAAACAACACTCCTAGAACTATAGCCACCTCGCCAGATAAAAATACTTTAGAGATTGAACAAGTTTGTGTACACGTAAATTACGATATGACGAAGTGCAATACGAAGCGTGCACAATGCTCGCGCGGTATATACACAATTTATCGTTTTTTAAACAAACAAATCTGACGGACTGTTAGAACAAGAAAAACTTGTGGAACACAATTTGTGATCTCCTAACAGTGTTTTAATTATTCTCTGTTAAAGTTAAAGAAATCAAAATGAACGGAAGATTCTATTTTTTCCTCTCCTTTACTTTTTACATCTGTGCTTTCCTTGGATTAACTGCCCCTCCGTTTTAGTAGTTAAAGTAATACAAAACGAGCCCCTCAGTGCAAAGAACAGATCACGACCGCCACCCCCCGGAGAATTCCCCAACTTCCGTAATGTATCGAGTGTACTTCACGCGTTTCTATGTTTCACTCGCGTGTCATACGCCTACTCCAAAGTAGTGCGCCAGAGCGGTACGGAGGCTGTAACTGTTCACCGAACACTTAAATTTTCTTTTTTAATGTCGGAGTAAATGAGTGCGGTGAAAGCAACAAAATTCCTGTTTACAAATTACCCCTTTTCAAGTAAGCTTTACCACAAATGAGTAGGTATTCATGCGCGTCGTATTGAGTCAAGTTTCCCGATAATCCCCATCTGTTAGACCAACGAGGTAGATGGTGAAGCCGCCTGCTGCGCAACGGTGTGGCCACTCTTGGGAGGCCTATGTTAACAACACGGAGATGCCACCTGTACCGCAGAGAAAGAAAGAAAAAAGTTGTCCCTGTGGCTCGAATATCTACCTATTGCTTAGAAAGTAGCGAAAAGTGGTGTTATACAGTTCGAGATTTCGGTTTATCGAAACAGTACTCATCATTTGGTTTGGGGGGAGGTGCTTGACCACCCTCTCCCAGATGACGACTCCGAACTCGTCCGAGTGCAGAGCCTGGCGCTATGGCTGACATACTGCCCCAATTTTAGGAGTAATGCGTACAAAAGAAGTTAAAAAGTCTGATCTCCCTACGAAAGATTTTCATTTCGGATATCAACAGAACGATACGCCAGCAATCCACAGTGGATCGGCACACATTCTTTATGGCCACCATCTACTGTTTACACTGCGTCTAGAATCGGCCCAACATACGCGCGTATACCTGTCCCGAAGCGAGGAGCAAACGGCCCAAAATAAAGTTGGTCGTCAAGACACCAGGCGGCGCCACTTACCCAGGGGAGTCCTTGGAGAGTCCCTGCGAGGCGAGCACGATGTCGGAGAACGAGGGAAACACCTCCTGTCCATCGAGGCTTCCCTGGGCCGACTCCGTCTCGGGTCGCTCCAACATGAAGGTGGTCTTCTTCAGGGGAACCTGGATGTTTGAAAAAAGAAAAAAAAGAACAACATGGTTGATACCTCCGTCATAGGAACCGGCAGGACACAAATGAAAAATGTGTCCTTAAAGAAGGAGTTGAACGTTTACAGCAAACTGATATAAGAGAGCTTCTGCAATATCGATTGGTATTAGACAGCTGTAGCACCGCTAAACGTAGATGCGTCCTCGTCGAAACTTGGTCGCACATCTCCACCCCGACGACTCAAGTTCATCATTAATGAATAAACAAATGAGTGCGGTCATATATGCTTGCGGTAGCTCTCGTAGTTAACTGTCAGAGCGAAACCAAAGAAAACGATGTGACAGCCAGGAGAGCGTGACTTAGACGGACACTTGTTCATTCATTTTCTTTGTAAGTCTTAGCAGATAACGCTTGCGGGAGTTTAAAGTCCTAAGACCACGGTATAGTTATAAGGGACGCCACAGTGAAGGGCTCCGAAAATTTCGACCGCTTGGCGTTCTTCAACGAGCACTGATATTGCACACTAGACGGGTCTCTAGAATTTCGCCTCCTCCAAAATGCGACCACCACATGGCAGATCGCGTTAAGCTAAGACAATAAACAACCCTCTAGAAAGGTTAATCTAGCGGCGTGATCTTGTCTGCAGTTATTTTCCGAAGAGGAGGCTCACGGAACAAGAAAACACTCGTGAGGACACACGTATCAAGATGTCAATGCCAGTAGCGGAATGTAACCCGTCATCAGCCAAACACCACGGCGCATACCGGAACACTTCAGACACGCCTACGTCTACTGACACGAAATCATAGCAAGAGACACGGTCCACGCCTTGTGTACACGTGCAACTCCACCCGTGAACTGGGCGGTGTTTGTACCCAGCTGGCTCCGTTCCGCCAATCTATCTCGGAGACGACGGGCAGATGTCGCTAAGATTGCGGCTCGCAGCAACGATCTACACAGCCAAGAGCCTGCAAGTCAACGCGAAGGGCCCTTAACGAAATACAAATAAGGAACGATTCTCTGGAGAACAACATGCTCACACTTTTACATTTTTTTTTCGCGATTTTGTTTAACGCAGGATACTTCGGCATATGTGCATGACAGGCTACACGGAAGTCTCTTCGCTTCCCCGAATTCATATTATTCTTATGCATTATTCAATGAAAAAAAAAATGTACCAACAAAGTCAGAACTCAACACTTCCATGACAACCACGCCACGTATGCCAACACCCTCTGTGATCCATTCTACGAATCCATGACTCACTGTTAACTCTGGAAGCCACGCGAATACTTGCTAGATAGTCACGACTTAATGGGAACGCGAGCGACGACGTGGTAGTAGTGTCGTGTTCGATGAGTAAGAGTCACTACAATCCCCGCCTAGCGGCTACTAGTATCTGTAATTGCGACAAAACTCTGCGGATCGTCGGCTTGTGTCCACGTGGAGAGGGGAAACTGGACACAGTGGACGTAAACCGAAATAGCGTGGCGATCAGACGGAGCAACTGCAAGCGACGGGAAAATTAACAAGAGAAATCAGACGGGAAAAGCGCAAAGAATAAGTTGGGAGAACTAAAGTTTTGTCGATAACCGTACACGGATGTCACAATCATGATATCCTTCTTGAGTCGTCGTGATTTCAAAAAGAATGGACTGTGTGGCGATTTTTCAAAGCATAGTTCCGAAGAGGATGCCGCTAAGGATTATGATAATTATCATAACCAGTGGTATACGCGACAATCATGCCTACATATTGGGAGTCGTACGGCCGCCATCTGCAGTGCCTGCCACTATACTATTAAAGAGAACACAATCAAAGCGAATTTCCATTTGGTGAAAATAGCACGCATGCGGCAAGTATCTTGTGGCTTGCCACTTTAACAAAACGTTAGTCTTTTTTTGGAATTCTTCAACGCATAAATTTTCGTCTGTCTGTCTGTACAACGATTCAGCCACCCGGCGAAAGTTTTAAGCCCCGGCTCAACGACAACCAACGGCAACCCCCCTTGATCCAGTGACTGCGTTTCTACTTGTGATTATTATCAATAATAAGGCAAACATTATGCATATTTGAGGCGCAGCATCAATACGTAAACAATAGGATGTGTGCATATTCACAAAGTGCATAGATACAGGATTCTAAAAACCGCGTTGTTTAGTGCGCTACGGTGACCATGCGATACGAACGAAAAGGCGGGTGCTTCGTACCGCTTCGCTAAAACTAAAGGTTTAGCTAAAACTAAAGTCCCTAGAAATAACTTAGCTAACGCCATTCATGTCAGTGTGCAAACTCCTCTCCTCCATGCTTGGTAGCCTTGGTAGTGCAAGCACCATCTTGTCTCTCTTCGATCGCTAGTTATCTTTAGCTTCCACGATAACACCGTCTTACCCTCCCCTGTGCACCGGGAGAAAATATGCCTGCGTCCGTAGTTTCCTGCTGAACGCTGTAGGGGCGCTGCTGCAGCTGCTGAGAGAGGAGGCAGATGCGAAGGGGTGCGGTTAGAGCTACATTAGTTTTTTTTTTTTGTTTTAAGGGAATTTAGCTATAACGATGCGCTGCTGCCACCTATACCAGTAGCTTGCTTACACTACTGCCAGATGACGTCAAACCTCACGTAGGCCTCATCAATCTTCTCACGCTGTTTCACTCACTCTCTCTCTCTCTCCAGCAGAAAATTATCGTCTTTCGACGTCCTTTGCAGGGAAACACGCATATAGGCGGCCAATTTTTAAACTATAAACTGGCTTGTAGTTCTAAAGGTAAGAATCGCTAAACATTTTTTTTACCTTGCGCTGAGGATTACTCTAACTAGCGTCGCCTAAGTGTGTACCACTGCTGATTCATTCCAGTCGAAGTTAATAATTCGCACAATTGATGCATTCACCGGCGCATTCCTAGCACCTACAATCTAGTATCTCCGTTAGTCTACAGGAATTTACACATCTGTCGAGTTTAAAGCGACAACGCACTTCATACATTCGAAAAAAAAAGGGGGGAGGGGGCGGGGGCGGAATGCATTACACCAAGTTTCCTGCCCTCACATAAACAGCATGCTTTCAGGGTTAGAGAAAGCATTGTCGGCTGGATGAGGTATCTGCCGTTTTAACCTGAATTTCTACAGGGCATCTATAGAACACGACTTCACTAAAGTCATAACACTTGGTATTACCCCTTGCAGGGATGCAACAGTGCTATACGTGAAAGGCTGGCCGTTAAGAAACCATCAGAACAGTCCGATACGGAAATCTCACGCTGCACCCAAGAACACCATTTGCGAACGCCTCCCATGCATGACTCGACCATTTTCCGTAACGAGCAAAGAGACGACTAAAATGGCGGAATCAATCGGTGCGCGTATAGACGCTGAATGTTCGGCGATACAATGTGTTTTTATTGCGCCTTTACCAACTTCATCAGCCCATCACCTGAGATCATTTGTCAAATCGCAGATGTAAGATAACTTGACGGCCATTCACGGACGTAGTATTTTGAAACTGATTTTGCAGGCCATAATCCAATAAAACAGGAATGGGTTGAAATGAGGAATGAATGAATGAATGAGGAATGAATAGAAAAAATATAGGCAACGTTTGTCGCCAAGGGAGTTCGATTTATTAGGCTTTGCGCTGTCAGCACAGACGTTGCCGAGTTCATAGGTGATCTTTTCAACGCGGAGAACGTCTACACAGCCAAGCGTACGAAATAAACCCCTTCAGCGTTGCCGGTATCTTGATGTTGGAAAGGGCGTTAGCGCATCACTGCACTACCGCGGACGATGGTAGCCAGGGGGCTGCAGCAAAATTGTGACGCGTCACCTGACCACGATTATAATTAAGGCAGCTCTATGAGTGGATGAGAGTTCATCACATCTCATAAGCTGCTTCAAAAAGATCTAGCTCACGTCGTGAAAAACGTCGCACTGGAACACTAAGTGCACTCGTGTATGAGACTAAGACAGCTCAGACTAACTTTTGCCATCATCATCGTTCACTTAACGACACCAGACATACATGCAGAGGGCACAGGCTCGTCTTGAAAAAGTCCTGCTGTTAGAAGGCACCGTGTTCGCAATTATATACGCCGATGTCGCAAATTGCGCTCCGGCACAGCACAGATGGAGATAACAAGGCACTCCAGGAGGTAATTGCAAAAGCCGCGAATCGAGACGTGTCAGCTCTGCGCGACCAGATGGCGTCACTGTTCCAGTTGTTGCAGAGCGCAGTAAAGCTATAGGTGATAAAAAAAAATACAAGTGAAGCGGGGGTCTTTTGGTACGTAAGGCCCACTCTGGCGCGCTGCTTCAGCATTTCCGCAAGGATTAACCAATCGTTAGTTCATCGGCATACTGCAGGCGGGCTATCTGACGACGCATTATTGATATATAGTAGAACTCGCTGTTGGGCTTGCTGGTACATGTCCGAATTAGAACCACACAAAAGAAAACAAAAACACGGAGAGCACGGGCATTGTTACCAACATTCGATAAATCAATCGTAGTTTATCTCGCGAAAAAAAAAAACAATATGGACAGTCTTCGAGGGTAAAGGCTTGACTGGCTCGTCCCTGAAGACATTTACAATGTCACAGCATCACTTTCCTCGTACAAATACGCCCATCTGATCGTATTTACAGCATCCGTTGGTAATGCCATAAGAAACAGTGCCATAAGTATGGATCGCATATCAAGTTGTCATTCCACGTTGTCATTTTTTCTCCTATGTGTTTGTCCTATTACAATATAGTGTCCTGTTACAATATAGTCCCGCTTTGTTAGTGCAACGTGTTCTCAGAAAAATCTAGTTGCACAAAGCTTCATGAGATGTCGCTACCAGCGTACGTTAAGTCCGGTATTGTGCAACGATCATATAGCGTGTATACAAATATTTCTATCAGGCGCGCTCGTTTACCTTTAAGTAATGCCCCATGAGTTACATCACTCCAAACACCGGAATATATGGTAGTTAGACAAAATCAGCAGCTCAGCTAGTTGGTTCTTGATCTGGGCATTTTCGAGCGCGATCAGGGGGCGATCCGAATCAAAATTTCTGATCACAATCAACAATGTTGTACACCAACGATGATCATTTCAAACTAATTTGGATCGAGTTTGGTGCAGACATAAGTAAAATCGCGGTCACTGAGCCATACCCCGGTATGCACATACCGATCATCTTGATCCTTATTGGGTCTGCTCGCGCATAAAGGTCACCGTGTGACCCCGGTATTGACTACTGAATAGCGCGGATTCAACGAAGTACATAGAAAAAGCAATGACGAACTTGTCTTGAGCACCAGTGTTCGTACTCAGTTCTGCATCTGCACTACACGATATTTTAACATTAAAAGAACCGGTACTCCCAATAATAGTAATAGAAATATTAATAATAACTGTGCGGCTTTACGTCCCAAAACCACGAAATCATTACGAGGGACACTGTGGAGTAGGGCTCCAGAAATTTCGACCATCTGGCGTTCTTTGTCGTGCGCCGACATCGAGTACGCGGGCCTCTCCTATTTCACCTCCACCAAAATGCGACCGCCACGACCGGGATCGAACCTGCAACCTTCGGGTAAGCAGCGGAGCATCCTAGCTGCTGATCCACCGAGGCGGACACCGCAACTACTATAGGCACGTTCCGAATGCCTCTACAAAAGAGAGCAATCGCTAGTGGCGAGGCCTCGGGTACGCAAAGACGCGGGTCCACTGCGTTTCTAACCCCCGTATTCACAAACGCTCCTCGACTCGACTTTCACCCTTCACTTGACAGAGTTGAGCACTGCGCCACCACTCGGCTGAAAATGACGTTGCGCTACTGAAGAACCTCAGCAGACTATAGCTGATATGCAGTGACTTGCCGTACCTAGAGATGGCGCTACTGTCAGCTTTCTCAAGTGAAGGGTGAAGCGTTGAGTGAAGGGAGGTTCTTAAATACGGGGGTAAATCTCCCCGCCACCTCGAGGAAGACTCCCAAGGGCACGTAAGAGATGCCCTCAACAATACTTCAGGGCACTGCGCAACTGCAGGAAAAGCAAGAGACCACAACGCAAGCAGCGCGCGGGGCGCCGCGTAGCGGACCGAGTCGTATACTGTGCGCAGGACGCGTTGTGTACATATATCCATCAAGATGAGACGCCGGTGCGTGACGGAGACGTACAGCTCGGCAAACTTCTCGAAGACACGCCCTCAAACACCGCCGTTACTGCTCAAGGTCTCCAAGCAGTGGCACACTCATTGCGCCCTACATCTCGAAACGAGAGTGGGATATTCCCGTTGCTGTATCAGTGCCATATGGTATCAGTCGTCTCACCTTCACAGATCAACGCAAGTTCAAGAAGAAACCGCAGTATTAGAGAGTTTTAGTACTGCGTACGCTGCGTACGTGGCGGCGTTGCGTACGTAAGGACGCCACGTTCTGCTTAGTGCGCATGCGCAGACCGCAACGCGCACGTATCGCGTTACGAACGCAGCCGCTACGTACGCACGCACGAGATGCGTGCGCACGTGCGTATGAGGTGATCGCGCCGCTCTCAAACAAGTTTGCGACAGCGCGAGACTTCGTTTTGCAAATTGGCGGCATCGAAGGCAAGCACAGACCGGCTCTGTGGCTTAAAATATGGCCATAATCTGGCTATAACGCTTGGATTGGCTCACATTGGCTGTCAACAACGCGTACTTCTATTTTGATCTACCAGATGACGCAACACGCTTCACGCTCGTTACGTACGCGGGTACTACGGCGTACTAAAAGCCGATTAGTGGCAAACGACACCACGTAACGCAAGGCGCTTGCGTGATGCGAACGTAGCACCATTCCGCAGTACTAAAACTCTCTATTATATCCTATGTAACGGGTCATTCAGTTTTTTTTAATACCGTGGAAGCCACTTGCTTTCATTGTTCAACAAAGCACAGAAGACAATAAAGGGTTGCTACGTTATACTCCCTGGGCGTAACTTCCTTGGTTTTAAAAAGGTTTAGCGAGCGTTGGGCCGCAGCGCCATGAATACAGTGAACTAGTATATACCATGAACTCGAGGTGGTTAAATGTGGGAAGTAGACACGAAGCGCAAGCCGTAAGAAAGTGTGCGTGTGCCTCCTCTCGTTCAGTCCTTGGAATGTCCGCTGGATGGCGGTGCTTCTATATGAGGAATATATGATGAAAAGATGCGAGATGGTGGTATTTGGAGTGTTGAATAGGTGGACGAAAGGACACACAGACACATGCATAGACGGACGCACGGATGGCTGCATGGACTGATGAACGCATGGACGGATGCAGGAGCGGACGCATGCACGCAAGCAGGAACGGACGAACAGGTGAACGTGCGGACGCACGAACAGACGCACGCACGGACGGGCGGATGGACGCATGGACGGTCACACAGACGGACGCATGAACGAACGGAAGCAAGAACGAATGGACGGACGAATGCTTCGCCCCACTCTCCATCATTCACTCCGTGGATATATTGCCATTTTTTAGATGCGGAAGCATCTTATACTCGCGCCTTGTAGTGCGCCGTCCGCGCCGTCCGCACCGCTTCTCGAACATTCGACAGCTGACGCGCGCGCATGTGCCGTCGCGCCGTCGCCCACTCTTCCACCATCTGTGCATCCCTTCCTCCTCTACACACCGCGCGCGCTTCACTCCTCCACCATCTGTGCACCCTTCCTCCTCTACACACCGCGTTCGACATCTACAATTCTCCTGATTCTCCAGTGGACGCGCATGTGGCGTCGCGCTTCGAGAACATTCAACAGCTGACAGTGCATGCGCCGTCGTGCTGTATATATACTCAAGGTCGGCGCTCGCTCGCTCAGTTGCCGCTCGTCGGTTGGTTTGTACGGCGCGTCGACGTCCAAGGTCACGGTGAAATGAATGCCAACGAATCCACAAACACAATGATCGACGTCCCTTCGACCAGCGCCGCCCTTTCGCATACGTGTGTACGTGTTCACTCATTTAACACCCCCTCCTACAACCACGTTAACCAATTTAGCCATCGACCCAAGTAAGTCGCAATTTAACACCCCATTTCACAACCACGTTAACCAATTTAGCCATCGACCCAAGTAAGTCGCACTTTAACACCCCGTTAACCAATTATATGCTCCGCATCCTCCTCAGTGTTCCCCCGAGGGAAGCTGCGGGCAATTTTTTTTTTCTAAACAACACGGTAGCGAACGTTCATGTTCTTTCATAAACCTTTTTGAGAGGACAGTGCATTCATGCTAACATTTTGTACTTTGTAAACTTATGCTGAGTTGACACATTTGTTCTTGTATTGAAGAACTGGGAGTAAATTTGCGAAAGCTCTACCCGCCTTTGCTTAGTTCTGTGCAGGTGCACAACTTTGTTAGGGATGCCCTGCCACAGTGGTCTAGTGGGTCTGGCACTCGACTGCTAACCCGAAAGTCATGGGACCAAATCCCGGCTGCATGTTCCATGGAGGCAAGAATGTCTTGAGGTCCATGTACACAATTTAGGTGCGCGGTAAAGGACCCCAGGTGGTCGAAATTTCCGGAGCACTCTACTACGGTGTCTATCATATCGTGGTTTCTGGACGGTGAAACCCAGGTAGTATCATTATATTTACCTTGTGACGGCAACTATTCTGTATGAGCAGTGTAGGCAGCATTACAAACTTCTAAGAGCGTCTTGTTAAGTAAAATTAATAATAATAATAATAATAATTATAACATTGATTTGATGATTGACATAGGTGTTTAACGTCCCAAAACCACCATATGATTATGAGAGACGCCGTAGTGGAGGGTTCCGGAATTTTCGACCACCCGGGGTTCTTTAACGTGCACCCGAATCTGAGCACAGTGGCCTACAACATTTCCGCCTCCATCGGAAATGCAGCAGCCGCAGTCGGGATTAGATCCCGCGACATGCGGGTCAGCAGCCGAGTATCTTAGCCACTAGACCACCACGGCGGGGCTATAGTAATAGTAAGACAGGTGACGTTTTTTTTCCTTCCTTTGTACACAAACCCTTGCCCTTTCCGAGAGAAAGCTTCCCAGCACGAAGACTGACTGCATGCAAACGTGTGCCCAGTTCCTTTACCGCACACTCAAGGGGGCGGTCACGCGTAACCCTAAGAAAGGGACCACCGTTCCGCCAGTTGCACTTCCCTAGAAGCGCGCGCGCACGCGCAGCCATTTTGTTTCCAAACCGCTTTTGTGCGCAACGCGTCGAGGCGAGACGAGACTACTGCAGCGAGCCGCGTGGCACGCGCGTTTGTTGTGGAAGCGGCGCCCGCGACGATTGACCGCACCCTCGCAATGTGCACGCACAGCCAATCTAAGCGCAATGGCACGCGCCAACGGGAGAGTCGCACACTGACACAGGAGGCGCCGCCATTGTTATGCCGACTGGTTTCCTTATTTATCGTAGCGAGATGAAACAGGTTGCCAGTGAGGCGATGACGTATATTTACGCGGGGCAATGGGAACAAAAAAATACCCGAAGCCATCGAGGAACGGCTTGAATGAATACGATTCTATGACCAATGAAGCTCCCGCTTTGTTAGACTGCCATTTTTATTCAATGGTGATCCTTGAAGCAAGATTTTGTAGGCACGAATCTAACCACTGAGCGAACAATAACTCTTCATTTAATATGCTGCACGTTCAATCTGTTTGCAAAAAAAAAAGCGTTTCAGGCAATCGCAATGCAGTATATCAGTGACAGAAAATGTATAGCTGCGCACGAACCAGTCTTCTAGGGCAACATCAAGAAGCCAGTGGACAATTGCTGCATGTAACGTGGTCAACACACTGTTTGGGCAGCACCAAAATTCGCAAAAACGCCGAGCTTCGAGACGATACTGCTAATATGTCCACAAGACACAGGTTCTTCGCAAAGGAATGGTGTGTTGCTTGAGAAAAGTCTTCCGACCAAAGCCATCCAGGACAGGTACAACTGATTTCAGGAACACCTAACCCCTTCCCCAACAGCCAGCCGCAGTTGCCAGCATTTCCAGCCATTGCTAACCTTTTCTTTAACGAGATGAATTCCTAAGCTCGAGGGTTCAGTTGTGCAGTTGCTGCCGGGGGAAGGGGAAGGGCTATAGTAATCTGTCGCGATTCCACATAAGACTGCAGGCAGAGTAGCACCGGTTTGCGATGAAGCCCAATCGTGATCAAATTCGAAAGCAGCGATTGGCTTTCTTATGCATCCTGCCTAAAATAGCCAACCACGATCAAGAAATATGACCCGCATCCGACTCGATCGCGATCGAAAACGACCATGTGACACCGGTATGAAGAGCTAATCGCTATGCAAAAGACATGCCTCAGCCGGGTGAAGACTTCAAGCTAACATTTTCTAATCTATATCACTATTACATATGCGTCTGGAGCAGTATGCTATTACATCAAATGTCAGAAGCCACCCATCAAAGCTGCACCACATAATGTGGGTATGTTCTAAGGAGCTCAAGAGAGGTAAAAGAGAGGCCCCAATCGCTGAAGTTATGGCGACGACACCGCTGTTCAAAGTTAGGTCGGTGCACAAGTTAAGAAAGCAAGAATGCTCGAATGTTCTCGGCCACATAACGGTCTCCCGCACTTTATGCTTGCTTCTTGCCAAATACAGTGCAAAAATGGGAGCTAACAGATGGAAACAACTTGCAGCAGAACTTGCATAAAATATAGGGACAACATACACGTTTACACAACTTCTGTTGCACTTCCTGACCAATAAAGTTTGTACTCACTCAATGGCTACTGCGAAAGCCCCAGGGACAACGCCGCGAACGAGAACTTCCTCGGCAGACGGCTCCTAACGATTGTGCTTATCACGTATCGTGGAGACAGACAAGAAAATCAGCACGCATACCGTACAAACAGGTCAACAAACTGACAACAAAGCATTAGTTCGCAAGAAACAACCAACAATGCTGTTTGTTTCTTATCCTCTGTATGACGTCACCTCACTTTTTCTCTTAAAGGTGCAATAACATCCGCACTAAGTAGCCTAAGCGATCACAATCACAGGGCGGTCAGTTTATTGAAAGAGGTTAGAGGTTACGAAATTTGTGCAACCCTGAGACGCCGTCGCTGCGGAAAGAAGCGGACGAGAAGGTCAAACGGTGAGCAAGAATAGAACAGAGCGGCAAGGAACAGTGCAAGAAATACTCCGTTATACTCCCAGTAACGCGGCACATCAGCCTGTACAACGGCGAGAGAGGAAACCAAATCTGACGGCGTCTGATGCAATTACTGTTGTCAAGAAGCTGGCCTGAGCTTCTTCAAGCACGAAATTTCGCCCCATTGACTGCAGTGGTCTGTAACCTTTCTATCGTTCTAGCATGGCTCGGCAACCACCTAGTACCGGGAATACACAGGAAGGCATTCTCGTGTGTCTTATACTTTACTGGAGTTGTCCACACCCCACTTTTGGCACAAAGCAATGTAAGAATTGATTCACTGTAAAACACTCACACAAATTTCGCTCAATTCGCTGCTCTTGGCGCACGGGTTTGCGCCATGACATTAGTACTTCAACAACCGCTTCCTAATTAAGCTGAGGAGGAGCGAAAAATCATCATTGCCATAAACGCGCGTGCGCTGAAGCTGCATTTCGTCCTACAGATCACAACGAATTCAGATGACAACTGAACTGCACCTTAGCGCGGTCATAATGGTTGCCAGATCTAACCTCCACTCCTGGTAAGGCTGACACGTTCACTGTCTGGGAGACACATTACGGAACGGAGCATCAAACTACAGAGTTTAGTTCGCTCTACCGAGCGACTTGCACCATATACAACGCGCAGTCGTGAAGTGAAAGAGACGCGTTCACAAGAGGGCGGATGTATCTTTCCATACCTTTCCCGAGAGGTATACTCTCCACAAAGCAGAGCACGCCAGCCGCACAGCGCCTACAGAGTTAACGGGGCGAGGTCGAAAACGGCTACCAAGTGGCGCTGGCGCAGCGGCGAGCTTGTCGACGTATACATGTATAGTATATAGACACACACCGCAAGCAGCGCGCGGGGTATGACTTTTCGCTTCGGAAACGAAGCAGCGGAAGCACCGTACGGTATACTCACTCACCCTTTCCCCCATCCCTCCCCCCGTCTCATCCTCGACGTTTTTTTTTTATTTGTATGTTCGCCCCATTGTTTATTTCGTTTCGCCAGACGATCGTGTCCCTTTTCTGTTTGCCGTTTTCGTTTCCTGTCAGCTTCGGGCGCCGATGAACGGGAAAACAAGAGAAAGGGGGAGAGGGGGAAATCCTCGACACGTGGTCGCCCCCCCCCCCCCCGCTACGTACTATGACAGTCACGCATGGCGTAACACACGCGGGCGCATACAGTGCCTGGCGAATACACACAATGTGCAGCTCAGGCGCACAATGAGGGACATAATGATACGCGCGGTTTTGCATCCCAAAACCAGGACGTGATTGTGAGAGATGCCGTAGTTGAGGGGTACGCAAATTTTGACCATCTGGCGTTCCTCAACGTGCAATCACGTCGCGCAGAACACGGGCTTCTATAGCATTTCATTTTCGTCGAAGTGCGACCATCGCACTTCGACGAAATCATCCGAACAACCTATGCATCCGAACAACCTATGGCCATTGATGTCCCGATGCGAACTGCACGTACAGTGAAAAAAAAAAAAAATCTATGCACCGTTTCGACCAGGCAGTAGCTCTTAGCAAGAGAGTTGACAGGTTGCAGCCACAAATTATAGACGCAAGTAAAAGAACCAATAGATACCCCGAAGGACAACAAAAAGACACACCAGGCATTTGGGCCAGAGGGGGGGTGGGGGAGTGCTTATATCCCTTACTCATCCCTTGACCTTTTCGTCCGTTTGATTAGATTTGGTTGTGTGTTAGAAAACCAACCACTCATGAAATTATCAGTAGGTGGGCGCAGAAGCCTACAAAGGTTCATCAAACCTCAGTGTGCGGGAACAAAAAGACACCCGCACCGTAAGTAATCTCATACAAAAAATGGGAAAAGTTAGCAGTAATGTGAAACCACATATTTCTAATACAATTGAGAAAGGAGAACACACATCGCTCGTGGAGCAGCGCAACCGTCCAAGCAGACCCAGGTTTTACAGGATTCTTCTCTGCATTCAACTTGCTTTGTGAACGAGATGTCTGCCAGAAACAGACGGCTGCATATCATCACTTGTACACACAGAGCAGCCCGAAGCAAACTAGCAACCTTTCTCCAAACCCTGCAGACCAAACATCACTCGAAGCCTCCAGCATAAAAAGGAGCATTGCGAGGCATCCTGAGCAAAATAAAAAAAAAATGCCAAGGAAACCAAGCGGACAAAAAAAGAAAGCCACCCCCGCCACGGATAAATAAATGATGAACGGTGGTCCCGTACAGCCGGGGAAACTTGTTTGCGCATAACGATAACCGTTCAGGATAAACGAAGACCCCGACCGTTTGAAAGATGGTGTTCGGCTGGGCTTTCTTATCCCTCCGCTCTCGCACCACTCAACCTCTCGTGTGACGTCATTGGCATCTTTCTTGCGACCCTTAACCGCTGTACAGTTACTTCCTTTCCTCGTGCGCAATCTAGCAGTCTAGGAAGCTAGCCAAGAATAGCCAGGTCACAATGGTAGCGCGGGCAAAGCCAACACGCAGAAATAAGAGTGCATGTACGCTCGCTAGAAACTGCGAATCTGAATTAAACGGGCAGATTTACTTCTGAGAACTGCTACTCACAAACGCCGAAGGGAGTAAAATAGGTCATTTACTCCGTAAGTAACGGAGTGAAACGTTCCTTGCACTCCAACCTCCTATACTGCCTGGTATTGTCCACCGATCGGCTCGTATGCCGGTCTGCTCTGCTGGAATGCATCGATGATCTGGTTCTCTGGTACGCAGTATGCTGGTACACTTGTCCGGTATACAAACATTCTATATCCAACTCGATAAATGCACGTTTCGCAGGTATTCGCATCTCACGCGAACACGTTGACGACCTCGTGATGCCACGATGACCTAGTGTCACATGACGCACACTCTGACGCCACTGGCAATGACCAGGTTGTTACTAAATGAACAAAAAGAACACCCCCCCCCCCCCAGAAACTGAAGAAAAAGAACTCCTAGTCACCATTAAGTTCAATGACCCGATTGATTGATTGATTGATATGTGGGGTTTAACGTCCCAAAACCACTATATGATTATGAGAGACGCCGTAGTGGAGGGCTCCGGAAATTTAGACCACCTGGGGTTCTTTAACGTGCACCCAAATCTGAGCACACGGGCCTCCAACATTTCCGCCTCCATCGGAAATGCAGCCGCCGCAGCCGGGATGCGAACCCGCGCCCTGCGGGTCAGCAGCCGAGTACCTTAGCCACTAGACCACCGCGGCGGGGCAGTTCAATGACCCGAATGGATACAACAAGTTGTACTGGAACGTACCATGTCCAACCGTGGGGCATACAAGGCCACACGTATAATTGCAGGCGAGTTCCCTTGCTACCTTTCCCTTTTTTTTTAACCCGCGAAATGGCTGTTACTGCATGCACTTACAGAGTCGTCTGCAACATTACCTTACAGAGAGTAAAACACCTTGCACAATCTGCCAAGCGCAGAGCTAAAACAGAGCGGACACACGTGGTCTTAGCTGGGTAATTAGTACACGACCTTGACCACTTGGCAGCGGCAAGCATGAAGGTCGCCAGGATCACTAAAACACTGCCCTCTCATTCCCGACGACGTTTAAAAGACTGAACGAAGGAGAAATAAAGGTGCCGGCTACACAGCACTGTCAATTGTCAAGAGTCTTGTTGAACTCAATTCTGAAAATGCCAAAGAGGAAATATTTAGCAAAAAGAAAAAGAAAAAACGGAGGAAATGTGTAAACTACGGTACTTACTCGGCCAGACCACGATATGATTTAGCGGAAGGTGGCAGCGCGAAGCGAAAAGGAGAGGGGGGCTTCCGTTTTACTTTCTGACTACATCGGGTTTGTGAGCGGGAATCGGACCTCTATCTACGGTCTTCGCAGCGTTCACCTTAACTTGCTACAGGCAACAACGAAAATTATGCGTCCGTATGCAGGCAACGTGAAGTGACCGGTCACCTCGATAGAAGATCGCATTGTCACATAAGAACCGGCTCACTACCGACAAGCCCACGATCGCGAGTGCATTAGATGTCTAAAACAGTGAATAAGCATGGGCATGCCAACAAAGTACTTAGAAGGGTTGTATTTCGGTATGCTGGCTACGGGTTTCCGTCCCACGAGGCACGATGCCCACATTTGTGTTTTGCGGGTTTCGTCAAAAATTTCCACCAAACGACGCGAACCATTTCAGGACTGTACTGGCGATCTACCCTCTCTCTCTCTCTCTCTCTCTCTCTCTCACACACACACACACACACACACACACACACACACACGAGTGCGAAGTAAGACGTAAGCAACTTACAGGCAACGCCCGACAGTCAAGGTTGTGCAGCGATCCTGCCCAAAACCTCCGCGCCCCCTTCGACGCGGTAAGTCACGCGACACCAAAAAAACACGCTCATCAGCAAATCGCGGGAGACCGACCGAAGGATTAGCCGTGCGGTATCCAGAGATGCGAAGGCTTGGCGGTTTTGCGAAATGGACCCCACTGGGGTTGGCGGATCTTCGTCGAATAGGATGCGGGGAAAATCACTATCATCACGGGTTCGAGTGGGAACACACAGGCCGCTGCTTTGAAAGAACAAAGAGCCACTGCAGGTGAAAGAAGCGAATTGAGATATTTAGGGCCATTGTCTCCATCTCTCGTCTCGAAGGCAATACCAATGTAAAAGCATGGGCGATCAGTGTACGAGCATGCAATGGAGAAGGGAAACCCGCGTATTTCTCCACTGAAGTGGTTCCGATAGAAATGTAAACACCGGTAAATTAAGTAAACCATTTGATGGTGTTCGGTACAAAACAAGCCATTACAACGCAGCTTCAGCCCCACTGTAACGGTTTGTTTTGATGTAATGGCCACATTATCGCACTTCTTAAGCATACCCGTGGGAATGCTTAAGAGGTGTTGGGGCTTTGTGACAGTCCGTCAGTGCGCAAAAACTAATGAAGTACATACCCTCGAAAGGTATCCTCCCTTGCACATGGTTCCTCTTCAGGCTTTGTGAGCAGCACGTACATCTAGGGAATGAACCTACCGCATAATAAATCTGAGAGTGTGTTGAATAATTCTCCAGAGAAAGGCTGGGAAGCATCCTTCAAACATACATCAATGACTGCCTGCGCGATCGGATCATCTGAAACGCGTTGCAGCGCTCCAGAAATCACCGTGCTCTTCATATATACCAGGCAGTCATTGGAAACCGCACCTGTTTTCGAGCAATCGACGCTTGGAGGTAAACAAATACAACGAAATCTTTCCCACGGTCGGGGGGGGCATTCGGAGTCACGTGAGCCTGCTGGCAAACCGCGCTGTGCTGACCATGAAAACACGAGAACGGCCATCCCATTGCTCGAGGCTTTCGTGCCACACAAACGACGCAATAGTGTACAATCTCTCTGGGAAAATGTGAGCCGCGGGTATAGGGGCGTTGTTCACAAACGACTGCCGTTCGCGCTTTTCGAAACGCAGCTTGTAAACGGACGAGTAACCGGTTCCGGGAGCACATGTCACCTGTCAGGTCTGTCGATGAAAACGGCGCCCGAAAACGTGTTGCGCAACGTACACAGGCCGCAAGCCCAGAAGCTGTCATTGAACGCGACCATTACGCGTACCGTTCACAACGGCACGCACAGAGACACATATATTCCCTTGAGGCGCAGCGTCCACATATGTGGACGTATTTTCGCCATTTCCTGGGACTATAGTGGAAATGAAAGGGCAAGAAACATTGCGCGTACGATCAATTGAATCTTCTGCATAGTCAATGCGTCTCGACTTAACCCTAATGGTCTAAATATAACTGCAGCTAATAACTTTGATGAAGGCACTGAGATGTTTGACGGGTTACTTGACGTTGCGCGTTCCAGGACCAACTTACTATTTTTCTTTGCTCAAACCGAAGACAACCAACAACGAACTGCACACGAATTTCGGGCCTAAAACTAACTTCCCTTGTAAAAATGTAACATGACTGGCTGCAGAATAATTAAGTATTCAGATATATGTTAATGAAGATAAGTTAGCAAAACTCGCCATAACAACTTACTTCTTAATATTTTTTTAATGTAACCACGAGTGCCCCAGAACAAGGTTGAGTGAGAACTTAGACATTTCCAGACACCGCATCGTAATTCGCGCCTGAAGGGGACATACTTCGTCGATTGGTCGACAAAGAGCTGCATTCGCATGCGCGTATAAAAGGTCTCACCTGTCGGCTTAGGCGTCTTAATGCGCGGGAACTTGGCCCGGGTAGAACCCGGGCTGAGCTCTGTCGCTTTTACGAGAACTAGTTAACAACCCTGTCCTTTCCGACAGTTACAGCGCGAGAACAGGACGACGACAAAGAGACAAGAAGGACAGGTTCTGTTCTCGCGCTGTAACTATCGTCATGTCATACGAACTAGCCCAAACTGCCACACTCCTGTCCTTTCGTTTATTTCTCCTCTTTCATTTCCGAGCCCGCCCCCAACGGCCGTGAGAGTGTCCTACGGTCCGTTTTCCTCCGAGTACTTCGCGGAAGGCAGGACACCCTTCTGCCATTTGCAGATGCAAGGGCAACACAGTATATAGAGGAAACGAGAGTTTCTATCAGCCGTTTCCGGCCAACAGTGCTGCCTTCCGGCATCATTTAAACGAAGGCGCCATAATACAAGGCGGAAGTAAATAACTTCGCGACTTCCATGGCCGTTCCGAAATGTCTTCTCCACTATATAGCACATGCCATCGCACTGTGAAACGACTGGATTTCCGCGACGATGAGCGTATACTTTTCTATAGAATGCTACCAACTTGCAGAAAGGATATGCAATGTGCAGAGTGAGTGAACACATTTATTAAAAAAAAAAAAGAGGAGAGGTGCAGCCCTTCAGAGGCTTCATAGTGGATGGAGTCTTTATTCCGGGACCCCACTGGTGACACTTACTAACCTAGCCCTCTTGACCAGGGCCTTTTGGGCATAAAGATCCGAGCAACCAAGCAGGGTCGCCTCCCACTCCTCTCTGGTTGGGTTAGGGTTGGGGGGAAGAGCTGAGTGGAGCTGGCAAGCCCAAACAATGTGCAGACGCTGATATGTATTTGGTCACGTTCCCAACTTGGTGAACGCTGCCACGCGGCTCGCCTTTACTCTATAGTCAGTGGACCTGCACGTCCATGCGGCCGCGTTACACCGGAACCGAAGCGAAGTCTTAGTATTTCATCCTCATCAGCCCGACAGCGCCATCTGCAGTGCAAAGGTCTCTACCACGTTTCTACAATTAACACGGTCCCGTGCTTGAAGTGTATACCCGCTCAAACTGTTTAATCGTGTGCCCCACCTAAACTTCTAGCACCCTTCGCGCGTTCGCTGTCTTTTAGAATCCAGTCTGACAAGATTTACTTAGCGCAAACAACAACAACAACAACAACAACAACAACAACAACAACAACAACAACAGCAACAAAACGTAGCACACGAAAAAGATGCACAATGGACAACCTACCATACCCATCATATAGACCCTTGAAAAAGTCCTATTATTGAATCCAATCTGTTACATTTAACGACTCTTGCCTACGCGCTACACGCCCTGTCCATCTTCTTGATTTCTATACTAAGATGTCCTGAACACCCGTTTATTTTCTATCCCACTCTGCTTTCTATAACGAAGGTCACGGGTTCGATCCCAGCCGTTTCGACGGAGGCGAAATTATAGAAGCCCGCGTTCTGAGCGATGTCAGTGCAGGCATGTATGTCAGTGCAGTGCAGTACACCAGACGGTCAAAATTTTCGGAGCCCTCCGCTATGGCGTCTCTCAAAAACAGATCGTAGTTTTGAGACATAAAAAACCCCAGACATTATTGTTAGCCCACTTTGCCCTCTTCTTGTCCCTTAAAGTTGAATCTGTATTTTTTTCCATTCCATGACTCGCTGAGTCGTCCTAAATACATACATAGCATCTGGCAAGTCAATTGCGCAGCAATGATGCATGAATATGTGTTTGTTCCGAAAAGGGTGTATACTGGCGCAATTTGTTGTTCGTCGCAAGCTTGACACATCCAAAGTCACGTTTACGACTGTCGTATTCCGGCGAGGATTGTTGTCCGATGCGGCCAACACAGGAGAAATGATGATTATTAGTAGGATTTTATGACGCAAGGGCAATGAGTGGCCAAAGAGCGCCATCTGTTATCTGGTGCTTGAGATGACAGGGTGTCTTACTACGGTTATAAAAAGGCCTAAAATCAGGAGCTACAAACAGAGGACGAAAAGAAAACTGAATTTCATTAGACCGCTGTCAATATGCTGTTTATGAACACGCACCGCAGGCTGATTACATCTCACTCTACTTGTGCAACTCTTACAATAAGGAAAATAGAAGATTTTTCAGGGCGCAGCTTGATGCTCTTAAAGCCATCTCCATCACGCAGTCTCTTGCACCAGAAAGCCATTACAGCGGCGTCACCACGCGCTGCTTTTACTATTGCGAAGGAAGCCACGGCAATCAACACTCTGAATGAAAACGTCTCAAGTTTTTCATTCGAAAAACTTAAGCTTTAAAAAGAGACAGCTTTAAAGTGCTCGCAAACGTTCTTGATGGGTGCATTCAAAGGGTTTCTGACGCTTCGCACTTCCCAAAAGACATTGATATGGCGCCAACAACGTTCTTTTAGAACGTGCACGTTGCAAATCTAACAGTACATATACAACCACCTCTCAGCTGAATAGTCTTAGCCGTTAACACCAGAAGCCTTTCGTACACGCCTAGGTAAATGAGAACGCCTTTCTGTTTACGACCGAATTTTGTCGCGATTCGCTTTCCGTCAGACGCACCAACTTCCCTTTGAGCTCCCCGTAAGGGCATCCATGCCTTTATATTCACCTAAAGCGCTACAGTGTTTCTGCCAGCACAACTAAAGCTCGAGATGTTGCTTTCCAGATTAACTCTGAATCACACAAGTAACAAAGGCCAATTCTAATCCCAACAGCTCACGCCACAAAACAACCGTTATTCCAGAAAGCGACAGTTTCCGCCACGCAATGGCGCAGTTTTTGGACTTGCCGATGGTGCAACGACGTGTCAAAACAACGCCTCCTCGAAGAATTATGTCTGGAACGTGAGCCGCGAATGCGCCACCCTACCCCCGAATTTCATCCTCCCCCTCTGGTGAGAAGGCAAACAAATTTTGGCAGTCGCCCCCTGCGAACACAGCAATGCTCTCACAGTTGCCTCCGAGCAGCCGTGATGTCACGTGACAGAGTGGTACGGATGCGAGCGGTCCCACGCGGCGGACGGTCGCAACACGTATCAGGAGGCGAGGCCTCCGAGATTTCGTGCTGGCAGGAAGCTTCCAATTGAAACGAGAGCCACGTTACAGGCATAGTGTTTCTAGGAGGCGTTGGTCAAAACGCCCGAAACAAGTACACGACCTGCATGGGTATCGTGATTGGTGTGACAACTGCTTATGCAGCCTCCCCATGGCTATATATAGGCCTGTTCTACGTTTGCTAACATCGGCAGACGCTGCCGACATACTTAGACGCTCATGTAGCGACGTCGCGGCACGTATGCGCATCGCCCAGCCCGAAGCTCACCGATGATAACGTGGCCTCCGAGCCCAGCGCGTCGCGGAGCCTCCCACGCCTGCCAGTTGTCACGTGATTATAGAGATAGGTGGAGAGCTTCGAGCTGAGCGGAGCCTGCGCGCGGTGACGTCACTAGAAGCACCTTAGTATATGTCGACGGCGCCTACCACTGTTTACCAAAACGGAATACAGTTAAGCGTGGCAGATGGCGTTCAATGTAACAAAATACGCTTTTTGCCAGAATCGTGACAGATTCAAAGGTGCGCCGTAGTTACAATATCATTCTATGTTACATTCCTTGATCGTGTTACCTCGCGAACTACTCCAGGCTAAATTGTCGTGCCAAATTTAGGCGAAATACACGAAACTGAAGACTGATACGTGGGATGTAACGTCCCAAAACCACCATATTGTAGCGATGCTGAGGCAGACAGGTTAAAAAACAAGCGTATTTATTAGGGCGAACTTGTGCCCACGATTCTAAAGACTATGGTCGTCAAGTCCGAGTATCCTAGTGGCACAGATCCAACTATCTTCCTCTTTCTCGTTGCCGGAGCGCCCGAACGCGTGGCGCATGCCAGCCGGGTCTTGCTGGTGCTGGTGCCACGATGATTGTGGCGGGCTACTTGAACATTGTGAACCTGTCGCAGCAATATGATTACGAAAGACGCCGTAGTGGAGGACTCCGGAAATTTCGACCACCTGGGGTTCTTTTAACATGAACCCAAATCTGAGCACACGGGCCTACCACGAAACGGAAGTGTCACGCTAGTACAGCGCAAAGCATGAATTCCAACGCCAATGTGCTAGCACGGAGACAACACTGGCACTCATTTCCGATTGCAGTATGCATAGACACTGCCTGTTTTTTAAAGTTATTCATTGCAAAGCAATTGCGCATTTTTCATCGCATTTCCCATTGCATAGATCAAGCTGCACCCCAGCGTAAGCTTGTCAAAATATATTGCCACACATATTCGCGCCATGTAAAAGCCATAGCGTGTGTCATGCAGATTCCTGCCTCTAATATTGCATTTCGTTCTGCGACGCATTCCTGTTGCAATCCACACGTTTTCTTGTTCATTCTGATGGAACCAGGGCCTCGAGCCAAGCCTCGCCCTTCGGCTGACACGCAGAAGCGCTGTCGGTCTTTACGACGGCTGGAGCAATTCGATTGAATCCCGCGACTTTTAAATTAATTCAGTCTTTCTAAGCCCACTTCTGGCTTGGTTTCAAGCTAACACGTTCAGACGCGTCTTTCAGGTACGCGGTATTTCCAGGAACCGCATGCAACAAACAACGTCGGCTGACTACTTATCGAAGACACGTTTATGCCCGCTACCGACGGCTCTAAAAATCCCGATCGTGCAACGATTGCGGAACAACGCCTTAAATGTCGTGCTCGCGCTTACAGCCAAAAGAAAAGCTGTTTTTCAAGCACGTAGCATCGTCGAAACACGGTTGAGCAAGAAAGAAAACCCTGCAAAAAGTGGTAGAACGCGCAGAGGCGTTGCAAGAATGCACCAGGAAAACCAGCGCGCGCGTGCCTTCAGCTTGCGATGTTGCCCGTAGCGGAGTGTAATGCCGCATTCCTAACGTTTTATGAGTAGGAAATCTGAAGACGGAAAGTGAAGGTCGACTTCACAGCATCTACAATTGCAAAGAATATAATAACTTAAAGGGACCCTGCAACACTTCTTGAGCATGGTCAGAAAACGCTGCCGATGGGTAGTAGAGGCTCCCGACAACACGCGAGCCAAATAATATAGTGCAGAGCGCAGCCTGGAATTCACAATGAATTATCAAAGTCAACTAAAAATTTCTTTTCTCTTCTCTAGACAAATGAGGGAAGACGCTCAAAAAATCACTCGTAGAAAGCCCATCTGTGAGCCATTGGCTTATTCGAACATGGCGCGCTCGGTCGTTACAGAGATCACCACGGGAGGCCGCGACTTCTCCACGCGTGCGCGCGCGATAGGACTGAAGAAGCTGCGCATTCAAAGAAAAAAAAAATAATGTTGAATTCCAATGGCGGAGTCGGTGCAGCCGACCGACTTCGCGAGCGAGCACTCGACTCTGGCGTAGAGCAAATACTCCCAATCCGCCATCGGAACACAACCCGCCCTGCTGGAGCAAGGCGGAAGCTGCCGCGTTACCCAGGATACCTTGAGCGTGGTCTTTTACGCTGTCTGTTTCCCACGTGGTTTACCAGCATCGCCGCATCGTTCGTTGGCTTGTTCAGCGCTATTCACTTGTGTGGAATGGATATCAGGCCAAGCGTGAACAGCTATTGTCCACGATGTCTGCTGTCGCTATCGAGTAGCAGAAGCATTGCCGCACGCTTTGCCGAGGTAGCCGAGCCGTCCATGCAGTCCGCCATTATCAACACAACTCGCGCCGCGCCAGCCACGCCCCCAAGCAGGCAAACGTGTTAAAGGAAATGCATCACGCTGAGTTCCGGTCTACTCCACCGATTTCGGCGGAGCAGTTTTTCCTGCTCCACGGAGGGACTCCCGCTCTGAATCCCCCCCGGCTCTCTCATTGGAACTTATGACTCTCGCTCTCACTCTGTCATTGGAACACACTTGCTCTGAAAGGAGCACAAAAACTTGCTCCGACTCCGCCATTGGAATTCAACATAAGAAAAAGTGCTCAAGGTCAAAAGGCACGGGTGACGTATTTTCTTTGCCCCTGCCATCCGTCCCTACTTAGCTTCCAGCGCTTTCGTCTGGACGAGAGAAGAGAAAATGCAATTGCAGCATGCGACAAATCGTAACTCCACTCAAACTGGACGGATTCTTAAAATTTTGCGCCGTTGAGTTCGTGAGGCAATAAGTTCTTCCAGAGAAATCATTCCATGATTACTCGAAAAAGTGTTTCACGGCCCTTTAAACACGTGCCCTATAGTAGAGCGTAACGTTGCCAGCACGTTGAGGCAACTTTCTCCATGTTGAGACGTGGCGTCAACATTCGGTGCTACTATAGAGACGTCACATTACCTACCCATGTCAAATTGCTTGAGAGGGCTACCTTTGTGGAATATAATTTTCTAGCCCCGCCGCGGTGGTCTAGTGGCTAAGGTACTCGGCTGCTGACCCGCAGGGCGCGGGTTCGAATCCCGGCTGCGGCGGCTGCATTTCCGATGGAGGCGGAAATGTTGTAGGCCCGTGTGCTCAGATTTGGGTGCACGTTAAAGAACCCCAGGCGGTCTAAATTTCCGGAGCCCTCCACTACGGCGTCTCTCATAATCATATGGTGGTTCTGGGACGTTAAACCCCACATATCTATCAATCAATAAAATTTTCTGATGAGCTGCAGCTTCGGTGCCAGCATATAAAAAATAATTGGCCGCGTATCTGGTTTCTTCGCTGCAAATGTCGACGAAAGACGATAGTTTTCTCCCAGCCTTCTTTCGTGCTTAGCGTCGATTTCAGCGCAGCCTAAGAAACGCTATAAGGTCTTTAAAGTTATGTATCTATGTATTTAGTAGTTAAGGAACACACCACTTAATATTTACATATTGATCTTGCACCTGAGATACGAGTAATGTTTACTTTTTGATGAACATTGCTCACAAGTATGAACGCAGCCACCAGTTAAAGATGGCTGGGCATTCAGTAAGCGCTTAAACTTTGGCCTGGTGGCTCAATTGTTTCGTGTGACAAACAGAGACAGACCCGAAATTCCGCATTAAGGCATCCTAAAACTATCGTCAATAAAAAAGTAAGCGTCTAGAAGTGCGGGTCTCGTAGGTGGGCCAGTCAACCACCTATTTTTACGCCCTGCTTTCAAATAATTGAACTATCATTCGGGGGCTTGCCGCCAATCAGCGATACGGCAATGAGGTCTTTTAACTGTCTCGGTCACTAGTAATTTCGCATTGCCGCGTTTCATTCTTTGACTGGATATGAACGCATAACCATACTTTCTGCCTGTAGCAAGTGAACTGTTGCACTGCTAGCACGTGATTGAAGGTCCAGTGCCTAGTATGGAGGACGGAAATGTTATCATAATTAATGGGGTTCAACGTATCAAAACCACAATAAGATTACGAGAGAACGTCGTAGTGGAGGGCTCCGAAAATTTCAAACATCCGGTGTTCTTCGACGTGCACCGACTTCATACAGTATACGGGCCTCCACCATTTTTGTCGCCACCGAAAATATGCCTACCGCGGCCGGCATTTCATTTCCGATCTGCGGGTAACAGACTAGCACAAATGACGTGGCGGTAGGGTGGCTAGAATGGGGAGGTGCGATGACTGCGGCGGCGGCCTCTTGCCTAGCGAGGCCCCTCTGCGCGTTCTCGCCGCTGGGGGAAAATTTGGCGCGTCAGTCTGGGGCGCTGTTGGCATGTGCCGACTGTGAGCATGTGTTGCTCGTGTCTCGTTGGTGACGGAGCAGCGCAAGTAAGCTGTCGCTGTTCGCGAAGTACGGCCTGCTTTTTCTATCGCCTCCCGATTTCTTGAAGGAGATGATGTCAGCGGTTGTCGTCGATTTTCGAACCGCTTTGAAGAATGCCGTTGACGGGGAAAAAAACGCAGAGGTGGTGCTTTGTGCCAGGTTGCGACGCCGGCTACAAGTCCTGTGGTGAAAGACTGTCTCTCTTTCGTGCACCTGCCCGTGAGGATGAATTTGAAAAGTGGGCACGTGCCATACCAAGGGCCGACAAGCCACTGCAAGAGAATTCTGCAGTTTGCGAAAGGCATTTTGACCCAAGGTTCGTATGGAATTCGTACATGTTTAAGCATATAGAAAAGTTGAGGTTTCTACAAGTTAACACACTGACCCGGTGTGACACACGGGTCATGAGCAGCAGAAGTGCAGTGGAAAGAGCCAGACTAATTCAGATGATCGGTTGTTCTTGTACTTACATTGGCATGTTGCTCCACGTGGGCGCGTTTTGCGTTCTGCCTCCATCGACCCGCGGCTAGATGTGTGTCACTTAACGCTGCAGCACATGCATTAATTGTTGTTTCGTTGCTTGGAAATCCTATGTGTCTTCATTACAGAGGCTACGCTCACTTTTTATTATGTTTTCAGGTTTATTATGAGACACTACGTGCACATTGTGAATGGAAAGGAGGTCCATATACCACGCGATGTGCCTGCCCTTAAGGAGAGTGCTATTCTAACAATTTTCCCGAACCTTCCAAAGTATATGACGAAAACTCTGCCAAAAGAGAGGAAGAGGAGAATGGGACAGGGCTCTTCCGTGCCTGCAAAGAAGAGCCGCGAGGACATTGACGATTCAGAACGCGAATCGGTTCAGCTCATTCCTCATGACGAACTGGACATAGTCAACGATGAAGTACCTCGGAAACACTTCATTTTTGGTCTTTGACTACCATCGGTACAAAGATAATTTTAGAAGCAGTTCTTCTGTGCGAGAAAGCTAATCTTTATGTGGACTACATCTGCACGGACGGCGCGTCATGGAACCGTGCCGTGTGGCACAACATGGGTGTTCATGGAAATGCTAACACATGTACGATGTAAGGTTACACATCCGTGCGACGACAAGCGCTTCCTCTATTTTATTTCGGACTTCCCTCATCTTGCGAAATGTGTCCGAAACATCATGATTAAGCATGGCTTCAACACCCACAAGGGCTGAGTAAGCGTGTTATTTTATTCTCATAATATTTTGAAATGTTGGGTACCTGGTAAAGCTGGTTTACTAACCATTATGAACTCTTGCAGGTTCTTTGGGAACATGTGGCAATGACTTGGAAGGTCGACAGCAGTCCCTTCACATTGAAAGTTGCACCCAAGTTAACACGTTATCACATATATCCTAGTGGGTTCGAAAAGATGAGGGTCAATCTGGCTTTTTATATTTTCAGTAGCGCAGTTGAGCACGCGATGGATTTTCACACAAAAAAAATTGAGCAACAGTACCCAAATCTGGAGCCAACAAAAGTATTTACCAACATGATGGCTCAAACAATTGACGCCATGACGTCGCGGTTTCCAGCAGAAGCTCTGAGGTATGTACACCAACTGGGCTCATTTTCATGTGAAGACGTAAATACTTTTCATGTTTCAGACGTGGCAGCACTAAAGAAACTGCACTTGACAACATGCTGGAATTTCTCGACCAGTGGGAGGCCCATGCAGGAGGGCTCGGCTTCTTAAGCAAGAGCACGGCAGAAGGTCTACGTGTGACGATCCACTCTGCGAAGGACCTACTGAAGTACCTCACTGAAATGGTTGGGTTTAGGTTTTTGATGACCTCCCGTCTCAGTCAAGACTGTTTGGAGCATTCCTTTGGTATCGTCAGACAGGCCAGTGGAGCTAACGATCACCCAACTCCTGCGCAGTTGATTATCATAATCAAGTATGCTTGTGCATTTTCAGTCCTGTACATTGAAATACAAAGCATATAATCCAAAGTATCAATTTTTATAATTTACATGTATATATGCAGGTGCACAAGCTTTTATAGCTTGGCGAAAAGCCCCAAGGGAGCAAACGTATCTCCTGGACTTTTGGAGGCCCTGCTGTGCGAGGACCATCTGCTGTCTGAAAATGAAGCATCAGCTTGTGACGACGTTACACTACCTGTCGAAGCAGCAGAGGTTGCGATTGACCACGCTGACTACGTTGAAGAACGCAGTGATGACCGCCTCACCTATTATATTGCAGGATATGTAGCCAGGAAGCGGATCTTCTCAACCCAATGCGAAGCTTGCAAGGATGCCTGCCTCGTCACACGTGATAGTGTGACGGATCAATTGCCAGCAGAAGCGTGTAAAAAGTGGGACATGGGGGGCCTTCTTTACCCCTCTGTCCGTCTATATAGTCTAATCAAAACCCTTGAGGATAGACTAACTCGTGCATTTAGCACCACGCGCTTGCACACCAAAGTAGTGAAGGATTTTTTGCGCCTAGCAGCTAATGTGCCACAAATTGGCTGCAGTGAGCATTCAGCTTCTTTAACAACATCGGTTGTCAGGTTCTACAGCATTACGCGTGTCCATTTTCTGCTGAAAGGGCTAAACCAGTATGCTGTGCAGAATAAAGCCAAGAAGGTGAAGCCCTGTGTTATGTAATGTTTTATAGTACTGTTTCAAATAAACTTGTATCAAGCTACCAGTCTTGTAGTCTTGTACTTTATTGCATTCTTCTGCCGCACTGCATAAAAACTGCATTGACTTCCACTCTTTAAAGTACTATTGCAATCGAAAATGTATAACAAATATGCGAACGACACACGCAGGGTTGTTGCCATCTGCTGGTCTGCGGGAGAGATTCCTCTAAACTATTTTTCGCGTGACAAGCGCGCCCACCTCGCAAGAAGTGGCCGCGAAACCCACGCTCTGTATCGGCTGCGTGGTTTGCGCTTGTAGATTACACGTGCAAGTTTCTCGACGTCAACAACATAATTGAAAAGACTACAGCGGTAAAACTGAGCGCGGTCGAATCATTTACCCGCCCAGAGGCAAGTAGACGACGCGAGAAAAGCACAGCGCCCCCACCGGCAGCGCCACCACGCGGCAGGAACGCGCTTTTGGGCCAGCCTCCGGAGGCCGGTCATCACACCTCCCCATTCTAGCCACCCTAGTGGCGGTTAGGACGGAAACGTCAGCTGGGAGCGTTACGCAGTGCGAAAGAAAGAAAGAAAGAAAGAAAGAAAGAAAAAAAAAGAAAGAAAGAAAGAAAGAAAGAAAGAAAGACCAGTTTCTTAGCCACGAAGGGCTCATGCATCTTGATTTTTACACTTGTTTACGCGTCCCGGATAATGTACCAGCGGCCCCACGGCAAAGTAGACGATAGAGGGCTACTTTGCTGAATACACCGAGTAGTTCGCCCAGAACCTGATCAAAGATAATCTTATGCGACCTTGCAATATCATATCATGGACAGACACAGAGACATGCAAAAGCCGGCAACTGTGGCCGAACAAATGCTCTCGCATTGAACGAACACGAACCTGAACCATGGTCTGTCACAATAACGAGTTTCTGCGAGTTGAGCTCCTGCTGAAACCGACAGTCGACAAAGACGGTTTGGCTAGTACACGTTTGCGAGAAGAAAAAAAAAAAGTTGCGTGTCGAAGGTAAAAAAAAAAAAAAAAACGAATCAGCATTGTAAGTCAACGTATCTATTCAAGAGATGCAAAAACAACAACATCGCAAGGTAAACGTATCTAAAGTGCCACTCCCCTGCCACCCATTTCCGGTAAACCGTCACGGTTCGGTCGGTTTTGGAACATCGTTTATAGAACGAAAAATGAGAAACTTCTGGCGTCTAAAACTTCCAATATATACACTTGCTTGCCGCGTTTCCTATCACACGCACCTCCCAAAGAATTCTCACATTATACGTTTCACGCATCTAGAAGAAGGGTTACGACATTTTTCGTACCAATGGGTATAGTGTACCAGGACGGTACGGGTCAAGTGGTCCAACAACACCCGCATAACCGCATTTTGCTTCACCACGAAACACTCATGCATTTCGATTATTTTTTTTCTCAGTGACACACACACACACACACACACACACACACACACACACACACACACACACACACACACACACACACACACACACACACACACACACACACACACACACACACACACACGCACACACACGCACACACACACACTAGAAGGAACACATATGAACAGTCCTTTGTTTAGGCTTATTGTTATACGCTACCGAGCCATCAAAATGGGACCGTACCAATTCCCCCAAATCTCTACGCTTCAACACTACTTAAATGCGGAAAAAGAAAGTAGGAAAAACAATGAAATAAAGATAACTGAACAATATCTCGTTTAACGTCCCAAGACCACGATTTCATCATTAGACGCCGTATAGTAGAGGGCTCCGGAAATGCTGGCCATCTGGTGTTGTTTAACGTGCACCTAAATTTATGCACACGGGCCAATGGCATAGACAGAAAGAAAGAGAGTTAGAAATGAAACAGATAAATAAATATATACAAAGAAAAATCATGAGGTCGATTCCCCGTCGGCCCTTTAATATATTGCTTTCATCCCAGCAACGCAGACCTCTAGACGTTCTGTTTCTATGTTCGGGAATGCCCAGACGATTTTCTTTTTCTTTTACTGAACACCGAACCGTATTGCATAAGACTCCGCGGGCCAGAGCAAACAAACGCGCCCGGAGACGTACCGAACGCAAGCGCAAATAAATGGACGCGGAGCATTGCAACACGAACGTGTATACGTTGCAAAATCACTGAGGAACAGACGAGAAAGCAGCTTTCTCTCGCGAAAAGAAAGTCTCGCGAATAAGAAAAAGAGTGAAAAATAGAGGGAAGCTCACTAGGACTGAAGTGCCTAGATTTTCTAGAAGCTTTCAGTACTAGTGCATACAGTGACAATAACTTGCCCTGCTTGGAAATGAAGCGAAAGTAACTTTCATTGTTTTGCGAACACGCGTCCTGTATAAAAGCTTCACAATACAGATGGAATATAGAGGCAATAATGTCTGATCCAAGCATACATTGCCATCAGGCATCGGAACATGTGATAACCGTAATGACTGTGGTCTAAAAAGCCGGTCACTGTGCAGTACAAAACGCTACTGCACCTGTTCCCGTAAGGCCACGCAGTGGGTGCATAGCAAGTTCGAAAAGGTTTCATGCACTAAGTGTTTGAAGTACGCACTATAAAACAGGACGTCGCTATTGCGTTCAATCTTTAAAGGCGAAGCTTTAGGGTCGCCCCGCCGCGGTGGTCTAGTGGCTAAGGTACTCGGCTGCTGACCCGCAGGGCGCGGGTTCGAATCCCGGCTGCGGCGGCTGCATTTCCGATGGAGGCGGAAATGTTGTAGGCCCGTGTGCTCAGACTTGGGTGCACGTTAAAAAACCCCAGGTGGTCGAAATTTCCGGAGCCCTCCACTACGGCGTCTCTCATAATCATATAGTGGTTTTGGGACGTTAAACCCCACATATCAATCAATCAATCAAGCTTTAGGGTCCCTTAATTTGTGATACCCAAAAAGGGACGGCACATTTTTCGCTCCAACGGTGTACACGACGACCGCTGCCCCACTGGAGCCCGACAACAGCTATAAAATATTTTCGTCCGGCAGCAGCTGCAAGCCAGCACCACCGCAATCGGCATCATCACAAGCAACCGAGTTGACTTCGTTTGAAAAATCTGCGCCCTGCACGCAGCCCGAGTCGCAGAAAGTCACTGTCAGAGTCACTCGGAGACAATCCACTCGTCGTTATTAAACCAGGTGCGACTGACAGTAAAGTGGCAGCTGTTACAGGCTGACAGCTTCGTGTCAGTCTTCGTGTCAGTCTTCGTGTCAGACCGTTGGTTGTCTATTTGCTCTTTCTCAACTCTTGCGCGACCTATCGAGTTTCCACAGAACTAATTTTCATTACTGGTTTACAAACGAGCAGCAAAAAAAAAAAATAAACAAGGTGAATCATGTCTATTGGAACTATTGCATATGGACGATTGCTATGGACTTGCCCAGGTGAGCAATTAAGCAGTCTCCGCCACCTTTGCGCAACAGGCGTCTAATAATAACTGTTAGGGTTCTACGTCCAACGCCACCGTATGATTACGACTGGCACTGTTGTATAGAGGGCTCTGCAATTTTCGAACAGCTTGGTCTCCTTAACGTATACATCTAAGCTTTCGCACACGGGGCTCTATAGCATTTCAATATTAATAACACCTTATGTTCTACGTCTCAAAAACCACGACACGATTATGAGAGACGCCGTAGTGGAGGGCTGCGGCAATTTCGACCACCTGGTGTTGCTTAACATGCACTTACATCGCAACAACCTCCTTTCTCGCCTTCATTCCTTCCCCAGTGCAGGGTAGCAGACCGGATTTGCGTCTGGTTAACCTCCCTGCCTTTCCTTGAATCTTTATCTCTATCTCTCTACATCGCAACATTTCCCCTCCGTCGGATTGCGAATGCCGCGGCCAGGATCGAAACCTGCAACATTCGAGTCAGAAGCCGAGCGCCTAAGCCACTGTTCCAACGAGAAGGAAGGAGTTCTAGCGTTTTTCCCTCCATTTTGCGGCGGCCACCACGGACGGGATTCGATCCCGCAACCTTCCGGTCGGCAGTCGGAACACCTCAACCACTGGACCACGACGGCGAATCACGCCCAGCCTGGACGACCACTCGAACTGGATCTTCAGATACACCAACCATATATTCACTCCAATAGAGATCCACGGACCATATTGTTCAGTGTTAGACTTTCTGCACGAATCAAATCTGTTCGCGCACATCCGGTACCGTATTTTCCAGCGCCAAAGGGGCAAGAAGCCACGGAAGGAGAAAAAGCAAGAATTACCTTCTTCGAATGAGATTACAGCCCTCGTTACTCGGCGATCGCAGTGCGCCTGTGCTGCGAGCCTGCCTCGAATGTCAAGTAGTATAGGGCTTCCACCAAATCCGCGCTAAAGAAAAAAAGACGGGTCTAATGTGGCGAGAGTGGCGAGGTGTGCGCCTGCAGTGCACGCGTAAAGCGCAGCCGGCCCAAGAACGAGGGTGGAAGCGGTAATCTTGGGACGTCGACAACTCTCACTTCACAATTCAAATTTATAAATTTGAGTTCGACGGGCAAGAATTAATTGCACATAATGTGCAGTCAAAGTGGCAAAACAATGCGACAGACCCTCGTTTGACGAAAGAGCCATTTGTACATCGCAGGAATAGGCTAGAACAGCGCATGAATGGATGGATGAACAAACCGATAGACGTACATAATTGTTGCTACACCGAAAAATACATAATATAAATTAAACATACATACAAAAGATTTAGAAAACCCGCTGTGACCGCTACAGCTACCAATATATCTACATAGTCGATTCACTTAACTTCGAATCCCCCCCGCCCGTTACTTGTGAAATGGAATAGCGTTCGATCACCGCAGGCCGCTCTTGCAAACGGGATGGAAGCAGATGTCATTGCCGGGAACCAGTGTTTGCCCGAGAAACGTCGGGCAACGAACTCACCGTTTGTTCCAAGTCTCGTCCCCAGGGCGGCGCGACTGTCACATCGCCGCCAGGCCGTGTACGAGCTCGTAAGAGCGCGAATAGCACGCGAAAACTGTCACCACTTTTCACCAAAGACGACTGACGACCGCGGCAGTCACTCAAAGCACACCACACGACAAGTGGCTCAGTTTCAAAGATGGCCGGCAAACGCGACACAAAAGTCGAGATATAACAGTTATGTACGGCGTTTCTTCGAGATGGAGGTAATTGATCGGCAGCCGAGACAAGGCTTCACTGCGAAGGCCTTCCGTGCGTCCGACGATCAACCACGCACAGTCACGACACGTGCGGACAAAAAATAAAAACTTCCCGATCGCACTCTTCAACCGCAGTTCACCGAAGCGCCGCAGTAGAGTT
This sequence comes from Rhipicephalus microplus, assembly GCF_013339725.1. Lineage (NCBI taxonomy): Eukaryota > Metazoa > Arthropoda > Arachnida > Ixodida > Ixodidae > Rhipicephalus > Rhipicephalus microplus. Next base: position 187,377,756 of record NC_051167.1, read on the forward strand.
CACATGGAGCCGGCCAAACGGTACCGCTTAAAGAAAGCGGTATAGGCCCAATAGCCTTTCAGCGTGACACGCGGCGAGATCAAAGGCACGCTAGCCGTTCAAGAAGGAGCGCGCAGCACAAACGTCCCGACACGCACCCCGCGAATCCAACGTCTCTCGAAGCACGTCCACTTTCGTCCTGGAAAGGACGTCGACTACGAAGGCGCGAGAACAGCGTGAAAGAGCCCGACGTCGCCGCGAGGAGAATGACACGCCACGGACGCGTATTCGGCCCGAGTGAATAGATAAACACGCGCGTACGCTCACACACATAAATAATATGCGCACGCAGACGCGTCAAAAGAGCGGAGACGCGAAAGCCAGTATACCGACCGCGACGCGATTTTTATTCAGAGTGCGGCTTTTGCCGGCGGTTGCACGCCGCGCAGTTGCCGGCAGTATAGAAAAAAAAAGGGGTTGGCGGAATGGCGAGGGGAATTCCCCCGGACGTTCGCACCGACCTGAGCAATCGCGAGCCAGAAATGAACAGACACACAAGACAACGTGTTGAATTTCCCCTCCGGCGGTGCCACCTGCTGGTAGACCGGCAAAATCGAACAACCCCCTCCGGTACAGAGAGAGATGACCGTAAGGCACTAGTATACGTGCGTGCAACTTAGGTGTGCCCGTGCCTGCGCAAGTGAAGGCTCGAGGGGGTGGGCATGGGCGTATACAACGGTGATACCGAAACAGGTAGAAGGACAACAGCACCTGCGCAAACTTAATGATCGGTATATACATAGCCGTCGGCGGCGTGATAGACAGGTCACGCGAGGAAGAGGAGAGCACAGAGAAGCGTGGTAAGATAAACGACCCTTAATTGATGACTATAGTGCATTAAACGTAATCGAGGCCATGCGTTGGCACTGCCTCCATGGCGTGCAGGCAGTCGGGTTTATGTGTGCACGAGCGTGCTTATATAGGCTCTGCTGTCATAATCATATGGTGGTTTTGGGACGTTAAACCCCCCAAAGCAATCAATACAGGCTCTGCTGATCTACAGTTAACCCGCCCACGGGAGTGTCGTACGGACCGAATTTCTCAAACTTGCAATACACTTTTTTTTCACGCTAGACTCATCTCACCTGTGTTTCTGTAACTGGCTGCAACTGACCTGCTCAAAGTGCATAGTCGCGTCGATGTTGTAAAACGAGCCGCAGTTAAGGCGGCCACTACCACTCCCAAGCGTGATGCGCATGAACTGCCCTCCATTTATAAATATTGTACGGATATGTGTTTGGGTGCCGCCATATTGGACTGTTTTGCATCTTTTTGTCTCGGCTTTGCCTTGCCGTTTTGTATCGTTAAAAGAACGAATTACGCCACGGTAGACGCACCGCAGACGTTCCTTCAGCACAAGGCGCGGTCGTAAATCTATCTAACGCGAAGTGACCAGACAAGTCCGCAACGTAGGGCCGTGCGGCGCCAACATTCCAGCAGCAATCGCAACGCGATCAGTGCCATGCGACGGCACCGCACTGCACCACCTCTTTATCTCTTCCGCGATAACGGAAACCCGTAACCGCACTGCGGCCGGAGGTAAACAACGATTGGGTCTCCGAAACAACAGACTCCTCCACCCGGCGCTTCCTTTCCTCGGCCCTCGCGGTAGCTCATGACAGCGGACAGGAAGACACAGTAGTCAATCACGCCACAGGCGATAAACGTGGACCTTCGTACTTAAGTGGTACTTAAGTCACTTCGCGTTGAACCAATAGCAATTACCCCAAGTGGCATGCCATACGATTCGTCTGTGAACTATAGTCTGTTACAACATAAAGTAGAACTTAGGCCCACGTAACCTAGGGGCACTTGTCAATCACCCATGTCACGCAAGCTGGCTTATTTCTTTTTTTAGCGTTAAGTATACTACTGTATACTATTCACCTTTTCATAAACGCCTCCCTGGGCGAAACCATAGCCCTCCTTGGGCTGTGCGAATTTAGTCGGTGTTGGCTGTGCAAATTGGCGCGTCCCCTCGAAAATGCACTGGCAACGCTGCACCCTTAGCCTTTGTACTCCCGCGCACAGCCCATCATGGCGGTGTTTTTTTTTCCTTCCTGTGAAAAGGTGTATACCTCCGCGCTAATGTAAACATCACGCCTATTGAAATCTAAAGCTTCTTTGTTCCACTGCTTAGCCGAGGGACATAATTTGTCCCTCGGCTAAGCAGTGGTGTCAGAATCTCATGAAATATGCCAGGACATTAGTTTTCGACTTGAAACCAGCGCCACGAACAAGTGTCGACGGTTGCACCACCAGTGCATCAATTACGCGAAAAGTGCGTGATGTCACCCAAAAGATCAAATGCGGTTGAACGAAACACCAATGCCAAATTTCACTGGGTGCCACAGCGATGACTGCCGGGGCAGAGCTTGCATTTGTTCTTAGGTTGCACCCGACAGTAGATTTGCTTTTGAAGGCGAAAGCATTTTCAAGGCAAACGCCTTAGATGCCTCATCAAACGCGACAACTGATTATCGGCGTTCCACTTCACCAGCTTCAACGAGAATGGTGCGAAACATCACCCCCAAGACGGGATCACCTTATCACGTCCCGGATAACCGAAATTAGTGACGTCATCATGACGTCCTCGCAACGTGACATTACACGATGACTGCATCACACGACACGTTCACGTGGTAAAAAATGAGCCGATCACGGAGGCAAGGTCAAACCTGGCAAGGCGCTGAAAGCCTGCAGCATCTCCGATCCTGCAGGCCATACTAGACTACGTTAGGAGCAGAAACATTTCCATGGGGGGGTCGGGTGAGCATCAATAGATGAACTGACAGACAAAGCAGTTATAGCTTTCGTCTTCGAATCGTCTTAGGCGAATGCGTAGGGAATCCTGCGAGTTTTTCATTAAGAGCGGGAGCGAAAGTAAAGCCACTCACCCCGCTCAAGTCCAAGGGAACCTGGTAGCGTGTCCTGCTCTGCTTGCGACGAGCCATGGTTTTTTGAAGATGGAATACGATAGACACCCGGTGAGTAGGTGGGCGGTGACAGTAGCGCCAGTCACGCCGGCTTCCACCGCTTCGGAACTGCGCCGGTGTGGAGGTGCCCCGCTCGACAAACGTATACACATACAGCGGCGACTGATACGGATTCTCTGTGCGCCCTCGCACAGACGAGACGGATGCTATTTGAAGGTGGAGGGAATCGAGACCTGACAGAAAGGAAGCGCCCTGAGGATTTTGCAAGTGCGGTGGAAAAGAAGAAAAAAAAAACAGAGATTGAGAAAACGAGAAAGACGAGAGAGAGAGAAGCGTACAGATAAAGCAGCGAGAAGGCCGAAGAGGAACGGAAGAAAGGAAGAAAGAACCGACAGGTTTACGCCGGCGGCAGCTGTAAGCGACGACGAAGTTTTTCAACACGAGCATTGCAAGTTGTCTGACTGGCGCCAAGAGCAAGAGAAAAAGGAAAAAAAAAAGAGCGCCGCTCTTCTTAGTTAAAATTTTATTTCGACGACAGATCTTTAGAAAAGGGCGCGACGTGCGCACGTGAAAGCACGTCGCCATCGACGCAAACATATTAAAACACCGCTCGTACCTAGCGCAGCAGCTGTAACAGCGGTCGTATCCGACGCTCGCTCGTTCGGCCGCGGTAGTTTATGGGGTATAGACCAACACGATAACTAATAGGCACTGCAAAAAACGCTGTAGAGACCCAGTCAGACAATACTTGTCGCTATGTGCAGTACAGTACACTGTTAAATGGAACACTCGTGCGAACACACTTCATATTGCTGACCCTCTAACGGCAAGTGCATGTGCGAACGTTGTTTGTACATGGCATTATTCTGTGAAGAGTCACAGCTATGAACCACCAGCAATCCTATGCAAATCTGTCATGTATTTTTGTAAGAAGGCAATATCCAGACACGCTCTACACGCAGGTGTTTCCATTAACTGTGGACCAGCCTGTACGTAATGACGAGCATAAGTGACTAGTCATAACATGAAAATTATGACATGTCATGATTTACATTTCATGGTTTTGCTGCCCTTGCGGTGGTTTCATTTACACGACATATTGCCAAACTGAACATTACTGCATGGCGAAGATAAGTAACAGACCCAAACGTGGAAATCATGACATACATGTCATGCAAGTCATGACTACACTCCATGCTCATGGTGCGCTCAGTCGTTTCGCTAGCTTCACGTATACCAAATTTGGCATTACAGGATGTGAATGGATGACAAAGGTATATGACTGGTGCAAACATGATAATCATAAGATGCGTGTCATGTAACAACATGACTCACGCTTATGATGCACTCGCGGCCGTTTAGCTAGCTTCACATATACTCAATTTGGTATTACGTGACGCGAGCGAACGACGAAAGTAAACGACAAGACCAAACATGATAATTATGACATGTGTGTCATGTAGAACATGACTACATGCTATGCCCATAGTGCACTCGTGGTCGTTTTACTAGCTTTCCATATACCAAATTTGGTATCGCCCGACCTAAATAGACAATGAAGGTAAATGACATGTCCAAACATGATAATCATGATATGTGTGTCATGTAAAGCGTGACTATATGCTACCCTCAGTGTGCTCGCGGGCATTTCGCAAGCTTCACATTGGTGTTACCTGACGAGACAAAATTTGGTGCTATGTGACGTGAATGAACAACAAAGGTAAATGACACGTGAATTGATTATAAGCATGGCGTATGAAATTTCACACACTGAAAAACGGCTGATCTCTCTATAGCCGCAACAGTTGGGGGCAATCAACCAGTGAGTTGGAAATTATTCACCTTGTTTGTGGGGATGAAGTAACTTTTCTGCTCACGACCCGCCCACTGCGCCGAGCCGACCATGCATTTAAAAAGCTGACGAACTAATTTTGGCTATTGCCACTGCGGCGCACTTCGAAATGAATTTAGATCAGAAAGCATTTTAAAGGTTACAAAACAACTTGTGCTCTTCGCTATCATTCATGAAAAATTAACGAAAGTTGGGGGACCCTTAGGCTTTTTGGTGACTGAAAAAATTTCAGTAGTTTGCTGCAGAGAATGAAGACAGTACAAGCGCAAACTATACACAAACTAGTACAAATGCAAACTATCCGCACACTCTATTGATAGTTTGCACTTGTACTGTCCACTTTATTTCTTGTGTCCTGTATAACTTCGTTCTCCACAGCAACTGTACCAAAGTTTTTTCAGTCACTTTGGCTTCACCTTTAAGAGATGAATGTGGTAGCGATATTCTGATCCTAGTGCATACTTCAAACACAGTGTATGAAATATTTTCAAACTTCCTATGCAACCACTAAGTGTACTAGGGTGCAGTAACGTGTGTGCCTTTTGTAGCGGCTGACTGGCTTTAAGCCATGAAGTCATTATGATAATGACAACTTCTGATGACCGATGGCAATGTACGCTTGTACCACACATTATTACGGCAATAGTTCACGCTGTATTTGTGAAGCATGTATACAGGACGCCTGTGTGGTAAAACATGAAAGTTACTTCCACTGCGTTTTACAAGCAGAGGAAGTTATTTCCACTATATACACAAGTAGAGGTGTCGCTGTGTGATAGAACACCCTCTTGCCACGCAAACGACTAGAGTTCAAACCCCACAGATACCTGCATTTTTATTATATATTTTATTTGCATCTTTTTGAATGCTTCGGTCCCGCAAAGATGGAAGATTTTTCCAGTCACGCAAAAAAATATTTTCCGCTCATAACTAATGACGCCGTCGGCAGCATTTTTGTGAAACAAGTTGTTTTAACGCTATCACGTGTACACTTTAACACATATTTTACATCATGTCTATTTACTGTTGCGGCCGGAGTTCGCTGCACCAGAGATCCGGGATCAAGATGTCGAGGCAGGAGGAGGTCGAACTTCGTAGAAAGGGTTCATTTACAATATTCACATGGCATGGGCTCTCTGGCCCGAAGCTCTACATTGAAAAAAGGCTGTCTATTGAACAAGCTCCGTGAACCACACTCAGCAGCCCGCGAGGGCTGATTAAATACAGTCTCACCTCCCCAGATCCCTAGATTCCGGAACAGGTTCACACGGCACTGTCCAATAACATGTCCCACAGCACACACGAGGGTCATTATGCTGGCGCCTCCCCCAACAAAGACACATACACAAACAAAACACGTGTATGGTCCCGGCGATGCTGCCTCCTTTGGCGAATCTTGCTTGAGCGACGTGAAATGAGTCTGTCATCTCGCCGCTCAGGCCGACCACCCATGCTTTATCGTACGGCAGTCGTGGTCTAGGCACCTTCGAGAGGCCATGCTTGGACATCTGGTGCTGATTTGAGCGTCAGCAGCTCATCAGTCAGAGATGCACAGCGTGATGGTCTGACGTCCGTAATCGGCAGAAGCTCGACATTGTGGCTTCTACTGGGGCACGAAGACACCACTGTGTCACATCTCTTGCGCGGACCCGAAGGACAGCGGTGCTTCGTAGAGTAATTTCAGCTACGCAGCGCCCAGCACATGGCAACAGCAGGGCGTCTTGGCGCTGCTCCTTATTTCCACAAAATGAGGCAGCTGCCTTTTTTCAGTTTTGGAGGCCGCGGCAAAAGGATGGCCCGCCAAACGCAACACTATGCACTAGGACCGGCATAAAGCAACCTTGCACAACGTGACAGTTGCAGAAAGCCGCCACCCATATGAAACGAAACAGCCATTAACAGTTGTTGTGAACAAGGACTTTTTTCCACTGCAATCGCCACATTTGAAACGACTAAGGCAGTTTTGCACAGAATGTGTACCGCATTTCAACGCTGATGTATAGAAAATTTACCAGTGAAGGGTCACGTGATGGAGATCATATGCTTGCTCACTTTCCTAATGCGTGGGGCCAAAAGAAACTTTTACTTTAGATTTTTGAAGAAATAATGATACATAATTCCATGTGTAAAAAGAAAAGCAAGGTTCATTGTAACCAATGAAATGATCACTTTTTCAGCTAGTTTGGTTATCTAGATTTGTGTTCTGAACAATAATTGCTTGTTTCTCTAACTGCATGCTCATATCACACAACTTTCCATCGAGTACCATTAGGAAATTAATCAGCAGGAGAACCAGACACTTGACAACTTAGCAAGCCTGACTCACTGCGGCGTCATGCAAGTGTCATGAAAGCATTGAAGTGTCTTAGACATGTATCCCACGACACTTCCAAAGCCGAATTTCTTGTTACCATGAACCAGAAATTCATAGAGACGAAAGAACTGGATTATTTGATGAACCACGCACGGAAAGCTAGAGTTCAGAGCAACTCCACGAAATATGCGTTTTTGCTTAAAATTCTGGCATTTCATATGTTTCTAGAAATAGCCCATTAAGGGCTATTTCTGAAGACTTACTCATTGGCAAAAGCTAAGGGCTAATAGGCTAATACTTGAACAACCTCTACAATGAATCGCCTACTTTTCGAGTGCACATACACGTCGTTAGAAGCCACTATTATGAGAATATTTCTTGGGGTTTAACATACCAAAACCACGATGTGATTATGAAAAAACCCATGATGGAGGGCTCCAGAAATTTTGACCACCTGGGGTTTTTTAACGTGCAGCTGAATCTAGGTACACGAGCCTCAAGCATTTTCGCCACAGTTGAAAATGCGAACGCCGCCTCGCCGCAGTAGTGTAGTGGCTAGGGTACTCGGCTGCTGACGCGCAGGTCGCGGGATCAAATCCCGGCTGCAGCGGCTGCATTTCCGATGGAGGCGGAAATGTTGTAGGCCCTTGTGCTCAGATTTGGGTGCATGTTAAAGAACCCCAGGTGGTCGAAATTTCCGGAGCCCTCCACTACGGCATCTCTCATAATCATATGATGGTTTTGGGACGTTAAACCCCACAAATCAATCAATCAAAAAATGTGAACGCCCCGGCCGGGATTTAACAATGCAACCTGCGGGTCAGCAGACTAGCCCCATAACCACTAGACCACCATGGCGGGTGATTGTGAGAAGCTAATTTCCCAGATTCAACAACATGCTTGGAGCATTTCGCCATCAATCAGTCGACCTGCTTGGTCACCTGCAAAAAACCTGGAAAAAAAGAAGAGGAAGACAATCATGCAATACACACCCGTGGTCGTGGTGAACCCGTCGAACCGTCTGGCTGATCTAAGTCCATGGCCACACTGCGTCCCACCTCTGAAGAACAAAAGGGTTGACCTCGCATCAGGGCTTTTGTGCAGATCTGCCTCGAAGAGAACGCTACACAAAAGCTGTGCTATGTTGCCTCTGCAAACAATACCTGGATGTTGGAGTGTTCAAGTAGCATGGCAAAAGATTTGTCAGTGTTCCTGGATGAAATTCTTACTCTTAGGTTTACTGAATGTAGCAAGAACGTGAAACCTGCATTGCAAATGTCTGAGCAATGCTGCTGTGTGTAGCAATAAGGTTACTCGAAAGTTGCAGACATCTGAGCTTCAGCACAGCACTGAATGTACGCTGCATTAACACCCCTTTTGAATGTTGTGAGAATGCATTTGAAAATGACCATTAGCGATGTTTGGGCAACATTGGACGGCAACATTGCCCCGGTGTTACGGCAACAGTGTGTGTTACTGGGGTCCTCATCACACTGCCAATGTAACAATTTAACCAAGTAACACTAACTAAACTTGATTTCATTACATCCCACACGCTATTGCATGAACAAAGTGTCATCCTAATTGATCTCAACCATAGCCACCTGTGTCACATTGCTTTTGAAGGAGGTGGGAAGCTAAGAAACCTGCACTTGACGCTCGTATAATTATGCCTACTACGTACAATAAAAATATTAGTCTAAATGCACATGCTTGACAGTGTCACAATATGCAACAGCCGCTCAAAAGATAACTTCAGCCAAGAGCCAAATGTAGAATGACATGAAAGACAGCTTTATGACGCATTGAAAAAATGTGCTTGGCTTCTCTCATAATTGTATGAATTACAAAAACCAATAACTGTTTAGTTAGCAATGTGATATTACTCTGTCAACAATACTCAATGAATCAGCAGCAATAAATCAATCAATCAGTATGCAATGTACACTGAGACTATGAATTTGGTTTTAAATAAAGAGCTAAAGGTTGTGGATTCACTTGAAGTTTTCACTAAATTTCATTAAATTTTTTTTTCAAGTGACGGGAATGTACAAATGTATTTCGTTGGAAATGACATTGCATGTGATGTGCAACAGGGATGAAATAAGCGGTGTGTGGTGATCCCCCTTTTCCTTTACTTACCAAGCAGGCATTTCCTCAAGGCTGCCTTCCGGGTCTGCTCATCACCATCCCTGCGCTGCCCGTCAAAGTCCTCGAATGTCAACTTTGGCAACTGCATAGCGATTCACTATTTAAAGCCCTCGAAGGCAACTCGATGCCTCGAAGCATGTGACTTCATCCCCACCTTTCCACCTACTTCTAATTGCTTCATCTTAAATGTATAAGAAGAGCTGTACAAATAGCGAAATTCCAGGTTCGAAGCTAATTCAAACATTAAATTTGAGTGCGAATCAAATATGAAATTCTTCTAATTCTTCCAAGCAAAATGACAGGAAAAAAGTAGCAGAGCATTTCTAAGCACATTCTGATGAGATGGGAACATGAAAGTATTTTCTTTGGCTAGATTGGTATTACAGAGGGTGCAGCAAATTTTGGAGTTGTGTTGTAAGGAATGAAAAAAATATACAAGTCAAAATCTCTAACATGTTCTATACAACCACAGAGGAATCAACAATACCTTACATGTCGTCTTCCACTTTGTCGTTAAGGTACTATAAATTGCAATGCTCAGAAATCCTCTGTAGATGACTACAAGCACACAACATGGACATTGGAGTAGCTGCAGCTATGCGATTCCAAATCGCGGTGCATGCTGCTGCAATACTGCTTCCACAAAAGTTGAAGGCCAACTGATGTGGTGCACACAGGCATGCTTTCTTTGCTAAGGGAGTCCCGCCATGGGGATTGTCCATTATCCTCCTCTACTCTGCACCATAGAGTCAGCCCCTCCTCTATTTTATCAATGCCAGCCAGATGTGCCCGATCCAGCTGTTCACCACCCTCTCCTCTAGACCTTCCCTATTCTCTCCCATCACCTAGCCTTCGCGAGGTGATGGGCAAGTATCTAGAGCGGGTATGTGCACCAGGGGATGCTAGATGGCGGTACTTGGAGTGTTTACTAGATGGACGCACGGACGGACAGACGCACAGACAGGCTAGCAGATGGACGGACGAATGCACAGACAGATGGATGCACAAACAGATGGACGGACTCTCGGACAGACAGACGGACGCACAGATGGCACAGATGGAAGCACGGACAGGCTGACGGTCGCTTCGCCCCACTCACAATCAGGGTGGTGTCTTGAATTAACCGCGCTCATATTTTAGTTGTCACGCTGGCTCTCTCAAAAGATAAGCATTTTGAGATAGCATGTCATTGTTCGAGGTGCTATGCGGAAAACCCAGGGGGAAGAGTCACTGCAATGCTACTGTATGTGCTGACCTTAAAAGCTCTGTGATCCAGCAGCGCCATTGCTTCGAGCCACAAAGAAAGAGCTTGAAGGAAGAAATCTAACAGACGTATGATATACTCCCTGTAACATCCTTTTATGACAGATAATAAACTGATTGATTGATTGATCAATTGATTGGAGCAAGAAACAGTCTATCAGGTCGTCAGGAGAAAGCCCTCAGAAGTACATGTGATTCGAACAGCACTACCCTTCATATCGTGCCACATCGCGACCACTCCTTGAACTACGGTGGACCGGCAGCTACCCTTGAAAAGCACGCGTTTGCACTAGCATTGTAAGATAAAGGAGGCGCTGATTGAGTAGTTTGTGGCAAAAGACCCTTTTCAAAACTGTAAAAAATAAATTTTCGGCTATGCAGTTTGAACAACTAACGGCAGTTTACAATTCAGTGCCAATATCCTGTTTAAGCATAGTTTGCTACGCAATGACGTTGAAAATCTTGAGTCTCCTCACTTCATATAAACACTCATGACAGACAAGCTTCGGCACGTTCAACTAGGACCGCCTCTCCGCATTAAGCACTACAGGTGGCATCATTACTTGTTTTTATATGCAGCGCAGAGAAGCGCACTTGTAAATTATGAAAAGGGTCTACGTTGGCACTGGCACCAGTTCTTGCGGGAGACAAGTCTCATTTTTTTTTTTTGCACACAGGTTTTGTAGATGCTGGACAAAACAGTGTTTTTTTGTGTCGAAAAATTAGGGTAAAATGTGGCTGAAAATAAAACAATCTCTTCTGCACAGTAAACGTTGGAAAAAGCGGCAGCACACTGTCTGCTGCGCGAGAACGAAACCCCGCAGTTAGCTGTCAAGTGACAGTTGGTGTAACATGCCGTGTTGGGCCAGGCCAAGATATCCCGATATTTTGAGTTCTTAAAGCGATCCTAGCGAATTTCACATTGGAGGCTGACTTTGCGGAGCCATGAAACCATTCAGAAACCCAATTTTGCAAACTGAGTCCAATGAGTACGAAACCAAAACCACGTACTCAACAAGGCTGTCTGTAGCAGCAAAATAGAAACGGTGCACGCCTCTTCGGTTATGAAAGTTCACATCAAGCGAAAGTTTACATGCCATGAACTGGTACGTTTAGTCAATTTTTCGCACCTAACACCTGTGTCCCCGAGTGCTAACTAGAGAAGGTTGTTGTCAGCTGCAGGTCAACGAATGAAAATTTTTACAAGCCAGAAAAGAACAAATATAAAAAAGTGCACAAAGAAATAACTCAATATTAGGAATTCAGTTATTTTTTTTTTCCAGTCCTCTTTCTTCACATGTGCATTACAGTTAAATCCAATAACATACCCTCTAACAGAGAAAACAAGCCCTTGAATTTACTCCTTTCCTTCATAAATAAGCTGCATGTTGCATCGTACCTGTATATGTGCCAAATGGCTGTTTCATACGTGCATACTATATGATGAATAATGAACTGGCAAGCACTTGATAGTTTGAAGAGCATAGAACTGATGGGCGGCCCATGGAAGCAGATACAGTGCAACATTGCATACAACTACAAGATAGTGATCCCACTTACCGGTGGTTTGGCACTGCCACTGTCAGCTGTACTGCTGAAAGGAAAAGAAGAGAGAGCTGCATAAAGCGAAAGAATATAATTTTGCTATAACATTACAACAAGAACAAGCTTTCAAACTTGCAGGCCACCACAACATATACGTCTCCACTGTACGTTGGATAGGAGCTTGTTATTAACAGGCAATGTCGCTCACATCACATACAACTACACTGAAACCTCGATATAACGAACCCGGATATAACAAATTATCGGTTTTAACAAAGTGGTGAATAGTTTTGTCGCTAAATAAACGTATGTCGCTAAATAAATAAGCATTGTGCACTTAAATAAATATCTGCACATGTTCAGTGCTTACGACACCTTGAAAGGGTAATTCACAAATGTGAGTAAGCTAGCTTTCTTCTCAACAGCGTACAAACGAACAGCAAATACTCACTTTTCCTTTGAGATTCCACTATTGTCGAATGCCTCTGCAGCGGCAGCGTTCCCTCCTTGGATGGCACACACAAAGCTGTTGCTCCGATGGCGCGGAAACGGTGGCGTCGAGTCCAGCACCGCCGCGGTCCGCATCTCAATGGGCACCTCATGCTCGTCGACAGCCCTGTCGTACAGTACGTCGGCAGCAGCCAAGGGCTCTGTTTGGCAGTCGCAAGACCTCGTCATTGCTGCCTGTTCGGTCTGCGTCCCTCTCGCCACCGGCGAGTCACGCGACAACAAGGTGGGGCACGAGAAGGTGCTGGAGAAGCGACCCGCGTGACGGCCTCGGCAGCGACCAATGCACCTGCGTGCAAAACAAGCATACAGTCTGTTTGAAATGGCCACGTTACCTTATTTTGATGAACACTCAAACTTTCTTATAAGCACAGTCAATCAGTCATTACTAGACACCGGATATTAGGCAAATGCTGATTTGTTTCCCATCATGCCGCTTTGATATACGAGCTTGAATTAAAGATTGTGGAGGGTTTTAAAGATGATAGTCTTTCTTGGGAACCTTCGACAAAAAAATATTGGTCTGTCTGTCTGAACATTTGTCTATTTGCCCGCCCTTACCGATACCTCAAACGGCACTAAACGTACAACTCCATCCACAGCGCCCACCAATATTGCACAATATTCAGCGTTCATACTTTTGTAACTGTCAATTAAAAAGCAATAATTGTGCATATCTGAGGCACCATAACAACACGTAGATGTTTTTTATGTGTGCCTTTATACTAGAGAAGGCACACAGAAGTAATTCCAAGGACCGTAGTGTTTATCGCGCTGCGCTGACAGTGCAATGCGATGCTCAAAAAGGTAAGTGCTTCCAATGCTTTGCTAAGACGACACGGTGGTGGCACGGTGGTGCTACACCTTATCACCTCCGAGACAAGCACGAATCTTTCTCCGCAGGCGTGCACACCTTCCTTCGTTTTCGAACTGTCAGATAGCGCTCGTGTCTAACGTTCCTCGATGCTATTCCTCTTCCTCTCGTTCGCCTCCGCTATACGCTCGAGGCGCTCTAACACAGCGCCTCCAGAATACCATTCACCAATTTTTTTGTGCAGGACATCAAGTAAACGTATTGTTCACTCTCTCTCGACGCAAGACTGTCGTCTTTCGACGACATATGCGGTGTAACATGCAGATTCGAGTTAATTTTTCATATTGGTTTTATAGTGCCTATAAATGCCTATTTTGGAAGTTTGTTCCGAAATTCTTACAAGTGCCTACAAGTGCCTATTTCAAAATCAGTGCCTATACGACCACTATTTCACCTAAAATTCTGTTTTCGAGTACAGTTTGAGAACGTCTTTCACTTTAGCGGGTGAAATCGACCTTTCGGGATGATATGCTGGGTAACCTAGCTTTGTAGCTCAACGAAGTCATAAACAACCATCAGCAGTCGCGAAAGGAGTCACCCCGGGCACCTTACGCTATCCCACTGACACGGTGCGAGTGGTTGCAGGAATAGGAAGAGAGGAAAAGAAACTATTTCTGCTATCCTAAAAAGGAGCACGCATAGTGGAATGGGGAGAGTAAAATGTGAGGAGGAGAGAAGAACAGGAGACCGGCGCCTATAGCAGAGGACTTGGGGGGTGGCTTTCACAGCCAGTTTTCCAAGCCAGTTTTCCCAAGGAATTGGACCACCTGATTGAAGATTTGGGTGTGGTGGGGAGCAGGGAACAGGAGGTGACTGTGCAGGCACAGGAAGAAAAAGACCAAATGTGAAACTGTCAAGTGCCGTAGAGCATAGGTCAAAAGTAAAATAATGATGAGCACGTGATTTTGCGTAAAACATTTAACAATGCTTAAGGTTTTCTGTCGAAACTGGCAGTTGTCAAATGATGAGGTACCATCCAAGTTTTCATACATAATTTCCCATCGACTCCTCTTAAGCGCTGCCTAATGTCCAAACCTGGCGAGTGACCCTTTAAGGAACAAAGTGCTGATGGATCCCGTTAAACACAAATTGAAGGGACTGACAAAAGATGTTCCACATAACAGGACGGCAATTTACAGACTGGCATACTGCAGTGCAAAATTCAATTACCAAGCCGGCCATATTAAACAGTCTTTGCAGAGAGCCCGCTGTAATGAACAGGCATACAGTAGGCAGACTTACCCACAAGCCTGGCAACCCGAAGGCCTCCTGGAACGGTGCGTCTCTGAGGTGTCGTAGTGGCGGTCATCGGGATGAACACCTGCAGAAAGAACAGTGGCACTTTGATCTCGTTCGCTTGCTTTTCGAGTATCCATTAACATCACTCGGGTTTACAACAGAAAAAAAAGGTAAAAGCTCTAATGGGTATCCAAGAAGCAAACTATCTCTCTCGTATTAATGGTTACAATTTTACAGTATCAATAGCACCATTCCTAGCGCAAGAAAATGCTTGTAAGCAAAGAAATGTGCGAAATAAATATAAATGCTACTTCCACTTAGTTTTTATGCAAGCACGCAGTGACATTAGATTCTGACATTTTCCACTTCCTTGACAGTTTTCGCTGAAATCTAATTTATACTCTGTTCCAAGAGAATTTCTCACGAGTTTAAATAGGGTGAAAATATGCCTATTCACATACTAAGTTTCGCTGAAAAGTTTGAACCTGAGAATTTCACCTTCGCTACCTCTTCTAATAATTATTCTATGATGGCAAAATTTGTGAAAGTGAAGTCCTCTATAGATAATTTATAATCTCTAACTCACTCATGATTACCCTTTAGTGTCCATTTAATGCATGCATACACTGCATGAACACAAGGAATTGAACCACCTGATTGAAGATCTGGGTGTGGTGGGGAGCAGGGAACAGGAGGCGACTGCGCAGGCACAGGAAGATAAAGACCAAATGCGAAACTCTAACTCACTCATGATTACCCTTTAGTGTCCATTTAATGCATGCATACTCGCATTCAACAATTACATAAAAATTAGTTTACAGGTCGTTATGTTTCCCAAATATAAAATTGAATTTAAATGCATCAAAACAGTGCAGCGTGTCCGATACACTGGGAAATACAGCGTTAACTCTGTCTGGCACATCTTATGAAGACCTGTTTGTAAATGTCTCAAACTTACACCACATTATTACAAGGTACTCATTCTATTGTAACAAAAATATTGTCCAAATACATTCAGTCACGTTTTTGTAGTAACCAAACTAAAAATAACTTGTAAATAAATATAATGCTTACGTTATTATTGTGCTATTACATCGTAAACAGAAACAAATCCCAGATTACAAATATAGTGCCATTTCATTTTTGGTTGAACTAATGCGAACGAAGAAGTGCGACAGTTCTCACATGGCTGACAGAAACTGGCTTATTGAACGACTCAAATGTGGCAGTGCTTTTGTTAAAGTGATTACACGCTATATGGTATGCTACAAAATGAAGTTAAGAGGGGACGTAGCAATGAAAATTATCTTTGTTATTTATGAAGCTAAAATGATGAAATTCGGCATGCAGATGACATTTGTTGTGCTGATAAAACTTAAATCGGTTTTGAGCTAACTAAGGTAACTTTTCAGTCATGACACTTGATAAACTCTCATTGTCACCCCAATATTAATTAGCTAATTAGACACAAGTTCCTCAGAATTTTTGCATAAGGATATTTACAAGGGTCCATTTAGTGTCGTAATGCTATTCGTTCATTTTTATTATTTCAATAAGCACACAAAATTTTTTCTGGAATGTACTGGACATATTGCCTTACCAGCAACTCTTACAAAAAGCTAATTACAGAAGCCTGTATGATATGCACACAAATATGGACAGCTTTACGGCGCTCACCAATGTCTCAGAATACAAGTTCTAAAAACGGAATGGCTATAGCTTAATTTGTTGTGAAACGACACAGGGATGACTGACAGCAACTGCTCAAAAAATAAAACCCGAGAAAATGGAGCTCAAAGAAATTGGAGCTAGAAGCTGATAAAACAGAACTCAAAAGGAAGCTGGCTTTAATTTTCATTAGAGAAATGCATCTTTGTGGCTATCTTGAGGTCCAATCTGTCCTCTTTATGATGACGCCAATATGGTAGTACTTTGCCAAGGAAAAGCTTCAAATTTGCATTTTGCTATGCCCAATTTTCACATAGCTTTTGACGAAAGCCAACCAGTAAAATGCTTGTTTTTTAAATTCTACTACTTATTTTGATTTGAAACCACACAATGATGTAAAATATGATTTCAGGTTTACAGAAACAAGATTAACTGAAAAACTGAATATTTTGACCAAATTTACAACTTCCATTGCCACGTCCCCCTTAAATGAAGGCACGTTTATTATGCAAGGTGTTTAACTCATTGGAGCCTGAACGTATCTTCCCATAAGCGTGCCCGAAGTTTCCCTTCAGGAAGTGGTGAAGATTTGTCGAAGCACCCCCTCCCAATTAAGCCAATGTATGGGGCAGACTTTGTGCCTCCTTCCCCTTTTAGGTGACTAGGGGATGCAGCCATCCCCTCTGCTTCCCTCCACTCCCCACTGAACACGCCTGTGTACCTCGCTCTTTCCTAGCCACATAATTTACGCAAATAGCAAGAACAAGTGCTGTACACAAATGCGCACAAATAATCTCAGGATCAACAAAAAGAAATGGCATGTGTACCTCGCTCTTTCCTAGCCACATAATTTACGCAAATAGCAAGAACAAGTGCTGTACACAAATGCGCACAAATAATCTCAGGGTCAACAAAAAGAAATAACAATGTTTGCGATGCGAGTTACAGTGCAACGTGGGACAACTACTGTTCAAAGAGCGACCGACGCACCTTCTTCGGAGTAGCCACGGTGCGTTACGAGCGCCTTGCGGTCATTGGTCGCACACTCGGACGACAGAGACAGGGGCACTCTAGAGCCACGGCTTTGCTGCAAAACATGATGAACGCATTGAGCGACTCACCCGAAACAGTGAGCAGGCTGGTTCGTATACTTGGCAATCTACTAAAAGCTGGAACATGCAACGGTAATGATATCTGGAGTTTTACGTGCCTAAACCACAACATTTTACGCAGCAAGCCGTAGTGGAGAGCTAAAATTGACCATCTAAGAATAATTGTTGGGGTGATAATTAGATAGTCCTCTCCACTACGGCTTGACCATCTGGTGTTCTTCAATGGGCACTGGCATTGCATAAAACAATGGCCACTAGAATATCACTTTCAACAATACAAGATCACTGCAGCCGGGCTCAAAGCCGTGCTTTAAGGTCAGCAGCTGAGCCACCACTGCACCACTGGGGTGTACTAGTGCTGGATACGAGCAAGGACCACAGTGAGGAGGCAAGCCAGAAAGTGCGACCTTTAGCTCACTGCAACACAGGGGGACGATGAACGCACTACCTCCGATCTGTCATCCTTGCGTTTTGCAGTGAGCAGGTACCAACTATGCCAAAAGTAGGAATTAGTATACAATAGACTCTCGTTGAACAGAACCTGATGGGACCAGGAAAATTAGTTCCATTTAACAGAAGTCCCGTTTACTGAGAGACTTACAAGGATGGAGAATCCAAGTATAAAATCAATCGTGATGGAGGCGGTTGTTCCATTTAGGCAGCAGTTCCGTTTAACAAATTTCCATCCACTGAAAGCCTACTGTAATCAGATACAATTTTAGCCTCAAAAGGAGATGCACACAAGTCTACACCTATGAGCACACCCTATGGACTGACGTTATGAAGAGAAGGTCAGTGACACTGCCATTGGTGATTGCTGCCGAGTTGCGCAAAGCTATTTTTTTTAATTGAAGAGACAATGTGCTGTTGCACTTCAGTCATCCATGCCAAAGGCCTGGCTGCCCTTTTAAGTAGTATCCAAGTACAGAAAGCCACTTCCATTATGTTGAATTTCAATGGCAGAGTCTAAACAAGTTTTTCTGCTTGGTTTGGTGAAAGTGTGTTGGAATGACACAGTGACGGTGGGAGCCAAGCTTCCCAATGAGAAAGTCGAAATGGATTCAGAGTGCAATCACTCTGAAAGCAGGAGATTCGCTCCGCCAAAGAAAACGGAGTGGACCGGAGCTTGTGGGAGTCACCAGCTTTGATGGTAACGGCAACTGACACGGACGAGTTGGCAAATTGTGCGGCATTCTTTCCACTGCTTTGCAGCGACACCTCTCAGTCCGAAAACGAGTTCCTGTTTGAGCGATCCATCGTACAATGATAGTGACGCTGAAATTTACATGCAAGATTGGAGATTCTACAGAATTATACAGTGGAATGAATAAGTGTATGCAAGGCACTCTGGGACACATGTCAAACGAAAGATAGATCTTCCACTTCTTCCTTGCTCCGACGACACTGTTGTATTTCAGTCGCAGATCTGGCGGAATAGCCCTAAACCAGAGCCGAGTGTTCGCTTGCGGAGTCCCTCGGTTGCTCTGACTGCCACTCAAATTGAACATTAGCTGAAGGCAAACGCGCGACAATGTCATCGTTCACATAGCACTGCAGACCTCACCAGCAGTCACTGCAGCAATCGTTTCATTGTTAAATGTGTAGCCATTTCTCTCACATCTTGCTCATTGTGCTGCCTACACCTGATGTTCTGGAGAGCTTTCAATGGTATTAGCATACAGTCGTGACATTGATGAGGGCGGTAGTCAGTACGTACAAGATGAAACTGTTTATTTGACCCAACTGGTGGCCAATAAATGGAAACCAAATTACAGCAATACACACTGGCACAGATAGCGGCGTACTGAGAGTTGGGCTTCGACGAACTAACAAGCAATAACGCGTGGCGGCATTTGTACATTTGCCGTCGAATGTTCCAGAACTATCGTTAGCGGTCATGCGAGTTACAGAAAAATCTAATGTTTCAGTTGTGCACAGAATTGCATCGGAAGTTTCTACGATTATCTCGATGGTTCTTTAGTCAATGGGCGTGGTTGCACAAGGCAGCACTTGCACATGTGAAATGAAAAATGTAAGCAATAAAAAATCTAATCGATGAAGAAATCTAACCTTTTATTACAAGTTCTGTTAGAACAGTAAAAGAAAATACACAAAGTCTGTTTGACTCAATGGCACAGGCTGGTAAGAAGTATAAACTGAAATATGAATTGAATTGAATTGAAGTTTATTTGTCCTGAAATTCTTACAGGATCGGGAGCAGAGGCTAAAGGCTATATAGCCTGACATGGGGCCTCTGCTCCTAAATACAGTTTGGCACGCAGGCTGCTCAATCTGTCGCATGTTTTCAGAAATAAATATATAACACAACAAATAACACACAGAAATAAATAAATAACACAATAAATAAACCATACAGTAAAATCTCGTTACTACGAACACCGAATTAACGATTTTTTCAGATTTACGAATATTTTGAAAATCCCCGCCAGATTGCCTATATATTTTCAATGTAAAAATATTTCAGAACAACGAATTTCAGTACAATGTATATTTCAGAATAACGTGCATAATTTATTTGCTCGCCTATATGCAAAGAACATCAGTATTACGAATTTCGTTAAAAGTAGCAGCACCGCAACTCTCACGTAGCGCAGTAGCCGCTGTTTTTTTCCATGCACGGAAGCTATCATTATCACCGTGTTGAGAGCCGACTGCTAGCGCCACCACACAGGTATGGTTTGATGTGTGGCAGCTTAGCAGGCCTAGCCTCGTTGCCTCGTCCTTCGTGCCATGCACGTGTGAAGTCTGCTGCGTTTTGTTGTCGTTCTTTTTTTCTTAGCTTTCTGCAAAGTGTTTGGAGACCCGACGATGAATGCACCAGGTGACAGCGCTAAGAAGAGGCGAAAGCAGTTTTCCCTGCAAGAAAAGATGGATTTGTTGAGGGAACTTGACTCGGGCAAAAAGCAAATCGACCTCTGCAGGGAGCGTGGCATTGCCCCGTCGACTGTCGTGACCATTTGGAAAGACAGAGAAAAGATTCTGAAGCTTCACCGAGAGTCACAACTTGCACCTACGAGGAAACGGTTGCGCCTGGGAAATTTTCAAGATGTCGACCAAGCTGTGCTGACCTGGTTTAAAGATGCCCGGCTGCAAAACATCCCAGTGTCTGGCCCAATGCTTCAAGAGAAAGCCCGCGAGTTCGCCGACGCACTTGAAGTAACTGGGTTTGATGCAAGTGCGGGTTGGCTTTTTCGTTTTCGCCAGAGAAACGGCATAACCTGGCAGGTAGTCTCAGGTGAAGAAAAGGCTGCGGACAAAGAGGGTGCAGATTCCTGGCGGAACGATCGTTTCCGAGAGGTGGCAGAGTCGTACTCCGAAGACGACATTTTCAACGCGGACGAGACCGCGTGCTTCTACCAGCTCTTGCCAGATCGGACAATGCACTTCAAAGGTCAGCAGTGTAAAGGAGGCAAGAAGTCGCATCTCCGCGTGACGGTCTTGCTCTGCTGCAATGCGTCGGGCACGAAGAAAATCAAGCCGCTTGTCATTGGAAAATACGCAAAGCCTCGCTGCATGAAGAACGTCGTATCCCTACCGTTCGACTATTGTGCGAACAAGCGTGCCTGGATGACAAGAGAATTGTTTTCGCAGTGGCTCATCAAACTCGACGAACAAATGAGGAAAGAAAATAGAAAAATTCTTTTGATCGTCGACAACTGTTCAGCCCACATTGTGAATGTTCGCTTGACGCACGTTCGCCTGAAGTTTCTGCCACCGAACAACACGTCGTTGCTGCAACCACTAGATCAAGGCATCATAAAGAGTGTTAAGGCGGAATTTCGCAAGCGCCTTGTGCAGCGTTTTATTATAAATCTCCGCTTAAAGCAGCCGACATCAGTCAACGTTCGTCAAGCGGCAGAAATGCTGACGGGAGCTTGGTGGAACGTGAAGACGTTAACAATCCGTAACTGTTGGCGAAAAGCAGGCCTAATCAAGGCGCCTGCCCAAGTTAAAGACAACCTGGAAGAGGAGCACAGCAACCCAGGAGACCTGTGGACTGACGTTGAGGAACTGTTGCCCGACGTCTCTTCCTTCGACGACTACGTGGAGAGCGACAGCGCAGCACTAACGTCGGCGGACATGACAACCGAGGAGATTGTCAACAGCGTTCGCGACGTCTCCAGTGACGACGACGACGACCCGAAGGAAGAGGACTCTGTATCACCGAACACTGAAGAGGATGAGACCATATCGCACTCGGATGCTTTAGTGCACATGAACAAAGTCCGCACCTACATTGGTCGGTGCAGTGATGTGCCCGATGAGGTGCTACGTAAGGTGGAAGGTGTTGAGGCGTACTTAATCAGCCGTTTGTGCTCCACGCGTCAGAAGAAAATCACAGATTTCTTCAAATAAAGAACGTTTGAAGTGTGTGTAATTTTTTTTTGTGTGTGTTTGCTTGTCGGCGCACACGGCAACTGCCAAGGTACGTCATGTTCGCTCCTAGGTTTGACCTCTTGCTTACAATCGAAGTTTTTCATTACAACGATATTTCAAAATAACGTACGAGTTGCGGCGGTCCCACTTAATTCGTTATATCGAGATTTGACTGTACCACAACAAAATTTAGCATGATCTTGTCACACTATTTCAGAGAAAACATTAGAAAAACCATTAGAAAAATATGTGACTAGAATAACAAGTTGTGCCTACAAGGCAAGTGTTACATGTGAAGTAACCTTCAATTGAAACAAGGAAAAGAATAAAAAAGTGCAATCGACCAAGTTAACACATCAGCAGAAAGATCCTATGTGTGATGATACATTGACCATATGTCAGAAAACACAAGGCTAAATGCATGAAATTTAAGATGTAGGAATGTAGATATCTTTGAGGCTTCTTAGATAATGAATAGACTTACGAGATAAGTGAGCACCGCTTGGCTCTTTGTGATCTGCGCCCTGAGCGTCTGCAGTTCCAGCTGGATCTGCTCCCGGACCACGTCCTCCGGAAAAGAGTACGCCTGTGGTCGGTACGTGAACGGTGCGTCACTGGTGCGTTCATGGTGCCAGGCTTTTGTGGGTAGAAGCAAGATCTCGAACACATGGAAGTCGTATGACAGGCCACAAACAGTGCACCCTCTCCACTTTCTGTAGTGACCAGCTAGTTGGTCCATGAACATTGCGGCAAAATAGCCGAACAAAGGGGACCAACATACAGGGCACAGCATTTTTTCCTCGTATGTTCGTCTCGTTAGCTCTGTTCTGCCGCAATGGCCACCCATAATTTCAGGATTTTAAGCCATCAAGTATGAGTTGGTATCGTATATAATGCTGCGCATATATGTCAGTCAACACGACGATGAAACAGTGTGAAAACGCTTGGCCTAGTGCAGGACCAAGCGTCTTCACCGGACGCTTGGTGCTGGTTGCACGAATGGCAGCAGTCAATTCAGCTAGTGATAAAGCTTATTTGTTCATGGTTCTGTGCTTGTTTGTTGACACTAGATTTTTACATTGGTTTGGATCAGCGATTCATTTTCAGCCTTTCATCATATAAAAACGTTACAACAGATCAATTCTCGGAATTTCGCTTCTTTGTATAATATAATGCAACGTTTCTTTTTTGTGGCTAACTGTAACAATTCTTGTTGTGTTGTGGTTTCGCTTGACCCATACAGAACTACAGTATCACCTTGCCCATAAGTGAGTTAGTTATATACATGCAGATAGATTTCAGTTCATTTAAAAGGAAGTTACAATATCATAGGCGATGCAGACCTAGAAAGAGGGATAATGGTGTTCAATCCTTTCAAGTGACTGCAGAAGTGTGAAGTCTGTTTATATTATGTGATGGTATTAAGATGATGCTATTAGACCACAGCGTCACGAGAAAATGTCAGGCTTGTTAAGCTGTCTGTGAGAAGATGGCACCCAAAGCACTTACAGACTCGGGGCTGGCATCTTCCAGGGCCGACACCAACTGTCTGTCCTGTAACAGCCAAAATAAAAAGTAAGCAAGCTGAATCATCAACAATTTTCCAACCACAATGGCAGAAGACTGTTCGACTGTTTACTGTTCAACTTGCCAAACAAGCAGACAAAGCATTCTTTCCTTGCCACTTATGCAAACAAATGATTTGCAAATTTTTGTGAAGTGAGGCCCCCGCTTCTTTACTTGACATTTAAAGGAAAGTAATAGAGTCAAAACATCCCGCATTGATAAATATCAGGGTACATGCGACAGGCGAATTCCTATCATTCTTTTCTTTTTCATCCTATCATTCACCATCGAACACTATCGCTGCTTTGTCATCAGCAAGATTTCTAGTTTCTTTTCCTTGTTTGCTTTGTTTATGAACACCAATTCTAACAATAATAAGTGTTCATCAGTAATTTTATTCGAGTTGCAACAGACTCACAGCTTCAATGACTTGAAAGAAAAGTCATATGGTCTATCAAATTATACTTTGAGGCTTGCAAGCACAGGAACGATAGCTGCTGCAACAGTTTGTAGAAGCAGCCATACAAACAAAGGTGCGCGATTCACATAAATGTACGACCAGCTAGCACAGAAAGCCAGAGCACTTGATGAAAATATAACTTTCTAGGTATTTAGATACGGTACATTTTTTTTCGAGGATTTTCGTGGCGACCGAGAGTATTTGGCAACAGCATGAGACTATTGCCCACTGGTTAATAGGTGGTCTAACCAAGAGATTTACTCCAGAAACTAAGCAACTCCTAGGATCTTTTATTCCTAACAAACCAGGATAAGTGGCTGATGCAAAGCTGTACAAGGCAGAATACAGCTTGGTGAATGAATACACTTTATTCATAAGCTACCTTATATATACAATAATTTGACATTAGTGTAGCGAGACAGTAGAGTACAGACAATTTCAAAGCTGAAGCTGACAGATAGTCACTGATATCCGTTCAAAGCACGCTGGTTGTTGCAGATTGGCTTTTAGTTTTTGCAGTAATAGGTCCAACACTTCTTTTTTTACTTGCAGTTTTTGTAATGTTACTTACTGTTCAAGCAGTGTAATAACATTACCACTATCAGTGGTAAACACATGTAGCAGGTAGTGAAGTACCTACACCATTTGTTATTGACGCAAACATACATAGTCAACATACCTGTTTAGCCAGAGCCAGTACTGATGCAGCCCCTGAAAAACAGCAGCACTTCAAGTTCTGTAGAAGGCGCACCACTGCATACAATACATTTGAATGCTAAAGGTGGGAGTAAATTTATTTTCCTGAACACAGGAAAAACTTTGCAAGCCCGCCATCGCACGTCTGCGATTTTCTGAATGGATTAGAAAAATGCCACATTTCCTCAAGTATAACATAGTCCTACATTTAACATGCATCACAACTGCAAACTGCAGAAAAATAAAAATGAAGAAGAAAAAAAGGATCCCCACAAAATTTCGTGAGGCTGCTTCCTCGCATTACCACAAAGAAATACATGAAAACCACTTTCACACCCGAATTTCGATAAAACCTGCAAGGTCTCTGTAAATTTGGTGCGGGCTTCTGGCAAGAAAATATGGCAAGCTACTTCGCCTATGCTTCCTCTTGAACTCTCAGAACAGCTGCACCTTTTGCGACGTCCTTCGGTACAAAGTATCTTTTCCTGAAGTTAATGCTCACGACTTTGCGCCATGATGACAGCATGCACACCACTTTTAGCTTGGAAACAACAAGTGCAAGTCTAAACAAAAGAAAAACATACAAGATAGACGACGATTATTGCTAGGCAACATAAACAATCTAGAAAACGTTCAGCCGTTTCTTTAGAATGCACACATTGTTGTAGCATACATTTCACCCAGTGCATCCTCAGTGTTACCTCTTTGAGAGCCAAATAGAGAATAGCAACCTTGGCAGTCCTGCAAGCAGTGATGTGAATGAAAGAAAGTGAAAGGGTGAGCTCACCAGCATGTGATTCCAGGACCCTGACAGCTTCATCGTTCAACCTGCGGAGCGAGTTCCGCAAGACTGTTGTGGTTTACGAGAGCACACAAGCATTAAGAATGTAACTTGAAACACAAGTAGATTGTAGTCCACTAACGCCGAAGGAAACAATTGATATCAAACTCCACTTAACATGAAACTATTATAAAAACATAGGAGTGCTTGACGTGGTGCAGTAGATACACCAATGAATAATGTTAAGCTTTGGCTGTCACGCCAGTCAATTGGCAATGTTATGGCCGATGACTCAAAGTCAGAAAAACTGCAATTGAGAACAATGTATTCTTTTAACAATTTGCATTCTATGTTATTGGTTTATTATTATTTCATCACCTATTTCAACTATTTTCATTTGTTCGCCACCTGCTAATATTCTACCAATTGTTTTTAATGCACTTTTGTCGTAGCTTTCATTTAACTGAGGGCCCTGTTTTCAACATTTATACTCTGAGGCCCTCATATGAATACAAGTGTTATGTAACTAATGCATATGTAACCAATAAGCAAACTGAAACAAAAAGAGAACCTTTATTCGATATCTCTGTTAATAGACCATACCGAATTTCGTTGAGGCTGGCAGAAGTAAGTACGAGGGCCAAATGTAATGACCGTTTCAGCTAAGCTGCTGGTCTGTGTTCTCCAAAACATACCATGGAGATACAATCATATGGTAGTCTTAGTCAAATAATGAGTTGACATGCATTTACCACCCAAAGCTTTAGATTTCATTATAACCAGTAGTAAAAGCTGCTACCTGCCACTGTTATTGCTGGCCCGCCAAGCAGCCAGAGGTAGCGCTAAAAGGGGAGTCACTGGAGATGCTTACACCCCACATTTTTGCACCCCCCCCCCCCCCGTCTCCCCCAAATCTCCTTATTAGATGCAAAGCCGCTTTTTGACTAGCCTTTGTAACGCTGTTCCACCACTCACACCCCGCTCCACTGGCTGCAGGTGTTGGGGCAGTGCCAAGTAGGTCACACCTTCCCTCAAAGCGTGCGTGCGTTGATGTCACTTTCTCCCTAGCCTGTCGCGACTCGCTGCATGTCATCTCTCTTGGTTCACCCTCTCCACCACTAGCAACCTTCGAGAGCACATCGAGTGGAAACACTTTTACGACTAGTTTACCTGCCATGAAACCTACACGAAGCCCAACCCGCCACTCGTGTCCTTGCATTTCAAAAAAGTGTTTACTCGATTAAAGGCTACACAGAGTTTCAACTTAAACTGTTCTTCCAGCACCCGCGTCGACGTTCGTTTCAGCGGGGTCAACAGTGTGCGCACCAGTGCTTCTTTGCATCCTGTTATAGTTCCCTTTTGGGAGATAGTCCATACTTTTTCAGGATGCTCTGAGGCTTAGCCTCATTTTATCTATGGCTACAAACCAGTTCATCAATGGTTTTCTGTACTGTCATATAGGGCTGATAACCTTCGCGATTCCTACCTTTAACGAAAAACGAACATTGTTATGGTAGACACTAGCGCCTGAAAACGGTTGGGTTGGCCCATACGATGCTTCAAGATTCATTCGCATCACAATACGCAGAAACAAGAAAGGGTCTTTTTAGCAGTCTAATATGGAGGCCCCATATTTCTTAGGAAAGAGTCTACACATACCAGGCCTTCACTAAAGGCCCAAAAAAAGAAAGTAACAAAAAAGTGATGATTACGCCTTCAAATAGAACAAAAAATGAAAAATCAGAATAAATATAGGCCACTGATCAGGCTAGAATCGTAAATATTCCAGGTCCTAATTATACAAACCACAATAGATTGAATCGGTCACACGACAATAAAACATGTGAAGTTAACAATCATTCATCCAGTGAAAATGCTACAGCTCATACATGCATAAATCTGGGTGAAATCGTACCACAGCCATGCAAGATGTGCCAGAAACATGGGTGACAAAATTACTGTAGATGCTATCAAGCATTAATACACACAATGTGACTCACTGAAGTGTAATCACTGCAACAAGTTCCTACAAAAAGTGCCCACTACAAGAATACATATGCTATGTATTGTACTATTGCAAACAACAAGTGATGGTACCATGTTATGACGTAGTACCATCATAACTTCAAAGATAAGCACCTGATATGGCACATAACTAAATTAATGCCCAGAATGACTAACATGAATTCATGAAAGTATATTGCATGTAGGCTGAACATGTCGATTCCTACCTCTATAACTACAGGTTTGTTTTTTACAGAATCAGATAATTTGGCCTTTCAGACAACAACAAAGTTCAAATGTGATTAACTCATATTGCTTAGACATGAGCCTGCCTATAGCAATATCAGCGATAAATGCTTTGAAGTTTTATACCTTTTGGCAATATGGGATGGCATAGGACTCCTTTAAAGAACCACTTTAAATTAAGAACATAAGGCAAACTTTTGTAAGTTGTAGTAGGCACTTACTAGTGAAGCGTAGGAATTGAATGCACTTTTGACAGCACTACACATCTTCGTGCATTCAGAAACATGCCCATGGCTGTCTCAAAACAATCAACTGGCTAAACATGCACACACGAAACATCAAATTTGCCCACATCCCACTGACGGGACAGTGGCATGGCACGAATATTCCTATTGTTACACATTCCTTTTCCTATTTCGGGAACAACATTCGTATAAAAACAATATTTCTAAAGAAACATTAGAAAGAATATTCCTCTTTTCATGTTTGCTTCCGATTCTGACAGGAATATACCCATATCAAGAATAATTCTGGAAGAAGACTGACAATAATTCTAACCCCCAGCATTCTCATTTCAGCCAAAATATTCCTGTATTAGGATAATCCCCACTAGAACACTAACAAGAATAGCCTTATTTTCCCACATATCATTCCTATTTTCACTAGCATATTCCTATTTTCACACAGCAACAAATTATTGATTAGCACATTCGCTATGGGGAAGAAGTGTGCAGAAATGTCAAATCATTGCCATCAATTTTTCTTCCACCCACAATGCTAAACTGCTGCAAGCATCATACAGCTACGGGCAAAAAAAAAAAAAAGACTATCGGGAGCATGCGCTTGACTGGTAGGAGGGAATGGTGCGTGTTGCCCATGCATCACGTGACACTAAAACAGAGGTGACTACTGCGTTTACGTGACGAGCATAGAACTTCATTCTCGAACCTCTGAGGCTGCCGTGAGCCACACTGCGAAACGCAGCTGCCCATTGGCTAGCTCGCCGGGTGGTGTAGTCTAGCTTTGGCCAATCGCGTCGTTTCTGCCCCGGCGGCGGTGTCTCTCCCAAGGTCACCACACATCGTGGCTCACTGATGGTGCGTCACAGAGAAAAAAAAGAGCACGACACTCCGGTCAGGTCAGAAAAAAGAGCCAACTTATCTGTAACTGACAGTTATTGACACAAGTTCACCGTTATGTCCCCATCCCTGAAATGAACCTCAATACGAATGACATTCCCGCGCCATGCAGGTTTCCCAGAGCTGGGCACGTGCCACCTTTTCATAACCAATACGACAAAAACAAAGGCCTATGATAACATAAGAAAAGCTTCATTCGCGCAGAAACAAAAAGAAAACGCCAATGTCCACAGCGCAACCTAAGCTGACACTGGCGACGAAGCAGAACCATACACCAGTGAGGGCGCCAAGATCAACTTTCACACGGGCGCCGCGCCGCACGCAAGAGGACTCGCCAGCATGGAACAGGACTCCCAAAATAGCAAGCCAAGAGTGTGCAGCACGGGCGAGAAGGAAAAGCAACAGAATATCCGGCGAGGAAGAAGGACGTGGAGGCCCGAGCACGCACGCAATCGAAGGAGCGATTCATCCATCAATTCGATACCGTTCCGCCGCAAGGTTCACTAGGATCCGCGGTTTCGTAACACAACTGACGTACGCTGAGGAACGGGGAAATCGGGATCTGGGGAGCACGCGCAGGTTTCATAACACGCGCCGGCATCGCGACTGTAGGCGTTTGAGTGTGATCGCAATCTTACTCCCCCTACCAAGAAATGAAGTCTATGAAGCCCCCAAATGAGGCGATACGACACGTGACAAGCAAACCCACACTTCAAGATGTCCCTGAAAGAGCCAAAAATAGAAGCCACCTCCATTTAGTGCCAGTCAGCCACTCATAAAAGAGGTAAGAGAAGGGGCAGCACACACAAAAGCCACGGCAAGCCGACGCCACGAAATCCCAAACACAACCCGGCGCGAAAGTCAATAATTGGTGGTGCTTACAACTCAGAAACGATTATGGTTATGAAGGACGCCGTAGTCGAGAGCCTCTAAAATTTCGACCAACTGGGGGCTCTTTGACGTGCGCCTAACTCTAATTACACAAGCCTCAAGCACTTCTGCCAACACCGAAAATGCGACCGTCGAGGTCGGGAGTCGATCCTTGCGACCTTAAGAGTCAGCAGTAGAGCACTATGACCATCAGATCAACGCGGCAGGTGCAACACACAAACAAGCCAACTCGCACAGGCAAGCAACACGCGCGAATCGCAGCAACAGCACGAGCGCTCCGGCAAACCCACGGACGTCCCAAACATCGCCAAACCAAAGGGCCCGCGCGATGCGGACCTCGGGCCAGCCGACAACGACACCGCGCGGAAAGCGAAACCAACGCAGCACGCGCAGCCAAGCCAACACAACGCACCCGGGAACAGCAGCACGGAGCCGTCGGTAGAGCTGCGTCGAGTCGCCGGCGGCACATATCCCCTCAGGAGAGATCAGACGCGTCGGCAGCGCAGCGGCTTAGAAGGCGCACGCCGCACCGTCTTCGCTACGCCAGCAGCGGCGGCAACGTCGGCACCACACCTCCGGGGAGCGGATGCGCAAGGCGACCGATCGGCTCGCGCTACAGCCGCACGCACCCAAAGGCAGCAGCAACCCTCCTCCCCAATCCAAGGACGGCGACCCATTTTCCCGCGAGGAGAGAGAAATAGGGACGCGGGGAGAGAGACAAGTCGGAAAGCCAGCGAAAGAGCGCGAAAAGATGCCAGGGAACATGGATGACGGGGATAGAGCGACTCCGTAGGGAAAGGAAGGGATCCGCGTGTTGCAAACTAGAGAAAGGAGACTGAGGAGCGAGCCAGACAATTGGTGTAACAAGCTAGATTATAAGGAGCTGAGAGTAGAACGATTTCGACGAAACCGAGGGAAGAAAAAGAACGGCGGGATTTGGAGGGGAAGAGAAATTTCAGCGGGGAGAGGACCTGGAAGGGCGGGATAGAAAGACAACGCGGGAAAACCTTTGGTCTTTGTGCAGAGAGTTAACGCAATCGTAAAAGGGCATTGACGAGAACAAGACTTGGTTTGGGAAGCGGATAAAGGTATAAGGAAACCAGGAATGAAAAAACGGCGGGAGGTGTGGGGATTGGGGGAGAAGGGTAAAAAAACGCCGCGAAGGGATGGCGCAGCAGGCGCAGTCAGATTCCATCGGCGATGCAACGCGGGAAACTAATCAGGGAAAGGAGGGAACACGCTCCCACGTCCGGACGTTTCCCGATTCGCTCCTCCACTCTTCATCTTCTTGGCTGGAAAAAAATGAGAGAAAAAGAGGAGGCACAGCGAAAGAAACAAAAAGGGAGGGGAAGTCCGTGAAAGAACCGCGATCGATATCCCCCCCCCCCCAACGCTCACTTTCCCTCTCGCTCTCGACCTTTGGGAAGCGAAAGGGAAGAAGGCGGAAAACCACGCGAAAGGTTTTCTGTGTTGGCTTACTTTGCTCGTCATCTGCTGTCGTATTGTACGTCGTTTCTCTTTTTTTTGTTTTACGTGTCGACTGCTCGAGCGTTCCGAGCTTTACGCAAGAGGGAAGCATAGAGCAAATGGGGAAAGAAGACAAATGGAATTGGTAAAAGACTCCTCCCCATGAGTCGAATGAAAGTAAGCAAGAGCGCAGCCTGTACATCACAATTCACTCACTCGCCGGCCGGCCGTCCCGTTTATGTAAAGTAGCCAATATAGAGGTCGCGGTGGTCGCTGCGGGAGTGATACGGTCTTTTCAAAAGAGCGTTCGCGGGTCGAAATGCAAGGAAGCCTACAGGCGCCGACACCTCATACAGCGGAGTGTGTTCGATCGAATCACTGAACGATGCGACTCGGCAACGAGCTTCAAGCTCCCAAGTCGTTTCCTAGGCACGGCCGTGAAAGAGGCGTTTAAGTTGCAGGTTGAATTTTGTAGCTGCGTAAATATCGGAGCAATTTACATTCGCCTGGCGTCTCATCCCTTTTCCTCCCTGAATTTTTTCCAGTGCACAAAACGATTCGGCTTAGCGAGTGCTATGCGCGCGCACGGCACCTGTAATGATGGGGGAAATGCGGCTGCCCATGTACATTACACGCATTTACGGAGAACAGATGGACAGCAGCAGAAATGACACCCAAGAAGCGAATGCCGCTGGAATGACGATAAAATTGCAAACATCACAACGCCGCCGGCAGTAGGAGTGAAGAAAAAGAAACGATGAAAACAAAGTTGAGCTCCACGAATGAGAAGTAGCACTGATGCGAGTTGTCTTTCTTCCGAGGACAATAAAGAACGGTGCGCACGAGCAGCTGCTTCACACTCCGCTTTCTTAGAATATAAGTAGAATCATCAGCATTGGCGTGAGCCATGTTCCTCTTCAAAGAGGCGGGGGGAGGAGACGACTGCTCGTCGCAACGACCCCTTCTCTATTAAATCAATGTATGGGGATGGCGGGTATAAATTAACAGCAGCAAGCACAGGACCGGGTTAACTGGCGGAACATGGGGGAGGCCTTTGTCCTGCAGTGGACGTAGTCAGGCTGATGATGATGATGGGGTTGACTGTGCCCGCCTTAGGTGATTGGAGGGGGGAGGTGACCGCCCCCCTTGCCCTCCTCGTACGCATGCCTATGATCATCAATCACTTGCTCGTACAATGCACCCTGCTATCTGACTTGTCTGCATTCTATCTCCGTAGTGAGGTCGATCTCCCCGATAACCCACAGTTGTTATCTGCTTTGTTTCAGCTCCGACCGTTGAAACGTCAACTAAGGATTAAACTTTATTTGTAAAGTTAAGCATATCCTCCAACGGCAGGGTATACGCTCTCAAGGAAAACATTGCCCCAAAAGAGAGCGCAGTACAAGGCGGTTCTCGTACATTCCGCTCACATATACAAATGCGGTCGCTTTCGCCCGCAGTCGAACTCGCGATCAGTCCAAATTTGCTACCGATAGCGCACGATACACGAGGTTGAGAGGAGCGATAATGGTTTCCCTTGGACCCATAAAAATGACGCAACTGCTAAAAAAATCTCATCTGGGCGCCAGTGATGCTGCAAACGCGGTATCATGCCCAAACGAACGGAGCCGCAGTACGACTTACCCCGCAACGGGCCATCCGATCAAATTGCATGAATACACTCCTATCGCCGGGGTTCAGCAACGTGGTGCAAAAAAAAAAAAAGGTGCCTGTCCTTCTCAAGCCACCTTAGAACTTGAAGCCCAAGGTACAGGAGCGCCATGGCTGTCGTCTAGGGGGGGGGGGGGGAGGTGATGCAAAAGGGACTCTTAGGGGCAAGAGCCCCTTTCGCACTCCCATTTGGCTGGGATAAAAGCTTCAAGTTGTCGGAAGAGATGGGGGTAGGCGCAAAAGAAGTTTTTGCCCCTCTCAAGCCACACCAGCACTTGCCCGCAACCCAAGATACACGAGTGATGCCGCACCATCTTCAAACCTCATCGCTACCACCACCCTCTCATCACCATCACTGCTATAACGCGTCCAAGTCAAATGGGTATGTACATATTTGTCCTCGGCCTTCATCCACGCAAAGCCGTCGGGCGATTGAGAGCAATAAATATATAAAACAGGCCACGTCGTTCACACTTAGCCGGCGTACTTCTCCTCCATTCACCTCTGGCTACCAGACGCAGACAGTTGCTCCGGGATTCGTAGCTAAATATACCGAGACTTTCCTAACCACCAGCGGCTGCGAGAGACGCCGCAATCAATTAACGCGCCGAGAGAGCCCACGTGCCCAACGGAGGCGGGGGGGGGGGGGCGGAACATTTTAAAAGGCGGCTAGAAAGTAGGCGGGGTAGAACAGGCGTATTGCCTTGTCGAGTCGCTAAAATGACGGGCACACGAGAGGAAGAGAACGCTTGAGGCCTTCGTACATTATTATACTACAAGAAGGGACGGAAATTAGCTGTGCATCTTTTGGAGTGGACGAATTCAAGGCTCCTCGAGAACGGAGAAATCTGACTACGTTAACTTTGAACAAGGCTCGCTTTCGCGCTTTTATTGCGATAGCAATTATGTGGACACGCCATGCTGGATTTTGCCCCCGGCGTCGCCGCCAGTCACCGTATATGTATACGTATATATATATATATATTGTGGGCATTTAGTATACCAATCCTCTTCATCTGTACATTATCATCATTATCATGTGTTGCTCATGCATCCTCATCGTTGTCACGTAGCATCATCATCTTGGTTCGTTTATCTCAGCTGTCGGCTGGCGGTTCCTCGGGCCTAATAAAGGTCTTCCAAACCAAGACTCCATACGTGGTGGAGCGTGCTGTTGGATCCCCCACCATCCTCTCGACCACTCTACCCCCTGGAACTACGTTCAGGTCGCCGCTTGGGCCAGGTGTCCGGAAATATGTCGCACCAAGAAGAGGTCGGTGCTGCAGCCGTTCCCACTCCGCCACCGCGTGCCGCGCCTTTTCACGTCATTAACAGCCTCCAGCGTGAGCCCCATCCCTTCGCTGGTATGCGCGGGGAAGATGGGGAGGAATGGCTGGACGATTTCGAACGTGTCGGCGCTGCTAACCGGTGGGATAACACCTACAAACTCGCTTACGTGTCATTCTACCTCACAGGTGTCGCGAAGACGTGGTTCCTCAACCACTTCATGGACATCCCCGACTGGTCAGCCTTCAAAGATCAGCTTCGCCATGTCTTTGGCACACCGGCTGTCCGTTCAGCTCTCGCAAAGAAAGCTCTTGCGACTCGGAAACAGCACATCGGCGAGTCGTATACATCCTACATCGAGGATGTCCTTTCACTTTGCCGACGGGTTGACACCCCAATGACAGAGTCAGACAAGGTACGCCAGCTTCTTAAGGGCATTGGACCCGTCGCATTCAATGCCCTTGCAATCCAGAATCCGGCTACCGTTGCTGACGTTGTGACAACCTGTCAGCGCCTCGAAGAACTTGAGTCGATGCGCCTACAACCGGACAGTGACGCGGCCCGTATTACGACCGATCCAAACCTACGAGAAACGATAAGGGTGATAATACGCGAAGAATTAGAATCAATGGGATTCACACTACCTTCAGTATGTACCATTCAGCCTTCTTCAACGTCATTGCGGGATGTCATCAGGGAGGAGCTTACGTCCATGACCCATATGGCCCACCTGCAGACCACTGTCGATCGTACTCTCCCATCGTTCTCGCATGCCGTTGCCGCACCATCAGGCACCGTCAGCTCGACGTCGCCACCACGAACGTACGCGTCGGTTGCTGCTGCACCTCCCAGAAGCTTTCCCACGAGCTTTGCATCACCACCGCCTGAGCCATCATCTGTCCCTCTCACTGCTCTTTCTCCCGGTGCATCTAACACAAGCTACCACCCTCCTTATCGATCGACTCGCCCTACGTGCTATTATTGCGGCTATCGTGGTCACATTTCACGCTTTTGCCGCAAGCGCCAGCAAGATGAGCGCCGAGGGTACAACATACGCGAACGAGACTATATCGCAGGAGCCTTGTACCAGGGCCGTCGTTATTCGTCACCGCCGCGTCGGTCTCCATCTCCGCCAGCATCCGGTGAACTGCGCAGTAGTCTTCGATCAACCAGACACCGTTCACCATCGCCCTACCGTCGCTCCTCTTCTCCTCTTCAGCCTGCTTCCCTCGCTTCTGATCGGCGTCCGGAAAACTAAGCAATGCAGTTTTTGGAGGACAAACTGCATTCCTACACAATACTCCAATTCCTCCAGCGCGCCCTTACAATATGATTGCAGTCTCAGTTGAGGGAGTAGACGTTGATGCTTTGGTGGACACTGGGGCTGGGTTTTCTATTATTCGTGCTGATTTGTGTACCCGTCTTCGGAAAGTCACGACGCCTTATGATGGACCAACACTGGTTACAGCCCAGGGAACGATGATTCGCCCTTCCGCTCTCTGTACTGCCCGTGTGCTAATCGACGACATTCTTCATCACATACAATTCGCTGTGCTATCCCCGTGCTCCCACGAACTCATTTTAGGCTGGGACTTTCTTTCGTCTGCTTCCGCGGCTATTTGTTGTGCACAACGTGTCGTCCATCTTACTGACACAAGACCACTTGCTTAGTGACGAAACCTACAGGCCACTTCGACTCATCGCTGCTGTAGACATCGAGTTACCCCCGAACGAACATCAATTAGTCACAGTTTTGTCCAACGACAACGACTCTGGTGACATTTTGGTCACTCCATCGCCCCGTTGCCTTAATAAAGGCATAGCTCTCGCATCAGGTGTGGCTCGCTTCAACGATGGATCAGCTGTCCTCGCTGCTACGAACACCACACCAGATAAAATTTTACTGCCGCGGGGCACTACTGTCACCTGCGTTGCCGATCTGGAGCCTGTGTGCGTCGTGCCTCTTACCCCTGTCTCCTCTAAAGGCCATCCTGGAGATCATGCTGCTTCCTCGGCCTTTACAGCAGCCATCAACAAGGACTTGACAGACTCGCAGAAGCAGCAGCTGCTTGATTTGTTGCAAAAGCATGCAAACTCTTTTGACGTTCATTCATCCAGCCTGGGTCAGACAACTGCTACAGCACATCGTATTCAGACAGACGGAACATCCATTGTGCATCGTCGTCCGTACCGCGTCTCTCTAGCCGAACAAAAAATCATTGAGGAAAACGTAGACGATATGCTGCAACGGGAGATAATCCGACCCTCAACCAGTCCTTGGTCATCTCCAGTGGTTCTGGTGCGTAAAAAAGACGGTTCCGTACGATTTTGCGTCGATTACCGAGCACTCAATAAGATCACTAGGAAGGACATATACCCCATGCCACGTATCGACGACGCCCTCGATTCTTTACAAGGTGCTGAATTCTTTTCAAGCCTCGACTTGCGTTCCGGCTATTGGCAAATCCCCATGCACGAAGAGGACAAAGAAAAAACTGCGTTTGCAACCCCGGACGGCCTATACGAATTCAATGTTATGCCGTTTGGTCTATGCAATGCGCCCGCAACTTTTGAGCACTTGATTGACACCGTACTGCGTGGCCTGAAATGGAAAACTTGCCTATGTTACCTCGATGACATTGTTGTATTTTCATCGACGTTTCCTCAACATCTGCAACGCTTGAACGAGGTCCTGACTTGCCTTTCGGGCGCTGGTCTTCAAATTAACACCAAGAAGTGCCATTTCGCCAGCAGATCTATCAAGGTCCTCGGTCATGTTGTGAGCAAGGACGGAATTCGTCCAGACCCTGAGAAAACTGCTGCGGTGCTTCGATTCCCTCGTCCTGACAAGCCGAAAGATTTGCGAAGTTTCCTTGGTCTCGCCTCTTACTTTCGGCGATTCATACAAAACTTTGCCTCCATAGCCGCACCACTACATAAGCTACTTGCTTCTGGTACGCCCTTTCAGTGGTCTCAGGAATGTGAATCGGCTTTCGACAAATTGAAGAGTGCCCTCACGACCGATCCTGTACTTTCTCACTTTCACGATGGTGCACCGACCTTCCTCCATACAGACGCTAGCGGCCACGGTTTAGGAGCCGTGCTCCTCCAGCGCGACAACTCTTCGCGAGAGCGAGTCGTTGCGTACGCCAGCCGCGTCATCTCCGCAGCCGAGAGGAACTACACGATCACCGAGAAGGAGTGCCTCGCCATCGTTTGGTCAGTACAGAAATTTCGTCCCTATCTTCATGGCCGCCATTTCACCATCGTGACCGACCACCATGCTTTATGTTGGCTTTCGACACTCAAGAACTTGTCGGGACGCCTCGGCCGCTGGATTCTACGCCTACAAGAATATGATTTTGACATCGTATACAAGTGTGGCAGAAAGCATAGCGACGCCGATGCTCTCTCTCGCTGCCCACTACCAGCGGCTCCCCTCAGCGTTTCCGCAATCACTTTGCACAACACGCCCTCGGAGACCACGTCTACGGCGGTTTCCTTTCTCGCCTCTATGGACCAGCTGCCTTCGGACGACCCGCACGATTTTTCTTCTCGACAGCTGGCTGACCCATACTGTCGACGTATTATAGGCTACCTCACTGGCAGTTCCCGTCCACCTAATGAGAGGCTCCGTCGCCAACTCTCGC
Source organism: Rhipicephalus microplus (assembly GCF_013339725.1). Classification (NCBI taxonomy): domain Eukaryota; kingdom Metazoa; phylum Arthropoda; class Arachnida; order Ixodida; family Ixodidae; genus Rhipicephalus; species Rhipicephalus microplus. The sequence goes on from NC_051167.1 coordinate 187,415,512, forward strand.
AGTTTAAGCTGGACAACTCGGTGCTGTACCGCAAAATTTACCATCCTGACGGTCAGCGCTGGGTTCCCGTTCTACCCCGATCGCTTCGGTCCGAAGTCCTCAGAGCACTTCATGACCATCCGACGGCAGGTCACCTTGGTTATCACAAAACCTACGATCGCCTTCGAAGTCGGTTTTATTGGCCAGGTATTACCACTAGTGTAGCTCGGTACGTTGGGTCCTGCACTACCTGTCAATCTAGAAAACTACCCACATCTGCTCCAGCCGGTACACTACAGCCTCTTCCGTGCCCAGCCACACCCTTCGAAGTTGTAGGCATCGATCTTTATGGCCCCCTTCCAGTCAGTGCTGCTGGAAACCGATGAATAGTAACAGCCGTTGACCATTTGACGCGCTACGCCGAGATAGCATCCGTCACTACCGGTTCAGCTTCGGAAATTGCCGATTTCATCCTCCGAGCCATTATACTGCGTCATGGTGCTCCACGTGTATTGCTCAGTGACCGTGGAAGGGCCTTCCTTTCACAACTAGTGAACGAACTTCTTCGCGCTTCTGGCACAACTCACAAGACTGCCTCTAGTTATCATCCCCAAACTAACGGCCTCACTGAGCGATTTCACCGCACTCTTTCTGACATGATCGCCGCCTACATTCAACCAGACCACAAGAACTGGGATGTAGTCCTACCATTCGTCACTTTCGCCTACAATACGGCTATTCAGCGGACAACCGGCTACTCACCATTTTACCTAGTTTATGGACGCTCCCCTACTTCTCTCCTGGACGTCTCATTCTTTACCTGCCATGTGAATTCATCTCCATCCTCTTCAGAGGAATACATTCTACGGCTCGCAGAGAGCTGCCAACGTGCTCGTATAAACACTGAAGCCCGACAGCAAGACAGAAAGCTGGTTTATGATGAATCCCATCGTGCTGTATCCTTTCAACCTGGAGACGAAGTGCTTCTTTTGACGCCTATTCGCACACCTGGTTTGTGCGACAAATTCCAGCCACGGTTTATCGGGCCGTACACAGTTCTTGAAGAAACTTCACCAGTGAATTATCGCGTGACGCCACTTGTAGCCCCAGCTGATCGCCGTTATCGAACTACTGAGGTCGTCCATGTCTCCCGTATGAAGCCCTTCATGCGACGTTCTTTGTCCCCTTGACTTGCCGCGGCCAGGCTGGCCGCTTTCACGTGGGGGGAATTAGTGTGGGCATTTAGTATACCATCCTCTTCATCTGTACATTATCATCATTATCATGTGTTGCTCATGCATCCTCATCGTTGTCACGTAGCATCATCATCTTGGTTCGTTTATCTCAGCTGTCGGTTCCTCGGGCCTAATAAAGGTCTTCCAAACCAAGACTCCATAATATATATATATATATATATATATATATATATATATGAAGATGCAAGAAATATAAAAAAACAGAAAAAGACTCCGGCGCACGGAATCGAACTTGGTTCCTCTGCATCGTGAGTGCGAACAACGGAGGAGCACGTCCGTCAACGTTCAAACGGCAAGCTATTTATATCTACTACTTACCGCTGCTGACGGGCATCTAGGGGGGAGTTACCGTGTTTTCAGCATTACCAGCAAGATGGCGCAATGAGCGCGCGTCGCCACATCACGCGGCAGCACGCGCTTAGAGAGGGAGGCGACGCTCCTTCGCGCACTCTTATCTCGCGTGGGGGAGAATCGTACGTCTTGGCTGACCTCGGGCTTTACTTGGAACGATTCTGTTGTAGTTACCGGGCGCACAAAGGTCACTGCAATCATTTCAGTCTCAGTTTGCGAAAAGCGCGCGCTCTACACAGAGAAGTAACAACTGAGATGCTTATTCGCGTGCATCTGTACCTGTGAGTACGTTTCGTGCGTCACTTGTCCGTGAGAAACGCGGGGCATATTTAGATTTGCTTGCCATTCTGTGCGTGACCTTCCAACTTGTTGCCATCACGCTCATCGCTTCGCCTTTGCGGCCAAGCTGTGACTTTTTTTTTTTGAATGGCGTGGTCTCTTTAAAAAGGCAGAACATTACGGGCCACCACAGGGAAGTCGCAGTGCACACTGGCCATTACTTAGGAGCCCCAATGGTGAGGGGGGAAGCAGCCTCCAATGGGAACTCTCCTCGTTGAGCTTATCTCGAGAATTCTTGATGGAGACAAAGCCGTAACAAAGTTAGCTAACTTGCAAATAGAAGTCATATAAGGGCTGTTCAGGGTAATGCCGACAGGGAAGGGATATTACTGCTGAATATATTTGATGTTTGTTAACTTTACAATTAAAAAAATATTGCTTGTTTGTGACACTCCGAATACTCAAGCTACTTACTATTTCACCCTTCCTGCATGGACACAGAAGTGCCTGCAGTATATTCTCAACAAAAAAAAGAATCCCCACCCAAGTACTCTGGTTGAACAGCAAAAGCTGAAACAGTGCGACCCTGGTGATTATCCGTGGGTTCAAGCAGACATGCCACTGAAGCCTTTCACACAATTATTGGTTAGATGTTCGTGCTTCTTAATGAGATTATCCACAGGTTTGGCTCGGGTTTACCAGTGTTGACATGCCGCACATTGTGCCTCGCATCATCACGGTCATGTAGGAGTGTGATACGCGGTTAGATGTGTTTTGCAATGCAGTTAATCGCAGTGATTGTTCTCGAACCACAGATGGTCCCAAATATTGCAGCCGAAGCAAATGTGCCACTGGAAAAACGCCCACCGAAAACGGGCGTTCGCCCCAGTGAAAGTGCTCCCGCAATCACCACGTTGACGCTCTAACGATGTTGCAAGCGTTTGACATCGAGAGCATACCTGGCAGCTTGGCTTCCAGGTTCTGCTCGCCACAGCCACCTGCATTCCCATTCGTGATTTAGTACCCCTAGGAAAGCTGCCGGATGATTGGTACGCAGTTGCCGCCGGCACTAGGCCTCGAGGTCTGTCTTTGTGCCTGAACTGCACCATCGCTAGGGTGAATTCCGAGCTCTCTCACATTGTCTGTGGCATACCCATGTCGAAGGTTTCAGGAGAGACTGATGCGCGCGCGCTCGGCATAACAGCTGCGACGAGATGGTCGTTGTCACTCACAGTGCAGCCAATGGCATGCGTGCTGCATGCTTAGGTACAACACTGCGAACGACGTAACTGATATCACAGCTTATGGAGTCTGCTCGTGATGCTGCTGCCAAACAGATTTTCGTTTCTCCTAGCCATACACTAGTAATGAAAAATATGCGACCCATATTCCTGACATCGTGCGCCGGTAAGCTGTATGAACGTATGGTCATAAACAGACAAACTCCTTACTTGAAAGGAAACTGATACTTGCCCGATGCAACGTATAGATTCTGCCACCATTTGTTAGCACAAGACATTCTGTTACAACTGAAGGAGTAAGTCATCGATCACCTAAGCAAGCACAGTAAAAGCACAGACATGGTGTTGGACATGAAAGGAGCGTTTGATAATGTTTCTCACAGCACAGTATACTGAGGAACCTCCAAGACATGTACTGTGGGGAAACAACTTACCGCGATGTACAAAACTTTCTTAGGGGCAGAACAGCAACGGTGCGCCTTGGCACTCTCAAATCAGATCAGTTCAAAATGACAAACCAAAGGAACCTCTCAAGGCTCCGCCATCTCGCCACTCCTCTTTAATATTGCCCAATGAAACTGCTGAATATGTTGAAAGAGTACAGAGGATAAGCCACGCCCTTTATGCAAATGATCTAACCATCACAACTGGCAGCTCTCCAGGCACTCAGCAACATACACTTGAAGAGGCAGTGGACCACACAGAAAATTATCTCAATGCTTGTAGGCTCACATGTGTGCAAGAAAAGTCAGAGCTGCTTCTGTTAAAAGCCAGAACAAGGAAAAGGCCGCCAACAGGTGAATTCCCAAAACCAAAGTTTGGTTAAATAGAGTGCCAATTCCTAAAGTGGAATCACCCAGAGTCCTGGGTCTAGACATCCACAAAGACATATCGGGCACAGCCACGCTACCGAAGCTTCAAGCAACCGTAACACAAGTTGCGCACTTGGTACGACGGATATCAAACAGAAGACACGGCTTGAAAGAACACGGCACCATCAAATTGATCCAAGCACTCGTCATTAGCACAATTACTTATGGAACCCCTTAGTTGGATCTCAAGAATTCTGAAATTCAAACGCTGAATACCCTTACACGAAAGGCCATTAAAACTGCCATAGGAATCTCTGAACATGCTTCCACTCAGCGACTACTACGTTTAGGTTTTCACAACACCAGGGAGGAGCTCACAGAAGCACACAAAGTAAATCAACTCGAACGGCCTAGACTAAGTGAAACATGGCAAGCGACACTTCGAAGATTGGGTTATTTATTCTGAAGCAATGAAAAAATATGATGAGGAAAGGATTATTCCAGCAACAACTAGACAGTACATCTCAGTAGCCCTCATCTCACAAAATGTGCATCCTACCTATCATTTCGAAAGAAGAAAAGCCAGAATAAAGAAGCTCCGACAAGATTACGATTGCAATGCAGGCACAAGATACACTTATGCAGCGAAATAGCCAAGAATCCCAGCCCACGCTGTCAGTGTAGTCGACAGCGATGGCAAAGAGAATCGTAGTATAGTGCAGAGCAAAAAGACACACACCAAAGGAGCGAAAGAATGAGGATACAGCGCATTCTTCCAACTAAAGTTTATTTGATTGGGACGCACGTATATATGCACAGCCAAAGCAGGGCCGATACGTCAGCAGGGCCAATAAGTCACACACGAGCACTACCACCGCCCCCTTTGCATGTCTCGCCAAAAACAAATCTCTTTATCGGAAAGGTGCTAGGAAGGCATGCGTCCTTAGACCGTTTGATTTCTTCAGCCTCAATTATTTTCCTCACCTTTCAGTCCCGATTGCGTGCACGGACCAGTTTTTTTCAAAGATAGGGCTACACTTGCAGTCCAGCACATGGATGCCAAGGTGTCCCGATACAGTGGTATACATGCTAATCAACTTTTGTTGGAAGAATGTGCTGTGTCCTCGTTCTCTCGCTAGTTTGGTGTCTGTTTGTTGCACTGCACCACACTATGATTGACTTGTTCCAACTCACCCAATAAGCAGTGTGGCAAAGAGGGAACGGCAGCTAGCATGTTAACTACAGAAATAGACACGGCAGAAGAAACAGTGAGAGAGCGCCAGCAGTCACAGCCTGTGCTGACACAGCAATTATACTAAATGATTCACAAGCAGCTTGTTGAAATTTTCAGAACAGGAGGATTCCAAGCAAGACTTAGGAATTCTCACCACTGCAGCGAAGATGAATCTACCTGAAACGTACATCGTTTAGACTCCAGGTCACGAGTTCCTGATGGGAAAGTGAGGCAGCCAGTGCTTCCGCCCGAGCTCGTGTTCCCCGGGCCATAAAGAAGAAAGATGTATTTAAAAAGTACAACGATATACTGCAACAATACAGGCTAACCAGAAGAATTCATTTGCCAGCTCACCCCAGCCTGACTAAAAAAGAGGCAGTAACCCTCAGGAAGCTGCAAACCAAGCACTCGTATACCTGCAAGCACTGTGATGTTCCGGAAACACTATTCCATGTGGTATGGGGATGCAGACAAAGCCCTGGAGCCACTGCACTACCCAAAGAGCAGTGGGAGGCCGAGTTATTAGACACAGGCCGGAAGAATTACACAGCCTGGACTAACGGGCACGAGAGATGACGAACGCCCCCCCGGCTACTGGAATAAGGAGACCGCCCACCTTGGGCCAAAATGCGTATGCTCAAATAAAAGTTTATTATCTCTCTACGACACACAGCTTTCACTGTAAAAGGAATAAGTAACCTTATCGCAAAAACAGTTGTGATACCAAGGTAGACAGACGTCGTTGCTAAGACCACAAACAATATATTTCGTGGGAAGTCTTTTATTCATACGCGAACAAGAAGAGGCACTACCATCTTGTGCTTGGTGCGGCGTCATCTTATGACTGAATTCTTGTGGTGCGCGCTAGTCATGGTTTTCGCAGCTTCGAATAGTCTTCGAATAGGGAGTTCATAACCGGATGGCAAAGTTCACTTCTATCAGAACGCATTCTCAACGCTGGCACGACAGCGAAAAGAAATTTTGAGCTTCACCTTAGACAATAGAACGCGATAGCATAATCTGAACATGTTCGTATCTCCTTGCCAATTGCTAGCCTCACTTTGCTTGAACGTCGATACTTATAATACCGCTAGGAAAGACAATGTGCGGACGTACGCCGGCTCCTATATCCATGCATGCGGCGCGACAAAGTATGAAAAGCGCCGCTATGGAAACTTTTTGCAGATTCCACGAGTGATAATTGAGCATCTGAACCATCTTCAGAGATGTGCGTGTCATGAGGCTAAATCGTGCATATAGATAGCTCGCCGTGTATGCTAGAAGTTGTATGCGTTGTGGCCAAGCGGCTAAACGTATCACGAGCGAAGATTCGAATCCCTGGTCCCAATCGAAGGGAAGGGTTATTTCTTGATTTGCATCCATTTAGAATTTACACTCACAACCAAAGATGCCGCCACCAACCACAACAGCAGAATTTCTTCAAAGCGAGCTTTACCGCTATTGTGTTAAAGAGTCGGGCATAGCTTGTGCTAGTGGCACAAGACTAAAGGCACCGCGGAGCTGATTGTTTGGTGTGACCGTGCAAATGCGAGCAGTGTCGAAGCTAGGAGGTGGAGCTGAGCGCTGTGTGCGTGTTGTACTTGTGCTCAACTGGTGGCAGAGTCTCGGTGAAGTGGGCAGCGAGCGAGATCAGGCGCAGGTGCACCATGAAGACGTCACGTTGCAATGCACAGTATCGCGCAGCTGGTGACGGAGGTGCGTCTGGGATGAGAGGAGCAAGTGTAAAGCTGCGCGCACCTGCACCGGCAGTTGATAGGCAGCGCGAAGTCAAGTCATGGCTCCGCTAGAGTGTACTAGGAACTAGTGTACTAGCACTTTGAGGTTTTTTCGCGATGAACATAATACAGCTGACTAAAAATCTCCGTTAATAACAAAAAAACTTAAGGCGCATCGTGTTCCCTTTTGCTTCTCTGAGGTAACCTACATGAGGCATGCGGAGATTGTACACGGGAAGCAACAAGCCATTTCCAATTGCTTAGGCTTTGCACACAACGCCACCTTTTACAACTGTCGCTGCAAAGAGCAACCACAGCGCCATTCCGATTATGCAGGGAGACGCTCACTTGACTACAACACAGACCTCTTCAGCAGAGCACGTCCACAGCCTAGTTGGTACTTGCTATCTTAGTATCAGCCATCTTCATTTCATTACAAGAAGGTAAAGGAGTAGTAATGTAGGACACACACCTTCGGTATGCCACGCACAGTGTAGTTTCGGTAGCATGTTTCTATACACCAAAGAGCACAGTACTGAAACTTCCAGTGACAGTGACATGCGACAGTGACACATAAGCCAAGCAGACTCATCATGCATGTCATACAACCGCCAAAATTTCAATGAAAGGAAAAATTTCTGCCTAGTGTTGCTAATGTATCACAATTTAACTAGTGTCACTGAGGGCTAGTAACCTAGGCCATGCCACTTCACATTTCTATTTCGCCAGCATTATAACTGCCAGGACCGAAGTCGACAGTGACCAAATGACGTCATACATGACGTTTGCTCAGGTCACATGACCCTCCCATATGTGGATTAGACTGGAAGTTTCACTGTCACGTTCTTTACAATACTAAAATTAGTATTTTATAGAGGCAGATAGACCCATTTGTAATAAGGTTATGAAGACTCGGTTGTAACGACGTTCATTCTCGGGAGCAAACAAGCACCGCGGATCTGATGAAGCATACACCCGAAAACAATGATTATCAGCCCAAACAGATGCTCATGATTGACTGCTGCTCAGATTAAATTGAAGTGCATAACAGATGCCTACTATATTTGTTGGTGTATCATGTCCCAAAACCACGATATAACGAGAGATGCCGAAGTCAAGGGCTCTGGAAATACTGACCATCTGGGGTTCTTTTACGCATGCCTAAATCTACACACACGAGTCTGCAGCATTTATTTCGGTTCTATCAAAGGCGGCTGGAATTCAACCCCTCGAACTTTGATACCATAACCACTAAACTATAGACAATTGTAACACACCAAGTTCAATTTTATATTTATAAAAGAAACAAGAGGAGCGCATTTTTCTTCTAATAAGTGACAATTTTTACCGATTATAGCTCTGTGCGGTGGCACGCGTTCAGTGGCTACTGCAGAGAGGAGAAAAAAGATAGAATAAACAGTGATGGCTCTATTTATACTGCCATAGTTATTATGAATAATTTAACGACTTTCACAGCCACTGAAGTCCAACTTTAAAAAAATCACAGCATATCCATGGAGTGAATGATGAGTGGGGCGAAGCGTCCGTATGTCCATCCATGAGTGCGTCCGTTCGTGCATCTGTCCACATCTCTGTCCGTCCATCCGTGCGTGCATTCGTCCGTGTGTCCGTTCGTGCATGCGTCTGATCGCGTTCGAGAATGCAGACGGCGCCCGGGTAACACCAACGAGACGCGAGCCAAGGAAGCCGAGCACAAGAGTCTTCAAGGTGCCTGCAGCTCTACTTCGTCCATGCTCCACCAACGTCCACCCTGTACAGCGACTATCCAGGAGACTGAGGGAAGCACTCCCTCGTGCACCCAGGCACAACACGCACAGCAGCCAATCGGAGAGCAGGAGTACAGAGCCATCTAGAATATGCTCACTCAACTGCAGTTTGTGTGTACTTCTATGAGACAGTGCCGTCTATTATACTGTTCGTGACATACTGCTTTCCCTTTCCTTCTCGTTGCTTCTCTCAGTTACGGCACACACAGGACAAGGTTGGACAAAGAGGAGCTTGGCCCCTAAAAGCAGAGTCATTGATACCTCTGAGGTTGGTGACATGCATTGCTTGTAGGGACGGAAACACTGCGATGGTAAATCAAGAAAAGACAGCACTCACGCTTGCAGGTCGAAGCGAATGGACCTCAGCACAACCAAGGAGAGGCCGAGGAAACTGCACAGCTCGGCATGCCGCCGCTCCAGTGCCATCTGCTCCTCGTTGTTTTCTGCAATCTACAACAAGAGAGCAGAGCGCATTTGCACCAGCTATGTACCATGTATAACTAGAAAATTTAGCATGGAGCGAAGCAATTGAGCAAGAAATTGAGCATGGGTTTAGCATGAAAAACGATATACAGTGAGCAGGTTTACTATGACAAATACCGTGCCTGCATGGAAACTGTCGACAAGCAGAGGTTTGCACAGCTGTTCAATAAACGTGGGGCTCTCAATACAGCAGGGCCTCTTGATACTTTGAAGTTATAATGCATGCACGCCAGTTGCTAAGTTGCTGCCCAACCAAACAGCACAAGGTCGACCCGTTTAAACTCTGAGGCCTTTGAATTAGTCATGATCACAGCATGAAGGACAGAAAAATTTTGAAACCCACCCACTTAGGTCACATGAATTAAAGACTACTTAACAAATGCAGCTTGTTCTAGACATGTATAAAATAAATTAATGCAGATGCAGATGCACTCAGTTCAGGCTGACAACACCAACTGCACAGCACCCCCCCCCCCCCCCTGTAGACTGTCTACGCTGTCTTTGTTCGTATCAAGTGATGAGCACTTCTTACTTTTGCTTCGAGTTCTCTGATGAGTTCCTCTTTTTTCTCCAGCTCCTGTTCAAGCCTTGCCTGCAAGGTTTGACCTGAAACATTTAAAGAAAAAAAAAAGAAAACATTAGCAACTTGCACAACAGATAATGCTGCATAATGCAACGCCATTACGGTGTGACTATTTCTTTTCCTGCAAAACGATTGAAACAACCCATTTCAACAAGACCTCACAATGTGCCTTTTCTTTCAGTGTCATTTACTACCACCATAATTACTATAATCAACAAGTTTTTACTCTGGTTTATCTGCTCTTGCTTTCAAAGATAGAGTTTCAATGTTTTATGGTTTTTACCCATGTGAAAATAGTGCAAATGTAGCCACAACTTGTGCAATGACATTTTACAATGCCTTTGAAACTACCTAGCTATACTGATTGTTGTGGCAACATTAAAGCAACATTTATGGCATTACTGCAACACTGAGGCAATATTGTGTGAATTGGCGCTACTAGAGAAAGTTCCATGTGCCATTATTCATAATACATTAAGGAATTTCAAACACATACAATATCGCAGGAATTCCACATTCCTTGTAACAGTGCTAAAGCACAGTTTAGAGGTGTTCAAATAGCTGATAGATAACCAATAAAACGGGTGAATGAACTTGTGAACAAACTGCCTTAGAGGCAGTTTCCGGGAAAGTTCAAGTAGCTGATAAGGTGATCACTCTTGTTCTAATCAGACAAAAGTTTTAACGCTTTGCAGTTTGTTGTCCAACAGCCCCTGACAATGCAACACGGCCGTAGCGGTCCGCTGTCGAGCACAACCCAACAATGATGTTTGTGGTGTAAATTTAGCGGTATTCTCACTGCAAATTGCTCGCATTTTTAAAACACATGAAGTGTCATCTCTCGAAGAATGGATGAGCTTAGTTTGTTGAGGTTTACTTTTTTTTACACTAGGGTGCAGCACTAACTTCAGTACAGAGACTAGAGCGTACCCACTTTGGCGAGGTTCACTGAAAAGTATGGCCATGTTTTCACTTCATGCGTTTTACAGTGGTGCTTTTCGCGAAATGCATGGCGACTTAAGTGAGGAAGAGAATTACATGCCCCCACCAGACAGTAATAGAGTGATTCGACAGAAGTGAGTAACGAAGACTACGATGACGGTGGTGGAGACAACCGCTCTGTTCTTCTGCAAAACCTACAATAAGAACCCTAGCCTGCACCAAGGAGAATGTATTGAGTGGTATCATATGCTGCCCAAGTACTGCTACAGGAGTAGCAAGCAGAATGCATGAACAGAAATATCCTGCGAGTTTTTCTACTACAGTTCACGTTTTTTTTCACGATGCCAGAAACTGGCAAAGTACAGTCGAATCACGATAATTCAAACTTGAAAAGGCCCCAAAATTTGTTCGAATTAAAAGAACTTCAAATTAATGAAAGATAAATAAACAGAGTGCTCTTCATGCAGTGGTGCATGTGCATTGAGCTAACACACGAGGGGGAAGTTTCAGAAGACTTATACGTATTCACAAATCACAGGACATCCGTTAATAATTGAAGTAATCGGTGATGCGCGTTTGCAAACGTTTGCCTTGCAGCGAGTCAATCAATTTAGCACCCAGCTTGCAAAGCATTTCTACTTCGGCTTCAGCATTCTCCTGGCAAGAGAAGTTGCACGCGGAAATTTCCAGCGCCGACACTCTACAGAGGACGACAACGACTGCACAGTGGAGCCTCTCCGCTATGCAGCCGAAGCATGGCCAGCACGTGACGAGAAAAGAGAAGCGTCTCCACGCGGAGGAGAAGCAGATTGGTATTTCAGAGAAAACCAATACTCCACGGCAGCTTTTTTTTTTTTATTTGCTGTCTTTGCCTGCGTCGTTGAAGGGAGAAAGATTACATGGCAGGAACGGAAAAGGGGGGAAACGTGGCACCGGTACATGAGACCCCGCCCCCTCAAGGCACAGAGCCGTGCTCCCGCAAGGGGGCAAGGGCTGCAGAAGAAAGTGCCTTTTTTCTTTCCGTCAACCACATATTCATTCAACTCAGCAACAGCTTTCTTTTTTTTTTCTCTCTCTCTCTTTGCGCTCGACGTTGGAAGGAGAAGGGTCTCTACGTGGCAGGGACGAAAAAGGGAGAAGCGCGACACCGGCGCATTGCAGATCGGCATTTGAGAGAGAGCAAACATTCACTGCAGCGTTTACTTTCCTTTTCATTTCCTTCGCGCACAGCATTGAGGTGTCGCAGGTGCCGCAGCAGGATCGGGCGGGGTGCTGAGAGCAGTTTGGGAGCCTGGTATGTTTGAATTAACCGTCGAAAGTGCTTGCCGTTCGAATTGCCGGGCGTTTTCGCCCATTGGAATACACATAGCTTTGATGGGACCTCATCGTGAGTTCTAACTAACCAGAAGTTCGAATTAAGAGTGTTAGGATTAATGAGATTTGACTGTACTTTCGAACCCGTAGAACCGGAAAGTGGGTAAAAGTTTTGGGCCGCAAAGGATGAAGAGTGTCAGAAAATCCATCTAATTTTACATTTTTTTTGGTTATTGTGTGAGGCATAGGTTACAGATCTTCCAGATAACATTTCCTAGAGCATCAAATTTTTTCTCTACGTCACACAATACTGGTTTTGCAGTACGAAAAAGTTTGTATAGAACAATGACAAGAAAAACGGTACGCACCTCCAGAGCTGCCCACGTTCTCTTCAACTGATATCTTTGATGGTAGGCTGCGTAATGACAAGAGACGGCAAAAGCATGATACTCAGTGATTACTCAGTGGTGCCTTGTGGTTACTCAGTGATACTCAGTGGTTACAAAAGCATGATACTGAGTAGTTACTCAGTGGTACTTAGTGATACATACCGAGTGGTTACAAAAACAGAATCCTCAGCGATACTCAGTGATACCCAGCCCTATTGTCACATGTCACCACCATATTGTTGATTGTACTGCCAGTATGTTCTTGTGAACATAAAGATAATAATAACACCAAGAGCATTACTAATTTATCACTCTGAAGCACAGTTTTGAAAAAAGCAGAGTGGTTTTTCATACTCCTATGCCATTGATGATGATGATGCCTCACATATAGCTCATACCCACTCAAGGAGATCAGCCAAGAAGCGATTATACAATTTAGTGCAACTTTTTCAGTATTCAATATCAATGCCCAAAAGAAAAATGGCGTACGTAAAACAGAAAGAATGCAATAATGGTTTTTTACCCATTCATATCAGCCAGAACTTATGGATAGAAATTAGCACGATTAAAAAAAAACCTTTTGATTTTAAATATGCCATTCTTCAAACTATCTCTGCCTGCTCTTAAAGCAGTTCTCCACTATTAGTTCATGTCCCAAGTTGTTGTGCACTAGAAGAAAAGTCTGACACACTACCTATCAGTGGGCAACTTTGCGCCCAGCAATAGGCTGAAGATTTAAAGCAGAATGATGACTGCAAGCGTTTTCGTGTGCGAATGGGTTGCTCACTACAAGAATCAATGATGGAAGTGACTTTACGTTTTGGGGCAGATTTAAAAGCAGTAAAAGTACTGCTTTGGAGCTGCAATGCATGTTTTCGGTGCAAAAAATAATTCAGTTCGGAGCGGCTATCGGTGCTTTAGCAGCAGTAGCAGAATATTCCATACAACTTCTGGAGTTCAAAGGTGCACTGAAGCATCTCAGAAAAATATGAATGTTCATTACTAAAGGTATTTTATTGACAATAATCAGCCTTAATTGGAAAAACTAACAATATATTTCATAAATTAAAAATATAACAAGCACAACTTGTATGACAAGCACTCACCTGCTATGTCCAGAGTGGTTCAAACCAGGGCTGAGCACTCCAACCTGTGCAAGCAGACAATATTGTCTGAAAAGGCTCCCGAGTTTTTCGCACGAAAGCAACAATACGACCAGTAGGCACTCCGTAATGAGGGACGGCGGATTAGTATTGACCGCACGAGGTTCTTCAACTTCCACCCAAACTTAAGTGTGCAACTTCTGCCCCAGAAAAACATCAACAGTACAAAGAACAGTTGTAAAATCATAAAATCTGATGTATCTGTGAAAAGCATCCACTCAGTGCAATCACAGGTGCTAGCACAAATACTAGGAACTGAAACACTTTTTGCATCAAGCATGCATTGTCAGAATTAACAATGGGGTTTTCGATACATGAAGGCCAGTGTAAACGCAGTTCAGCAAGGTAAAGTAGTTTAACCTGTGGAATATTGTAATCAGAAAGAAGGAAAGAATAAGTTGTCAACTTCAAGTGATGCCCAGCAAAGAAATACTAACTCGAAAAGCCTTGTACAAAAACACAGCCTTGTTTTCGAATTTGTCAAAGTCTACCAATACTTTCCTAACAGTGTTTGTAATATGTTTGCTTTACACTGTGTCACAGGTTATCCATCCACAAACATTAGCTCACCCCATGCCCTAGGAGTAAAAAACAAAGTAGGTGCAACATATTCAAAAAAGTATGGGGCGTAGAGTGTCTGCTTTCCAATGAGTCTATTGCACGTTAGCTAACAGAGGCTAAAATTGAGCGACTTTTGCAAAGCATAGTCCCCAATTCACATCCTTCGAGAGAGCAGAATCAGTGCTCTCATTTTCGTGGATGAAGTCGGCTACTCACATCGGAATGTCGGCGTCGTATCAGGGAGCAGTCCCAAGAGGGCAGCCTCGGAATTCCGCAGAATGGAAACCGTGATAATCTAGATGAGCTTTCTTGATGCTGCAATGACACATCGATAAACAATAACATGCATGAGTCTTTAGAAGGCAAATACGGTGTGCTCACCCGTAAGCCTAGGGCTGCACTGCTTTTTGCAACTTGTCTAATAGCGCTATGCTCTGCACACAAACTGTACCCCTCAAATATACACTGTTGAGACCTATAGCTTTTACTCCGGTTAATTCTATCTTAACCAAAGATCTTCGATGGTGCGTGTGTACTGTATTTTTTTGTCTATAACCCACCCCTAGATCTAACCTGCTACCTTACATGAATACCCTGCCGAATAAAAAGAAACTGTGCATGCCTTAGCTATAGGTTCCATCCACGGAAATTCATTCGATACATTGATGGAAATGACCCCAGAACTTTGATCAAAGCTGGTGATGATGAGGGCCTATATGCATGGCTCACATCCGCTATGGGTGATCGGCCAAGAAAAGAATAGATAGAAGTGATCACATATAAAGTGTACAATAAATTAAAATGGTTAGGGAAAGTTAACAGAACTAATTAAGAAAGTTTTGATCAAAACCACTCCAATTATATAAAGAAAATTTCTAGAGATTTTGCAATTTTTTTACTTTGTTCCAGTCACCTGTTTAAACCAGCTGTCATTGTCATTGATACATTCCTTTCATTTTTTTTTGCCACTTAATTCAACACACCAGATGATTTAACTAGTTTCATCAGTCCTTTTCAGGATTGAATTAACGAAGGTCAACGAGTGCGCTTTGAACAACCCCAACGACAGCTCACCGGCGTGCTCGCATACGGGAGGTCCAGCGCACTGAAGAAGAGCTCGTCGCTGATGGGCTGGTGCGATGAGGAGGAGGACAGGTCCAGCAGGAGGACGCTGGCCGGCGAGATGGAGCGCACGCCCTCGTCGCTGTCCAGGTTGGCCTCGCCAGCGGCTGCCGCAGGACTGGTGTCGTGCAGCTCCGTGCCGGTGATTGTGCTGGTGTCGCCGACTATCACAGAGTTCCGCTCGTACAGCGCTTCTCTCAGCCTGTATTAGCAAGAAGTTTGGCTATGTTGACCATTTCTGCAATAAGTTCCCAAACCCCACCAGGATGACCAAGCTGTGGGACTTAACAGCAAGAGGTAAAGTGCAAACGATGCAGACAGGCCAGAAGGAAATGATGCATATGCCTCTTCAACACTGTCACGTGGTAGTGACGTGTACGAAGCTCACTAAAGGCCTCTTGAAGGTGAAACACTATTTGGCCGAACTTGTGGCCGTGAAACTGAAAGTCTGGTTACAGCAAGCAATGCACGCTGTACCCTGTTACTGGCGCACAGTGCGTCAGTCGTCAATAATCTGACAAGTGGTGAAGAACGTCGGCATCTATACATGCGCCATCGAATTTTACAACTGTATGACTGGTTGTCGCAGAAGCTCTGAAATAAGCTGGAATGTTTGCGTCTGGCTATCCATCTTAACAAAATGATCTATTACAATCATGAAGTTTGCACTGAGCCTTACTGACAGTATGTGGTCGTAAACCGAATACAGCAAAAGTGAATTAAGGAACACGCATGAGAATATTTTCTCAGCATACACCTCTCCTACGTCTCAACATTCACTTCTCCATCCTTCAACACCAGTAATATCTGCGTCGCATGGGTATTTGGAAGGACATCTAACCGATAGCTAATTGACTCAAGGATCAAGTGTAGGCTGCTACACGGGACGTTTTGAAAGCTGTCGAGTCGATGTCTATTGAGTCGAGGAGGGACCCCACAACTCCATCGAAACTTCGATGGCCACTGAGCGGCAGGAGCTGAAACAGCACCGACGTGCCCTCTCATTTACAGCGTGCTTGTAGACACGACTAAAAAAAGTAATCTAACCAGTAGGCCTTAAGAGAAGTAACTGGGAGCACCGTATAACCAGTGGGCTTTATAAGCAGTAAATGGGACCATAGTGAACTTTAATAGAGTACTTCTACTACTATAAACATATGAATTGCACATGAAGAAGAAGAAGAAGGTGTTTGATGAGAAGAAGGAGGAAAGGTCGGCTTTGAAAGCAGGTTTCTGGCCTCCTACTCCTCACGGGAATAAGAGGAAAAGGGAAAGAAAGAGGAGGGTATGATGAGGGGTGATTGTGGTATAGCACAATGAGTCACTGCACACAATGTCTCATTCGGTGTAGTACACGCATGAATTGCACATACTTTAGACAACAGCAACACGCTAGCCTTCATCGTGCCATCTCGCAATGTGTCACTCATCGAAGTTTCGCTGCTCAAGAAAAAAGCTAACTGCATTCATAACTACAAGTTAAAAGTACATTAAAATAATTAAACATCAAGAGCGCATTTGAATTTTGAAGTGAACTTATGCTACTTAACTTTAGGTAACATACATTCGAACTCCGCTAGATTGTATGCTGCTTCAACAAAATTTCTGCTACAACGAAAAATTCACGATTCCCCATCAGCAGTCTATAGGAGTCAATGCATAAATATTTTCGCTACAACGAACACTTTTTCTTCGATCCTCCCGCTTCAATGAAATTTTAGGATGCAATTTCAGGCTCAGATACTTATTTCTATGCAGTAAACCAAATCTTTAACAATTTTATGCGTTTTCAGAACCTGAAAATGCATCAACAAAGTCTAAAACACGCGTTGGCACCACTACAAACTGCCAGTGTTCAGCAAGCATGGGCGCCGCCATTGCTCGATAGCGATGGCAATGAGACTGCCCTGCTTTTGCCACTGGCTTGCTTTTGAGCCGCAGACGATCTGAAGCTGAATCTCAGTCGCTCAGTTCATGGCTTCCTTTATGCAGCTGCTGGGCGCAACCGCGGAATGATGCCTTTTCTGGTTCCGATGCTTATCATTATGTTCGCACTTGGCCAGTGTGGTAACTAATCAGAGTGGCTGTTCATTCGCATTATCAACAAAATCAGTTAGCTGAGAGTGATGGATGATAAGAATGGCATAGAATAATGCAAAAGTCGCTGCTTCATGATAACCTGCCTCCATCTCGGCGTTGTCAGCAGACAGCTGCTGGTGTTGACGTTTTATTGCAACTGCTTGGTTCGTTCACGAAGGCGGTTATAGGTGTTGTTTCAGCCTGCTTTTCCCCATGGCTTCGCTATGAATGGGTGAGAATCATGTCATGACGCTGCTGAGAAAGAATAGGAAGCAGTGGACATTTTTTGAATTTTGAGAATAAACGTTCCTTTGTTTTGTTAGCTTATATCAACTATATTTTTTCAATTTCACTACAACGAAAGTATTTCCATGCCCTGTCAGTTTCCTTGTAGTGGGGTTCAACTGTATATACAAAAAAATAATGACTTTCAGCACAACACAATTTTTAGCAGAAGACTGCTCAGCCACTCAATCTCCGTTGGAAACTGCCGCGCAATAGCCCGAAAACTCTATCGAGTCAATAAAGAGTTGTGGCATTTCGATGGCCATCGACTGGATGGCTTTTCAGAAGGGCCTGTGTGACACGGGGATAGCGTGCACGCTAAAAAACCAAACTCACCGAAGGTTTTCTACACGCTGCTGCCGCAATTCGTCCTCTGTGTCCTTCTGCCTGTGTTCCAGAGTCTGTAAGGAACACAGTAAGAGGCAAGGACATTGCTTTAACCAGATAAGGTGCCTATTTAGCATAGTGGCAGGTTGCATCTCAACCCGTTGCATAGAGACTATGCTTGTGCGCGTACTTGAGCACTTCCAATAGCGAAACACGTACTACAGCACTCGATTTCATTTTGATTTTAATTGAAACTACACAAAATTTTGACGCGTCCAAAATGAATAGATGTAAAATTAATCTGCATGAAATTCCCTTGTAAAAGTGGTTTTACTGCAGTGAAAGAATGCTGTACGGTGAGAATACTTATGTAAGAGAAAACCGCAATGCCGCAAAGCTTAAATTGAAGGTTGAATAAATATACGTATTACCCTCGCACCGAGTCATCATTTTTGAAGTTTAAATGATTATTAAACCAATTTATATGCTTTAAGTATTGTAAATTTTAAATCATTAGATATTTTATGGGTTATCACTTGCATTATACACACAAGTGGAAAGTTTTTTAGGAGGTTGATGAATAACGAAATGACAATGTCTGAAAATGAAACCAGCAGTCATACCTCGACAGTTTTGGACAGATCCTGGACCACAGCTGCACTCTCAGCAAGCTTGCTGGCCTCCTGCGCATAATAAACAGCAAACTATTGCACACATTCCCATAGTTGACGAGCTAAAATTCAATCTCATGCTACCTTGATGGTACAAGCAATGTGTAACTGAAAAGTCCCACAATGTTATTGTCACCTTTTTGGAAACACCATGTAAGAAGTGTTTTACTTTAAGCATATACATAAAGACTCGTTAATTTGACACCCGTTTGTAAAATATCATAACTTGGACACTTTCTATGGTCCTAGAAAGCCTATGCATTGTTGAATGGCACCAAACTATCGTTAACTTGTTGATATTTGGCCACGACCCAGTTAACTCTGACAATTTTCAATAAATTTAGAGCAGGAATCACCGCAAACATTTGACGCAGAGGAGTGAAAACAACATTTGCAGCCAACCGAAAAAGAGACGGCACAGTCTACATCGTCATCAGCCCGAGCCATACGGTAAGGCAGGTAATGATCTTGTCGATCTATTTCTAGTTAGTGCATATTGGGTTATTTAGGACAGGGAAGTCTTCAGCTGTGCTCATATTATGAACGAAGCCGTGAGTGGTGAAAATTGCAGCTTTAACAGTGCTTTATGCAAATTAAGTACAGTATTTACGTACTCATCAAGATAATGAAAGTGTACGGGAGTATTAGACCAACTGCTTTTCTTAAAACGTTTGATGATCCGAAATTCAGACATTTCTTGCAGTATCGTGTATGAACTAATGAACTTTCACTGTATTGAAAACATGAACCATCATTTTCAATATGAACAAGACTACGCCATGCTCAAGCAGGTACACTTCAATAGCACCGCGATCAGTTTTCACAAGAATCAATATGTCCATGCTGACCAACACATTAAAATGGGCAAGAGGGCAAGAAACAGCACGTGCTACCAGAAAGCAGCACTTTATAGCACAGTTACTAACGAGGAAATTTTCTGCTTTAATAAGGAGTTGCGTGACATACAGTTGAATCCGTGCCCTCCACAGGCATAGTAACAGCCAATGGGTTTCAACGTCCGAAAGCCACAATACGATTATGAGAGATGCTATAGTGGAGGGCTCTGGAAATTTAGACCATCTGGTGTTCTCTATTTCCTTCATAAATCTAAGTACACGGGCTTCAATCATTTACTCCTCCCTCTAAAATGCAGCCGCCGCATCTGGGATTCAATCCCGTTTCGCGTCGACAGTAGAGTACCATAATCACTACACTACTGTGACATGCTAGCGTTGATGTCTACAGCGGCACCGTGCTGGAATTGACTTCAATATCAAAGTAACACATCTTGCCATTTTCCAAGCTTCATGCTTGCTCAGAGTTGTCTATGCATACAGGCTATATGTATAGTGGAGTAATATGAGCTTCAAAAATCTGTGCCACAACTATTTCGATAATGCTTGTCTACACATTTTCCATAGATTTAGCATGCTGCTAACACCACCCCCTCAGAGTGCAAGCCTTGCGGCTGAACCCACCTGCGACAACTGCTCCCTGAGGCTGAGGTTCCGGCTCTCGAGTTCGCGGAGTCGCAGCCGGTCTTTGGCTACAGTCTCGGACGCCTTCTTCGCACGGACCTCAGACTTGGTCAATTTCTCCTGTAGGCTGTCCACCTGAAAGGCACAATTTCAGTTTTTCAATTCAACTTATTTATATTTTAAAGCTGCCCATGCACAGATGGCGTGCTGGTAATTTTTAAAGAAAAACATACCATACTTACTCGCATAATTTGCGCACCTCTAATAATTAGCCAGGTTTACTAAAAAAATATTTACTCGCATATTTTGCACTCTATGACACACCGAAGCCCACTTACCAGCGGGGACCAGAAAGACACTTTTGAGTTCAACACTTTAGATGAGTGTGCCCCTCACAGAGCAAGCGAGTGCAGGTGTACATGAAACCGGCTGCAAGTGCAAAGCATGCGAAGTCCTTTCTTATGTAAACTTGCCCCGAACTGCGGTTCCGAGAAATCCGTACCCAAACCTGTTGACAGATTGATGCAACTGCTCAGGCGCTTGCCTCCCTCTATCTCCCCATCTCTTCCACTGTGAGAATGCAGGCTTGCGACAGAGCATAAACTATTTGCTTCGTCAGAGGCGTGCGAAGAGGGCCTGTCGCACCAACTGTCACCCTCATTCACTGCGTCCGCACTACATACAACACAAGCTTGGTTATTTTGGAAGTTTGGGTTTCGCCATCTGTCCTTCACATTATTATTGATCACTTGCAATAGGCACTTGCAATAGGTATTTATATGTCTAAAGTCAAACACGTTATTGAATTTGCCGAAGAAAATTGGAACCGTGCTGCCGCCAGGCACTTCAACGAGAAGTACTGCAGAATAAACTGGAGATGGCAGAAGAGTGCACGTTTGCTAATACAAGTTTCTCGCCATGGAAAACCTTTTTAATTATGTGCAAAAGCTTAGGTCCTCTAATATCGCCATGCCGCGCCACCTGGTTTTTCCCAGCATAGCCAAAAAGATATTCACCAAAAAGGGGGATTTAGTCGCACTGAATGAAACTGACAACACTGTGCTTTGGAAGGGGGTGTGGCAGCAGCCACAACGATTCCGAATCAGACCTCTCGACCAACAATTCCGACCAGGCCAGACCTGGCTCCTTAAAGTACAAGCTAATTCTGTTAAATGAAGAAGTACACTTCATTAGTGCCTTACTTTTCCTTTTAATTGCACATACAGCACACGTTAGGACTATCATATTATTCTGGATGAATTCACAAAATCTATGTGCAATTAGCACATGCCATTTTCAAGCCTCTGCAACTGCGAAAAAAAGTAGACAAGGTATGCGAGTAAATAATGACAGAGAGGCTCAACGTTTCTCATGGCCAAGAGAAATCTGCACAAGCTGGAAACACCAGACTGGCACAATTGCACCATCACGTGCTTTTCTTGCATTTTAGACTCCCAGAGACACCGTTTGCCATGTTAACTTGGCACAATAGATAAAAGCCTTTGCAGTCCAGAACGAAATGGTGCCTCGGTAGGAGAGTATGCCTCCAAGAGCTTAGGCACTCGGGTGCGAGGTACGTGTGGTCTGGTCTATGGACATCATGCATACAGCAGGCTCTCAGAAAACTTAAATCTTAAATGAAACTGCGGCTTAAATAGGACAAGCGCCTCTCATATGACTGGTTTCATACTTGTATTCTGCACTTGAGTTTAGCTCTCGGTGAACTGACTACTGTTAAATGAAACATTTTCGCGGTCCCTTCAGGGACCGTTTAATGAGAGTCTCCGAAATTCCATTGCATGCTCTATAATATGTAATCATTCCTAACCTCAGACATCCTTTTCTCGAGTTGGCTCTCAAGTGCTGCCTTGGCCGCTCTGGCTTGCACCAGGTGCTGCTCTGCCTCCTGCCGAGCGACACTGGCGGCGGCCAGTGCAGCCTTCGTCTCCTCCAGTTCTGCACTGGCACTCCTCAGGGCCTCCACTTCTTGGCACAGGCTGCAGACGTTCAAGTGGAGGGCAGGGAGAAGTTTTTTAAAAAGTAAATTTTGAAGTTCTACAAGCCAGTTAGGCAACAAATCCTGATGCTTAATCGTAATTTATCAAGTTAGGGAAAATCATGTGTCAAAAGAGAGCTGTGATTACGAGAGATGCTGTAGTGAAAGATTTCAAATTTTGACTTTTTGACTATCTGAGGTTCCACAACATTCCAAAATTTTATTGCATAAACATTTTTTCCTTTTGCCAACTAATAGGTGTTGCTGATATGAAACCCGTGATTCATAGTTTAACAGCCAAACATTACATTCACTTGGCTGGATTGGCAGATTGCTATTCTCAAGCACTTGATGCTTGAAATAATGTACGTTTGGGCACATTGGCACAGCTTTTAAGGCTTTTATTGCGAGACATATTGACAGCATGACACAGGCAGGCTCTATCCCTTATGCGAGTCTTGCTCGCAAGTGCACGGACATTCAGTTCCTCCCAAAAACTGCTATTTGAACACTATTCCAGACATTTCCCTATTCCATATACATCGAAGCCACACAGCCCACCCAGTGACCTCGTGCACTGTGGAGGAACAGCGCAGATAACAAGACGAACATACAGAACGCAGTGCTGCTATAATATCTGGGGTTGTACATTCCAAAACCACAGCATGATTACGAGAGACGCCGTAGTGATGGGTTCTAGAATTTTCGACCACCTGGTGCTCTTTAATGTGCACAAACAGCACACAGTCCACAAGCCTCGATAATTTCGCCTTAACGAAAATGCGATCGCCTCAACTGGGATCGAAGTGCCAACCTTCAGGCCAGGGGGCGAGCACCATAACCACCGACTGCTCCGCCACAGCAGACGACACAGCACTGCAAGACACAGGACTGTGCCTCGTATGTTCTACATTCCATTGCTTGTGCTGTTTTGTCACAATGTTCCTGAACAAACTAGCCCACCAAAGAGCCCTTCAGCTACCTGAAAAGGTGGAGGAATCGATGCGAGCACACACCTTCGCACCCGCTCGAGCAGGCCCTTGTTGGATGCGGCTAATGCCTGGTTGGCCTCCTCGAGCTGCAAACACTGGCGCATCCCATCCTCTTTCTCCTTGGTCAGCCGCTGCAGGTTGTGCTGAAACTGAGACCGCTCAGACTCCAATTGTGCCAGATCCCTGGATAGACGGACCAAGAAGGCACGATGAATATAGCTTGTTCCACATACTGAGCAAACCTGCTACTCAGTTTTATTTTTTCTATTAATTGAACATATATTTTTGATACCCAGTGTACAAAATTGTCTACAGGATTAGTGTAAAGGCAAAAAAAGCCTCACAAAGCACCAATTGCCCATGTATACACATGAGTAACCCGTCATACATGACGAAACGAATGTAAGCATGGAGTGGCATCAAACAGTGCAATTTTATCAGAAATGAAGCAGAGAAATAGTTAACAAAAAGACAACATAAAAAATAAGCAGAATGACTTGTACACTGCAATGAGCCTATTGAGGTTACTTCGTATTGTATCCTTATTACACCATACTTGACAAGCTACCCCGTGTCATGCGACAAGGAATGTTAACACATCTTTATTAAACATATTGACCATACTTAAGTGTCGAGTCTTCGCTAACAACAATACACTCAGTAAAACAAAATTTGTGCCATTGTGCACAAAAAGTACACAAAATGTCAGCCATATAGACGAGAGCATGCCTATTTTGCACCCAGGTGCCTTCGGCAGTATACCCTCGCTCTCAGAGACACCATAATTTGTTTTGAGCTGCCAAGGCGTGCCTCGCTAGCATGGCAAGCAGTGGCTCTGGGACTTTAACATGTGAAAAAGCGTATGTTCATGCTGTGCTGACTTACAAGAAGTTATCTGGGTACCACTGCGCCATCTTCAGATGCAAAAACAACCAGAGCAAGAGTAAGGTATTACTAAACGCTGCCTGTGAAGATCCCAACACGATGCGGCAATCGTGCCAGTGTGGTGTATTCTGACTGGACAGATTTCCATCCGCAACGAAAAACGCTGAGCTCTGCCGCCAGTGGATATAATCGTAATTGGCAGAAATAACTACTAGTCAAAAGATGTACAAGTAAATATAATTATTGCGTTTACTCAAGCAGGACCCCAGCTGTTTCGCTTTGCAGCGGTGATTTGCATGCACTATGCCTGTATTGTATGCGGCATCAAATCACCCCGTACTTTTTCACAGGCCGCATGCCAGTAATAGGATATATTATGACTCGCGCGTGGATGCAAGCACCGCTCACGTATACAATTGTAACAGCGTACTATAGCGATACGAAGAGACGTGAACGGCACGAAAAGCATAGCTTTAGTCTCAGTCGAAGTGCGGCATGTCTTGACTCACTAGGCGAATCTGCTTTCGGTCAGCGTTGACGTTCCATTTTAAAATCTTGTTCTGGTTGGCACTTTCGCAATGCAAGAGTGTTCCG
The DNA here is from genome assembly GCF_013339725.1 of Rhipicephalus microplus. NCBI lineage: Eukaryota > Metazoa > Arthropoda > Arachnida > Ixodida > Ixodidae > Rhipicephalus > Rhipicephalus microplus. The sequence goes on from NC_051167.1 coordinate 187,440,051, forward strand.
AGTGCCCGGAATGAGTGGCAAATGATAAATACATGCACTGGAGGAGCGTAAGTTGGAGCAAGATTCTAGCACTACGTTGACATCGACTTACACCCCAAACTCTGCCTTGCTACAGCCAAGGCACTCCGCAGTGCGAATGAGTGAAAAGCAACACTTTCTCCTATTTGCCTTTCTATCAATTGCAATAGTACGTAACTGATGAAGTTCCTTCCAAAGTCTGCAATGCGCGTGCTGTAGACATTCCGGACTGTCTAGGAAGGTCTCCCGACATTTCACACAAAATCAGCACAAAATACCAGGAGAGGGAGAGCGGGAAACATCCTTACAGCCAGACTCGGGTTGTGCATTTTCACGTTTGATTTGCGGAGCGTCTGCTCACGTGGCAGTGCAGAGGTGTCGCTTCGCCACGCTTGCAACAGATGGCGCGACGCGCTTTTCAATGTGGCAGCACGCACTGAGCTCGCTGTATTCTGTTGTATACAGTGTCATAGTAAAGAGCTCACACAATCATCCAACACTCCAGTTAGAACAAGTTTCACAAAACACCACACAAATAGGCACAGCAGCAATGTTCAGAAGAGGAGCAGAACTTCGTTGGCACTCACAGAATGCTGATGTCGCCTGCTATGCCTTCTTTGCTTCCATAGCTGAACATGGACACCTCCAGGGATGAGAGTATTTCTGGGAGGGACGAGCGAAACGCAGTTCTCATTAAAGCACCACACATCTCAAACATGCCAAATTAAAGGTACTGCGTTGGCATCCTAAGATTGCGTGCAACTCATACCACCAATAAAGTTGACAGTTGGAAGAGTTCGTGCTTTGCTCGAGTGCTCCATGCATTGCATGGACTTTACACAGCATAACAGCAAAGCATCGTGGTTCAAGTAAATGCGATGGGGCAACCATGAAAAAAGAGCACTAATACCCAATACATCTCGTTCCTACTTAACTGTTATATCCTTGGCAATTGTTTATTGCTTATTTTGAGGAATGGAATGGCAAGAAATGTCAAGGACAGAGCTATTCTGCATATAGTTTCTACGACGTTACATAGACATGTAGGGACACTTTGAAACTGTTCAAAATGTCCTCACAAGTCTATATAAGACCATAGGGACAATTTTAACATGTTTGAACTGTCCCTACAACTGTTGCTACTGCAGGCATTGGCTCTAAAAAATCTTTCAAACACAGGCCCAAATATAGAAATACAGCACCTAGATATTGTGACACTCAGTACAAGAATATATGGGCATATTTTTAGGCAAGATAAATAGAATTATCAGATGAAGCATAAATGAATCACAACTTTCACAGACATATCTAATACTACCTCCAAAATGATTTCACTAAGACTGAGGAAACTTAATATACTAGTGTAAAAAACAACTTGCAAGAACAAAGGTAAGCTGTTCCCCTTAAAAGCAGATATGGGCCTGTTATTTTCAGAGCTGCAAGTTCTCAATACAGACAAGACAAAAAGATGTATGTGAGAAACACATATGGTACCTGTCCTTCGAGTGCATGTTGCTTTTTCTTGCAAGCTTAGAAAGCCCTAGTAAGCTCAGTTATTTAAAAATTTCATAACATGTTCGTTTTTTACCAAGTTAGCAAGGTTACGGTACATCCAACCTGACAAATTAGCAAGCTTATGTTCAGTGTCAGGTTCAAAGGTTGCACAGTCAAGAAACTTGCACCACGATCTAAACCACAAACATTCAGAATTCGCTCTGAAAACTAACGTTGAAAACACAGCTGTCCAACTTGCCACACATGCATCAAGTGGCTCAATGACAACCTGATGTTGATCAATTATGACTTAGCGCAACATAAAGCAAGTGGCTAAGACCAATGATGGTTGCAATAGACAGTGGCCAAGTGCCATTTAATGTTATGCAAGTTGGAAAGTATGTCCGTTTTATTTTTGTACAACATTATTCCTGCAGTCTAAAATCTGGTGCCATCAACACTGCGCTGATGTCATGTTCAAGAGCTACACGGCATAACATTTCGTAGCAAGGGCAGTGAAACATGACACTGTCATAACTGTGAATTCAGGTACTTGGTTGTGGTATATTACAACTATGACCAGACAAGATGAGGTTGAGAACATATTTTTCTTGTTTATTTTTCCTCATCTTGTGCTGCCATGTTTATAATGAGTATTGCTCACAAACTTAAAATGTGTGGTGCAAGTATTTTTTCTGGTTGTTCTGGTTGCCCTTACGTGCAGCATTTGCAGAATTACGGCAACAAACTAAGCTAATTTAAGATGAAGTCATGAACTAGTCACCTCGTTTGCACTGTGATTTGAACTGGTTCACAAATGTAGGTCTTAACGAAGATCAGATTAACCCTGTGAGGCTTGTTCAGTATTCTTTATAGGCCTTAATGGCCTTCCGCTGGCTCAGCAAAATGACAAGTTGAAAACATCAAATTACAAATTTTTTATGCAAGTACTCCCACCAATGCATTTCAATATAATGTTAATGCCCACGCACACATCAGTCATGCACCACCTCCTCCCTACAGGCATCCAAAAAAAAACACCATATTCAGACACCCATGCATTTAGTCGAAATGCAGTTTCATTACTGATAACAGAAGGCAGCACAATTGCACAAAACGTGCAATAACCAGCGTGGAGGTCAGTATGACAGCCAGTGCCAAGATCATTACCCAGTCTAAACAAAGTGGGTCATGCGTGATGCTATTTAGAGCAACGGTGCGGCAGTCATGACGGGTGTGACTCTTAGTGCAAGAGCATGAAGTGTGACACATTTAGTGCAAGAGTGACAGTTACGTCACGTGCGGCACTTCTAGTGCAGCGGTAAGTAACAGCCAGCATAGGAATGCAAATGTCAAAACAGTCAAGTGAAAAAAATAAAGCGAGTCAGCAGGTGCTAAAGCGACGATTTAATGGTTTTAGGAGACTGGCAAGTGACACGAATGTCGGAGGCCACTTACGGTCGGTTGCGCTGACTGTCACCGTGACGACCAGCGGGGCAAGGTTTCCGGTCACAAAGAGTCTACCATAAATGAGCAAGCCTCCAGTGCATGCCTTGCACAATTCCAAAACTTCAGTACAGATCAAGTGCCAGTACAAATCATTTGGAACTTGAGAGCTAACTAAAGATTCCCTCAGGCAGAGGGATGTTCACTGTGTGGCCATATCACGTGGCAAAGTCATGTAAAGGCAACAATGGCTCTGTTAGTGCACTGTTGTCTTGCCCTCCCGAAGAAAAGTAGTGTCACGTGTGCAACTGCTTGCAAACCGAATGCTCTGATGCAACACTTCAGTCATGCATTCTATGAATTACAAGCTTCATCTTAGATAAGCATTACTCTTGTAGATAATAACGTACATCACAAGTTTAAAAAGTGTTGCACACTTTTATGTCTAATGTCTTGTATACAGCAATATGAAATTAATATGAAACAGTTGTACAGGTTAAACTTGAGAAAAAAATTTAGATTTAAAATTCAACGCCTTGACAGCCATGCCGAGAAGAAAGACCCCGGAGCATGTTTATTCGACGGTGGGCCCTTAACTCACCATGCTGGACCATAAAAGGAGAAGCCCTGTTCAGCAAACCCTCCTAAAAAAAATTCGTGGCTACGCAAAACCAATGGCGCCTTTGTACCAACATACACCAAAACATTTCTGTTTGCTTTCTTGTCGTAGACACAGGTGCCACACGTATTTCTTCAAACATTTGAATTTTTCTTGAAATTTTCCAAATTTTAGGTGCCTAAAACTGCATTTTGCCTGCTTATTTTTGGTGCCTAAAATGAAATCTTTAGTGCCTATAAATCCGGCCTCTACTCATTAGCAATGCATGTTCAAGGATCTGTTGCTCAAAGCATCTTCGTGCTATTGCCTGCATTTATCAGCCCAGCTTTGCAGCCACAGGCGGTGGATCTCTGAGACTCATCCCTTCTGCAAAATGTTTCCGTGAAGTACTGTGCACAGCAACGTGACTAATACAGCTGCTCGGCTCGCTTCATTACTGCCATTGCATTACCGCTGAGCAGAACCGCGTTTTCCTCTCTTCACTGTGTCGATTCAGCCTGTGTTAGTGCAGAGAAAAAAAAAAGAGGTTATAAGAAGGGCTCCCCTCCACTCTCACCTGCCGAAGAGCAGGTAGATGAAGTTGAGCGACCCGATGCACCTCCGCGGCCGCCACCACCCCTTTTAGTGCTACCAGCGACATCACCACCGCCACCAGCATGACGAAGAGGCGTGGAGAATGCAACGGGGCTGCTGCCCCCGCTGTGCGTGGGTGTGCACCCGCCCGACTTACTTGAGTCCAGCAGCACTGACAGTCCCGGCTCCCAGATGTCCCTGCACCAAGCATGCGCGAGATGAAATAAGATAGCCGCAGATGTCCTACAACACTAAACAGTAGCACTGTTTGGGCTCTTCAACCTGCTGTTCACGGGACCAGAGAACTACGTTGAGTTGACGCACATAGTATGTGCAATGCAATAATTCTGCCAGCATGCGCTCTCTTCACCTTTTTCATCTTTTGAATGACAAAAAGAGAGTTTGCTCTTAGAGACAAACATTCGAGAAATGAGGATAGTTATTAGTACACTTTTCTGTATCGCCTAGTAATTTGGCAGGTAGTAAGAATTGTGGCCACCACACTAACTCTGGTTGGCACAATGGATGAGTAATGTGGCATTTTTTCAACAGGTTCTATCTGAGAAAAACAACAAAGAGGCACAGAACAGATAGACAGAAGAGAAAGGAGAGCAACAGAAAGCAAAAAGTGGAAAGAAACACAGAAACAGATAGGGCAAAAACATGGTGACAAACAGAGTTGCCTTCCGCAAAGCCTTCAACAGTGGGATGGTGAGCAGGTATGCAATAGATATAAGAGACTGCAAGACAAGTGGAGGCCGAGAAAATAAAGAGAAAGGACAAAAATAAATCGTGGGGAAACTGAGGTCATTTTTCCATATGGGATAGAGGGCTGTGAAATTCTATAGAGAGATCAATTTAGGATCGGAACAAACAGCACTGGACAAAGGAAAGAGAAAGAACGACAGATGAGGGTGCTGATCATATGTCAGTTTTTCTCTGTCCTGTGTCCAGCGCTGTTTGTTCTTGCGCTAATTAGGCACCAACCAGCCGGGATAGGTGCTCTCCTGTAGATCAATTTAATTCAACTACACAAGGCATTCGGTCGACAACAAGAAAGTTCTTTTCAAACCTGGTAGCACACGGTCGCTGCCCCATTATAAAGCGAGAACTCATATCATCTATCCATCCACCACGCTGCTGTGTTTTATGTCTCATAACGAATAAAGAACCTCGGACTTGTTTTCCATCCACTTACAAAAAAGAACGGAACTCACTGGAGGTGCGCATTCCGCTGGTAGTCGTCGAGCAGGTTGCGGATCACTTTGGAGCCATGGATGTCCACGTGGACGTCACGCTTGCCGGAGGACCCATTGGTGACTAGGCCCTTGGACTCGCTCTCAGCCCACAGGGCATTGTAGACTTGGTTCAGAGACTGCTCGTCCTATGCATACGTTATGTGGAACATTGTTTAAGTGGGAACACTGCTCTCTAGAGGGGCCCACATCACTTCGCCACTTTTCCAAATAACCATCCAATGAATCTGTTAGATAAATTTATTGCTGCATGAACTGACCGCAAGACAAAAATTCTAGAATCCGTCAAGTGCAAGCCCAGTTGGATATTGCCAAGAACGTGCTGACGCTCAAGAAATTTGCTTTGGAGACTTTAGAGACCCTGTAGCAATACTATCTCTAATCTATGCTTTAGAAAAATGTCCCATTAGTTCTTATACAAACCGTTTATATTTGCACGTACAAGTTACGAGACGAACTGTTATGCATAGGTTATTTCACACTGATGTTATATGATTATAGCCCAGTTCTATAAGTGGTGTATTTTTACATTTATAATTGCAAACTAGTAAGACCTTTGATCATTACTTTCATTAGGTTGCTTTTTTTATTTGTTTGCTGTTTTTTCCGAGTTGCCAATCTTTTTTCTACATACCTTAAAATGCACCAACACAAGGCACCCCTGACAGCTTGTACATTGGGCCTGCCTTTTATGTAATATTTATAGCAACTTATTGGATTGAATAAATAGTCAGACTCTGCATTACCATGTGCACCAAAAGAACATTATAATAGAGGACATTCCAAGCTTCCAAAGATGTGGGATTATTGCACTGAGGGAGATGGCTAGATCACCTGAGCCGAACACTGGAATCCCTGGCTCTCAATGACTGCCATGAGCTTGTCCAGGGTGACTAGACCGTTCTCGGGTGCCTCGCACAGTTCGACCAATCGTTGTAGGGCATCGCTGACCGCACAGCCGTCCGGCTTGTCGACTTTGGCGATCACCTCTTCTGTCCCTTCTCCTTCGAACGAGTCTTCACCCTCTCCTCGACACCCGTTCTCCGGCGGTGGACTCCCGAGTTCGTCTGCGGGCAGGATCATGCCCTCAGGCGGTAGCGAATAGAACTGGACCTGTTCGTCGTCCTCGTCCATCCGGATCAGCGAAGAGTTCTGGGTGGGGTCCTAGCCCATGGCTGCACAGAGAAAGAAGGGGACAAACTATTAACCCTTCACCTCGAGTAGACAAGTACAGACATTTTATCAATATAACCAATGCTGGCAAGAGTCATCAACATGTCATAAAAAGTTCGCCACCACTGAACACTTGGCCTTTGGGCACTAAGTTGTTTGGCTTCTCGTGACAACACAACATGGCCCCTTTAGTCCAACAAAACTTCGAATTCGGTGACATGCAGTTCCTAGTGGCATTGTAAACTGCATTATATTGCCATTCATTTATCAAGGATAGATGTGCACCCACCCACCCCCCTTTTTTTTTCGCACTGCTATGCGCAGAAAAACGAACCATACACAACATAGTTGAAAGTTTAGCCCCTAAAAAAAAAAGCATGCTGTGCTTCTTTTATTTATTTCTTACAGCTTCTAGCTTAGAGATATTAGTTTATATTGCAACCTACCTGCAGGGACTTACAACCTTGCAAACCAAAGAACAGACCCATTTAAACACGTAGCATAACTAAGGGCATGCTAATACCCTGAAATTTGCAGTTTCACATCAAATAGCCAGTATTCATAAGAGCAAATAGTTTGGACTAGTTAACAAATGATTCTGGGTGTTAACTGCACACTAAAAACACGAAATCGGAGCGAAATTGCGATAAATTTCATCCCTACAAACATAAAGTCACAAGACACAAAAGCTTCTGCAGTGCTATAGACTGCTTTGTTCACAGAGCCTGATATTGTAGACTGCTAAATAGTTCCTCATTCTAGAATTATGAACATGAATGTGAGCCATATTTTACATTATTGTCAAGACAGCCACATGTACTTAATATCAGATACTGTCGGTGCTCACTTCGGCCTGAAAATTCTCTATTTGTATGTCCATACTCATGACTACCTGAAATATCAGCTGGAAGATACACAAGACAATTATTTTCATACATCTGTGTTCCAGGAATCCTTTGCACTGGCACCCTACCCATTCATGTTTGAACTACATGTCAAACCAAGGCAAAACACTACCGCCCCACCTTCTGGATCCGCCACTGGTGAAAAGCATACAGTCCAGGCCAAAAGTTCCCAGGCCATACTTCCATAGAAATAGGTGGGATGGTGGCCTGGGAACTTTTGACCCCTCCCCCCCCCCCCTGTACGTGCCTAATGAATGAAGACTGAAGGCCTGTAAAATATCGATTGCGGCACCCGCGCGAGCACTAGCATAAGAGGCCAGGCACAGCGGCGCGTAGTTCCGGATCGCAATTAATGCGACCTGTCAAGCATTAATTGCCACGACCAAAGAGCGAGACATTCGTGAAAACTGAACCTGTCGTACTACGTTGCACGGGCGTTAGTTCATCGGGGGCCGGGGGAAGTTTACGTCTAAGCCCGATTCCTACGCTTACGTAAAAGACAGGAGCGTCAATGCACGAAAGCCGAGAGCGAGCGAAATAGAAAAAACGGCCCTCTTCTACCAGCGAACGAGCGTAGCGAGGCGATAGCAAATAAACAAGCATGGTCCATGTCCCAGCCTCTTCTCTCTTTTTTTTTTTTTTTTTTTTTTACCGTACGGTACCTGTCACGCGCATGAATGCACGCCGGCAACGAACTCCTCCCACATCAGGTGGCGGTTCTCCGGCCATTGACACACACACAACACAACACATGCAACCCGCTCGCTGGCGGTAAAACTCACGAGGTGACGCCGCCGAAGATGCTGTGTACGCACGGTACGAATGACAGCGGTTTCAATTTTCTCGAGGTGCCAGGCAACGTCTTCGATGGCTGTGATGGGGAGTCTGGTAAAAGTGCCAACAAACAGTGTAAGAAGTGCTCGCAAGGGTTCGTGCGCTCTAACGAAGGCGAGTGAACCAAACGGTCGAAAGCCCCGCCAGTAGACGCCGATCGCGAATTGTCGCCAGCGTCGCTAGCGATAGGGATAATTTGTACTGAGGTACCGAGCCTGGGGAGGCGCGAGTGATGCTAGGTACTCTTGCGGATTTCCGTCACGTTTAATGCGGCGAATCTTCCCTCTTCCAGAGAATTTCAAGCCCTTGTTTGAGACGACAAGGAAGAATATGATCTTGGTGGCTGTTTGAGGATTTTTAGAGATAGTGGGGTTCCTGACGACGATCAAAACATGGCGGTAACAGTGCCACTGTGCGCTTTCACTTCTGCAATCGGTTTTAACGCATGCAGCAAGCAAAAGCGCAGCTCTGGGGATTCGCTTCACGTACCGTATTTACTCGATTGTAACGGGGGAGGAGGTTAATATTTATTGTGTTCAGGAAAAAAAAATGTTATTTAGGTTTTCGATCGTAACGCGAACATTGACTTTAGATAGTGATAATCCATAGAAGGAAAAAAAAAAACGCGTTACATTAGAGAGAATACGTCACCTGTACGCGACTGCTCGTTCAACCTGGGGATAGTAAGATGTCCAGTAATTATTTTAAGTGGGCCTGATTGGCTATGGAAACTTGGCTTCCATCTCTACCCAAATAGTTGTGCACGCTGTAAGAGCCAGTTCATTGATTGGACACTTACAGAATACCACTTAAACTTGAAAAACACGTATGCACGATGTATATGTAGCACGTGGGCGCGTATGTATATATATATATATATATATATATATATATATATATATATATATATATATATATATATATTTCACTTACATGCTCCGAAGAAGGCTGGTCCACCAGCCGAAACTGTTAGGATTAAATAAATATTTTATTGTTTTGTTTCCTATACTGCACTATTCTCGAAGTTTATAACTTTTATTACGGTAGCCGGAAGAAACTCTGATCATCTATTTCATATATATATATATATATATATATATATATATATATATATATATATATATATATATATATATATATATATATATATATATATAAGGGAAAGAAGTGTATACCTAAGGGCTCGTTTTTCCGTGTTTTTAACACAATATTAATGAGATATAACAGACAGTAATGCCAAGGAATGTACAGGGGAAGTTATTAAAACCAATGGAATGTAAATAAGAAGAAAGAAAAGTGGTAATTTTTTCATCCACTTTTCTTTCTTCTTATTTACATTCCATTGGTTTTAATAACTTCCCCTGTACATTCCTTGGCATTACTGTCTGTTATATCTCATTAATATTATATATATATATATATATATATATATATATATATATATATATATATATATATATATATATATATATATATATATATATATATATACGATGGTCATGCTCTTCTGAAGTTTGTGGTGTGCAGGAGCATAGGTGCTAGGCCCGATCTGAATGGTTCTAAACATACCACACAAGTTATGTATACATCGTGTTTCAACGAAGGTGCGCCAGTATAATGATAAAAAAAAAAGCTACGCAAGTGAAATATTCTTTCTCCGCCTTCATGATTACTTCTTGCTGTGGCGCCAGAAATGTTAACCCGACGACAAATATTAAGTTGGCAGTAAAACAAAGTAATATATAACCTTTTTTTTTTTCAATTATTGAATACAAGCGGTTTGGTCAGATAGGAGAATTTGAGCCCTTCCTGCGGAGAGCTCGCGTATAACGGCCCTCCTATATTTATGCGTAAAAGAAGCCATCTCGTTTCACCGACGATGTCAGATTGTTGACGACCACTCCCACCGCTATCCTTTGATTGCGAGTGGCACTTGCGTACGTTGCGAGTGCCACTTGGTGCGTTGCGTTTGTGCCCATCAAACGTTGCACGTTTGATGGGCACAAGTGTACCGTCACTAGCTCGTAACAGTATCAAATAAATTTTAAGGTAGCAGAATGACCAACATAGACCACGGAATATACCTATATATTTTTTTTTATTCCGTGGCATAAAAAGGGGCATTCAACTGACTAAATATGAACATTTGGCCTAATACGCCACCCAGGTATACTATTCTCTATCCGAGCACAATTGGTTAGGAACAATACGTTGAATGAGATATGGTGATCAAGCTATAGTAAGTGATGCATAGAGCTGACTACTGGAAACAATACCGAGAACATAAGAAGATCGGTACGGAAACGATAAAATAATGCAAAGAACGTTCACGCTTCAGAGTCACTCATCATTTCAAGCTTTTCCTAACAGTTATACCATTCCAAGGTGTAGGTATATCATAGAGAAATGCAAATTCCTGAACACTCTTGAAGCAACTACGAGAAATAGCTTCTATGCGGATGAGAAGCGTTTTTAATTTTTTTTCATTTTTTCGTAGCATAAATTGATTAGTGTCTCAAAGTGCCTCAGAAACGGCGATTTGGATTATGAAAGGTAGTGATGAAGAATGAAAAACTGGGGGGACAAAGGTAATGACTTAAAGCGTGCATTCTAAGTTGGGAACAATAAATCACCAAAATACTCACGTTCTTGAGTCGTGAAATGACGGTTCATTGTGTAAACATCATTAAAATTAAAGTCATTACGACAGGCAATCAAACCAACGATAGAGATGAACCAGGAAACGATTTGTTCTGCAGAACAGTATGTTTTTCTATAGTGTGCAGAATATATGTGTGAAGCTACAAAATAAATTCAGCGGATAATCTCCACAGAATAGAGATTAACGGGTGATGTTTTTTTATGAAGACTATAACTGTCACGAATATAACATCAAATTTCGGTTGCCTCTGCGAATTTTCATCTCGGCATGTATGGGTGTATATTGCAGTTTCTGCAGAGATATGAAATAAAAAGTGGATACACTTCGGCTCTGATCCTTGAGAATTCCGGAAACTGCCACCTGAACCAGTATTTGTGGCCGCAAGTGATATAATACACCCGAGTAATCACTGGTGCTGAAACCAATTTAAGCTTATCATTTTGATTGTGTCACGCCAGATGCCCGTTCGAGAGAGGGCCCTAAAGTTAGTTTTTATTGTTTTATTGATATGTGGGGTTTCACGTCCGAAAACCAACGTTGGAGGGCTCCGGAAATTTCTACCACCTAGGGTTGTTTTAACATGCCCTCAAATCTGAGCACACGGGCCTAGATTATTTTCGGCTCCATTGAAAATGCAGCCGCCACAGCCGGCATTCAATCCCGCGACCTGCGGAAAGTTAATATTAGTGAAATTAAATGTAAAACATAAGTATTTCGCCATTGAATGAGGTAGCTGGAAGAATATTCTTCAGGCAGAATTCAAAAGGGACCATATGAGATCATCGCATACGCTTATATCAGCACATGAGTATATGTATATACTAATAAAGAATACAAACGAATGTGAAATGTGCAAGTGAATCTGGTAAAATTATTTGCAATTAGGGTGTCTTATAAGTTGACATTTTCCTGAAATATTTTAGTGCCTTTCCTCATTCCTATGCAGAGTAGCATGCCAGCGATATAGAGACGACGTCAAAAATCTGTTTTTTCTAATAAAGTCTCTTTCTCTCTCTCTCTCTCTCTACCAATGTCATGTGCATACCCATGTACGTGTCTATAAAATACGTGAGCATTCACATGCCTATGTTGTCATCCGTATTCACCAGTGACTAAAAAAGGAAAGCTGCAACCACTGTACGGGCTTACAGTGACTCTGGGCGGAAGATAACAACAAAAAAAAAACAATAAAATGGGAGTAAAAGCAGGTCAGGTTTTCAATGGTACGACGCCTCGACTACATTAGCGACTCTTTCAATACCGTTCGCTCTAAAACTGTAAAAAAAAAACGCCATTGAGGTCAACAAAATTGAAAGGCTTGAAGCTTCAAAGTAACTGCGTTGCGGCTGAACTCATCAATGCAACACCACACCGCCGCCAGTGAGAAGACAAGTGAACTCCAGAAACACTCACCGTTGCCTTTGTTCATACGTGCCTAGCATGTAAGGTTTTGTTTGTGTATAGAATCAACGAAGCGAGACCAATCACTGCGTAAAAAGGTTATTTTTGGCTCTTGCTCCGCTAAAACAGACGACGACCGTGCCCCAGATAAGACTGAAACAGGTAACAAAACCAAACGGTAAAATCGTTTCGCCGATGGCTCGTGGCGATTGCTTGCGTTTCGCATAAACCACAAAACCCAACCATAACCATAAAAAAAATCACAGCATATCCAAGAAGTGAATGATGATGAGTGGGGCGAAGCGTCTATCCATCCGTCTGTCCGTGTGACTGTCTGTCTGAGGATATGCTGTGCTCGATACGCCTAACGGATGGACTGCCCTATACGATGAGGAGCTTCGCCCCTAAAAAGAACAGTACAAGTCGCAACCAACTAGAGACGCTATGTATTGTGGGGCAGTTCACAGCAGCGCCAGCAATAGACCAAACAGCCTACATTCATGGCATGTGACGATTCGTTATCAGACTTGTGGTTGGCCTGTTCAAATTGTAAGGCGCAGTCGACAGCTTTGCCTTCACTGATAGCTCAGCTATGTAGAGATTTCTGTTGTTATTCACGACTCTCTGAAGTTCGCTTCTTAATAGTATCGTTTAACAGTTCCAGCCGAGGCCGACATCCAGTAACCTTGGTCCTAAGATAGCAGTGAGGTCTTCCATAAACCTGCACAAAGCTATGATATTTGCAATGGCTAATGGATTCCGTGGCGATATCGAATACGGTGGATTGTTCGAAATCATTGTTAATGGCTGCTGCTTCATTAACCTGCCTTCTGTGACGGGCAATCAGATAGTCTGCTTATGGATGGCAGGGCGCGTCCTCTCTTAGGCTACCTTGGATACCCCGGCACGCCCTTTTCTCGCTCAGAGGTCCCGAAAGAATGATCGAGGCAATTAGTCGATGTTCCGTCTATTAACATTCCTGCCTTATTTCAGAGTAGGGTATCCCGATAGCCAATTTAATGAACTCTTTTCGCAATCAAGCCCTACACGACATCAGTACCCCTAGCGGCAGACCACTTCATCGAAACACTTCACGAGTCTCCGTCTGACTTCCATTGACCCGCGTGATATAAGGTCCCCCCCTTTCCACAGCTGCAGCATGTCCTCCACGAGATGTCTTCCACGAGACGTGCGGCCTTCCAGCGTTTATTACATCGCCCTACCACTGTACAGCATGCACCAGCATACACCAGTGGCCTCAAATTTACCTCAGATGGCTGGCCGCAGTCATGGCTGCAGTCATGGGTAGCTAAATTTAAGCGCACGAACGAAGAAAACACGAATACATCTTTACTTTCCTTCGTCCGTACGTTTAAATTTAGCTGCATCCACTCGACATGCAAGATCACCAACTCCTCCAGATTGAAATCATTCCTTACAACTTAGTATTCTGCAAGGACCGGGACAGCGAAGGAGATGAGGGCTGGAAGAATTCCCTCGAAGTGTCAGCTAGCGCTGCCGTTTGAAAGAAAGCATTTCCAATACCGCACATATGAACGCATATGCACAATCGGCGTCAAATAAAACATGACCAGTGGAGTTCTTGCCGCAAGCATTACAGAAAATGCACTGTGCACCTACCAGCAAAATACCTTAGACAGGTCTCCTCCGCACATCTCGTCATGCAACTCTGCGCAATGCCCCTAGAGTCCGATATTTCCGCCTGTATTCTAGTTTTGATATTGGAAACGAAGGCAACAAAGGTATTAAGAAGATTAAAAGTGAAACTACGTAAAGCGCCTGACACGCCTACGCCGACCCATATGAGCTCAACATAGGAACCAAAGTGCAAGCAAGAATACTGTACTGCAGAGACGTCGTGCAGTTCTGCCAAACCAGAAGGGCGCACCCGTCGGTGGTGACGACTGGACGGAGAGCGCGATACTGTTGCTAATGCTTGGGCCACGCGTTTCACTGTTCGCGTTGCATTTGATGACGATAGTAGGCGTCATTTCTGAAGGTGATTTCAAGATATGGCTTAGAGACACATAGCGATACCGATTTCCAGAATGACTGAAGTCCGGAGGCGAAAATTCTAATTTATAGCATTTTTGTTACACGGTTACACTTCAACAATTGACGATGGCAGGTGGTGCCTCACAAAAAAAAAGTGTTTAGGTCCATAAACGTTTGTGTAGCCCCTGAACATTCTTATCACGAAAAATAAAATGGAACGAACATAGTTATGTACAGGCGAGGCCACTAGCTTGGCCGTGTGAATAAAACACCTTACCTTGAAACTCCGATCAATTACTTTGGGTTCGTGAAGTGCAAAAAAAAAAAAGTTGTGTGACTCTCGCAACTTCTATTTGTGAACCGTTGCATATGTTGTTGCACCTCACAAAATCAATATTCATATAAAAAAAATAATACGTACCAGCGAAAAAAAAAGGGATCACAAGGACGGCCCTATGACTCGGACTAAGCACAATTATGCTACAAATTCACGTAAATGTCGATGAAGTGTTGCGAAGACTTCTAAATAAAGTTAATACCATGAACAAAAATTTGTTAGCAGTGACAGATTCCTTGAGCCCATTCATCGTGATGAGAGATGTATGCTTCCAATGGTGTTCTTTTAATTTTTCTTTGCCCTTTTTATGCAGCTACACTGTTCATTTTTTCACACTGATCCTCAGTTATAGTTTGACATTGGTAGTGGCACAGGCGTTTTGAAATCATGTATTCTACTTCACCCCCATCGCCCCTGTTTATCACAGCTGCATCTAACCGATCTTCACTTACGGAGCAGAAACCTAGTGGCCTACAAGGGTCCAGCTTTAAACTGAAAACGACGCCGTGAGCAACAGACACGAAAAATAATAGGTGCAACCTCAAGAGACAGGAAGACAACAGAGTTGGACAGAGAAGAAACGGGTGTTTAGGACCTCTTAGTCGAAACCAGAAGAAGCATTGGGCATGGACGGTATGTAGCGCGTAGGCAAGATATCCGCTGGTCATTTACAGTCACGCACGAAATTCCAAAAGAAGGCAGTCATGCGATCTTGACACAGTAAGCAAGACGAGGTTAAGTTTGCGGGTATAATGTGGCCACAGAAAGGACAGGAGTGAGTTCGTTGGTGACGCACGTAATATGCCGTTGCTTTGCAGTG
This sequence comes from Rhipicephalus microplus, assembly GCF_013339725.1. Lineage (NCBI taxonomy): Eukaryota > Metazoa > Arthropoda > Arachnida > Ixodida > Ixodidae > Rhipicephalus > Rhipicephalus microplus. The sequence goes on from NC_051167.1 coordinate 187,455,605, forward strand.
GGCGCAGCCAAGCTGAAGGTGATAATTTCGGCATCGATTGATCTTAAGATGAAATGAAACGACCCTACTTATGATTGATGAAGTCTTCCCGTTGCCCCAAAGAAATATACAGCCTCAACTAGGGATACATTCGTTACCATGATTTTTCTCACCCGGCGGGTGCTCTGCACGAACGATCTTTTTAACCCCTGAAAGGGAGCTTTTGACTGTCGAAGGTAATAATTTCCTCAGGTACCACGCATTCATAGAATGCATACGCACGTATAGCCATGCATGAATCAGATAGTGTTTTGGGTATGTGTCATTTCTACCTAACTACGTTCACAATTCATTCTCGTATTTCGCTTTTTCCTGTCTTGCTTGTACCATAGTCATAGAGGTCCGGACCATGCAACTAAATACACATACAAATTGGCATACTGTAACATATGAAGCGGGAATCCACACCAACACTCCAATACGCTCCTCGATTCTCGAAACTTGTCTCGGTCCAACTTCGAGACGCCTCCGAGTAGCAGCCCACGCACGTTTCCTTCTCAGGTCAAGGCTGAAATCTCCGACGTTGTGAATTAAGATTCCGCGCTTTAAACGCATGACCGCGCAAGCCCACCAACCGCAACTGGGTGACCTAGGAGGAATAATAAAGGCGATCGTCGGGCTCGCAGCTTCTTCGATCCGTTCGGCAAGTACAACGGTAGCCTCACTTCACGGCTCGCTGGAGCCTCTGAAGAACGCAGCGTGTGGTCTCAAGCCACTCTCCGGAGGCCGGTGCTACACTCCTAAAACCATGCCCTGTTTAAAGTGATAGATAGAAAGAGAACACAAAGATTTTTTTGTCTGGTGTCCTAGATATAGTCAGATTTTTACCAGGACCTGATTAAGCATGTACGCACCGTCCTATTAAACGCATCCCGTTAGATGCGAGTGGCACGTGTCCTGTAGTGTTTACTGAAAAAAAAATACAAGATGAATATGTGGAGCTAGTACAAAAAAAAACAAGTTCAAAGGCAAAATTTGTGATGCTATATTTGTGGTGCTATCTTATGGAAGGCGAACCGATCCGCATGCTGCCGTGTGGTTGGAGAGAACCGTGGATATGCGGACGCCATCGCGATGTTGGCCCATCATGCGAGGACAAGCTAAAAGGTTCCTTTCCTGACCAGCTATAAAACAATTACACCATCTCCCCCGAAAGGGACTATGGGGTGATGCGAAGCATCGTGGTTGTGCAGTGCGAGCAGTTGGTGTTTTTTTTTTTGTTAATCAAGAAACTCGTTAGCACGTCGCCATGTGATAACGCGAAAGCCACCTTAATTAGGTGAAGCTCGAGCTGGCGTCGTTATGACAAAAACGAGAGAAAAAAGAACATACGTACTAGAGTAAATATTCACAACAGAATAAGATGTGTGTATAGAAAGAATATTCATAAAATTGCCCATGGACATTGCGATGTATCATCTCAAGGTATTCCCCATCAAACACGTAGAAGGCGTCACCTGTATACAGGCACCGAACTTTAATTGCATAAGAGTATTAAGTGATTAGTGGTAGGAGCTAAGTCTTTTTCCGTTTTGGACTCGGTGATAAAGAAGAACAGGGGGCAAGAGATTCATGAAACTTCAACGACTTCCAGCTTTGGCAACATGAATTGCAAACTACCCCATCGAACGAATAAATAAAAAAGGTAAGAAAGAGAATGAGAGAGCCAGGCTGTAATAGATAAATAACATTCGATCATAATGATCCAGCAAATTGAAAATGTAGGGCCATATCGTTTCATTATCAGCCTAAGTCATAAGCACGCTCATCATCATTATTATTTACGGAAGGTATCGGCAAGTGGTTTAGCGCACGCGAGTAGCTCAGGAACTATGGGTAGTTCATAGGTTCCATGGCGTAGTTCATAGATTTACCTGAATTTGTACTTATGGCCTAAAGGGGCTGTGTGACTTGGCAAATTTATCGATTGCAACGAAATATTGCGTTACAAGCAGACCAATGTGCGTGTTCGCGTATGTACTCAGTAGTTTTCGGTAATCGGCACTCAGATGAGCATGATTTTTCCAAAATTCCAGCCTCTCAAACCTGATATACATTGCAGTAACTATTAAAGATGCCTTAAGCCATGAGCACAGAAATATATCGAATCTGTTCGTCTCCGTGGTATCAGAGTAGTCGCCGTGCCGGGCATACCTGTAGAAATTGCAGTACGGAACCACATGTGTCGCATGCGGCCTTCATGATGTCAGGAGGCATATTGCCACGTAGAATCGCGGAGACGACTGGTGGGATCGAGTCTTCCCGCGCGCTTTGAGGTGACCACAGTGGACGCCTGTATATAGCGTATGAAGTTAAAAGTAGCGCCAGCGTCCACATTGGACCACACGCGTAGACGAGTAACCACGCGTATAAAAAGCAGCAACCAATAAAACCATTGTCTCGGCACCAAATCATAGCCGGTAGACAGCGGGAACCACACAAACCACCCTGTACACAAGCAGCAGGAAGGAACACCGCCTGTGGAACGTCATTTCGCCCTCGCGAAAGCGATTCGGACCAGCAAGTGTGAACGCGATTTTTCCGCGATTGTCCTCCTTCCAGACGGCAGCTTTCCCCGCTTCTACTGTTTCTTTCTCTTCTAGTCGCGAAGCTAGACATCTAGCGAAAGTGCAAACGCTACGCTGCCATGCACATTCGACGGTGCATGGTGCGCTACGGGCTTCTTGCAAACGACGAGAGATCCAGGGAATGTCACGATTTGAAAGGACTGACGAACTGACTGCCGTGACGTAGGTTCTTTCTGTTTTTTTTTTTTGTTCAAGACTCGAGGTCACATAGGGTCTCTCGTAACAAAACAAAAAGTGAATTCTGCTTGCTTATCCTGAGGGGCTTCATGAGATTTCGTGTGGAGCCTAAGCCAAGCAAAAAGAACAAGATTGACGTCAAAAATAGCCAAAATTCAAAAGAAAAAAAAAGCATTGAATAAAGCAGAGAAGCAGAGACGCAGGCAGCGCCGCACGGTGGTGACTTGCAGTCAAGGCCCAAGATTCGTGCCGTAGACCAGAATGACGAAAACGTGACAGTACACGCCTGCTGGTTCCTCGCGACTTCTTCTGTCTTGACTTGGATTATTTTCATTTCCTTATTTACGGACTTGTATATGAATCCAACGCGTACTTTGTTTTCTTTCATGTGTCTGCCTCGAATGGAGTCGTGGTTGGAGACACGACTACGAGGATAAAGGGAAACATAATCTGGCAACAATGAAACCAGAATAATGCAAGTGCTTCACTTCTAAGCACACCTTCAGCTTTGCCGCGAAAGGTACTGCGTGAAGAAATCCGTGGTAGGTCGTTGGCCAAAACCGATTCCCGGACGGCTGAAGATGAACTTTGCGTAGTGTTTCAATGCTACAGAGCGCCTATAAGCCATGCGGATTGGGGACACCGTCAAAAGCTGCCATCTTGCTAAGTTTGCCATCTAGTCAATCCTGATTGGCCTAGAGGACTAACGTGCCCACCTTGATTGGCTGAAAACATTGCCATTACAGAATCTGAGAATCATGACGGTACCCGATGGTGTCTCACATTTTATCGAAGCATTGGCCATCTAAACTGCATGTGCACAGGCTATATCCGTGTGCCAAGATTAATACGAACAGCTTCGGAAGCGAAGTTCTTGATGTCTAAAGTTGCAAGGCAAAACCGAAAAGAAGCAGCATATTTTGACAGTGTATTCGTTACTTTTCATCTCTAAAATGCCACGCTTCTAAAATCTTTTATACGAATAAAAGGCACAAAATTGTACATACGGGAAATTGGATGTTCGGAAAACGTACTTTGTTCTAAGACAGAGGGGGGTGGGGTGGGGAGCGGGAGGGAAGTTGCATGAGTACTGCAGCGCTCGTAACCACTCTGCAGCGTTTATATAAATGTCACGAGACCAACAAAGATTATGCCACACATCTCTGCCACAAGCTTCAAAGTCTTATTACATCTCTGTTGACTTTCCTATAGGATTGTCCATGTAATTACCTCCTTCTTCCTTTGCAGGTATGTATACGCCATCGTGAACCAACCTCTACGTCACAAAGCACTTCTCTCGATGTGCCTTCTAAAACGATACGAACTGCACCGAACTGCAGCACCGTTTTTATTCTTGGTTGTCATGGGCTGCAGCGAATGGTACCATACCCGAGTGTCAGGTCCACCATTGAAACCACAGAGTTTCAGCGCTACAGCGAACGTGGGAATGATGGGTAGTACACGGATTTGTCTAATTTTCATACTTCTGGCTCAGTTTGTTTTCGCTTGGCTTGGACAAGTTCTGCCACGAAACAAAAATCCGCAAATGTTCAGAAGTTGTACTTCCCCGTCATAACCTTTGAAAACAGTTCCAGAACAGTTCGTCCTTTCATTCGATACAAAATCAAAACACACCAATAAGCAAAGCTCCAAGTGCGTTATATAGGCCCGCAAGCTCAAAGACTTGGGAAATCCGTGTCTTACTCATCATTCCGATGATCACTGATGGATCACACTGCTAGAGTCCCCTCGAGCTAATATGAGGAACCTGCTGATTTGAAGAACCTGCTCTTAGGCCTCGTGTGCACTTCACTTAAGTTTCGTATCCGTGATTTTCAGCACCAGCAGCGGCTCGCAGTATCGAACATCAGCTTTCATTTCGCAACTGTATTCGCTGTGTCGCGCTACTCGCGTGCGAAAAAGCTCCCTTATCAGCACTTGTTGCCTTTTCACGTTGTAAGCCTCAAGTGTTCAGGTTGACAATCCTTGCCGAAGAGGCTAGCAAATAAAGATAACGTGGTACATTTACACGGTCAATGGGCCACTCGAAATGAAGACTTCACGCGAGTGGCTGATAAGAGCAACGCCAACTGCTGTTGGACACGTTTTAACAGCGCCTTCAACACGGGAACGTTGCCGTTGACTAAAAAAACAATAACACAAACGCACCCCCTCTTCGATGCATTAAATATTATGAATGGCATTCGCGACAATGAAGTGAGCAATATTTAAAAGCATGGTGCACCGTAAGTGCTGGCTGCTTTTCCACCTAGTCCATTAAGGTTTGTATTTGCTTAGGTTGTAACACCTCTTTCCTGATAAACTTTATTATCATATGCCAGCAAACAACCTGCCGAGAGGGCGAGATAAGAACACGCAACGGTTCTCTTCGAAGTGACACAGATGAAGGGTTTTCAAGTTCGAAAGGATTTTTTTCCAAACGACCTTCTCAAGGCGCTGTTCGGGAATACGGTGGCCGTTTTGCTCATGAAATTAGATGAGACACACGATTATACCATCAGCAAGGTCATTTACTTTACTTGCGATATTTGAGGCTGTATTGAATCCCACTTGTATAGCAGTCGGGACACACTGAATACTCGTCAAGACTTTTGCACATTCAGTAGCCCGTTTAATTGTTCATGGAAAAGGCCACTCAGGATAGTGACAGCCCTGGTAAAACAGAAACGTTAAAACAGCCGAGTGGTATTTATATCTGCGAACATACTGGGCCACTCGTAGTCATCCGATTCTGTAGAAGTCCTTGGTCAAGCTTACACGTGAATAATGCTAAACATGTCTTTCATACCTATAGATATGACAGATCCTAGGTATGAAAGACATGTATTTCATGCTTATAAGTAAACATAATAAAGGAGCTATAGGAAGCTATAACTCCCGTAGCTCCTTTCTTGCCTCACCAGAGATTCCAAGCAGTGACGACCTCACGGCTTTTTACAGTCAGTCATGGGGAGTGAATATTGTATAAGGGTCGAATCACTTTAGAGTCTCGGTTTGTTGGCCTGTCAGACCGTCAGAACCACGTCCAATTCACGTGGCAGCACTGGGCGTGCGGCCCCGGGACGGCTTTATGCTCTCCCATAGTAGAGTACCTAGTACTCTGAATCGTTAACCACTTTTTTTTCTAAACGCATGTCGTCTTCATGGTTCCTCATAAACGAGTATGCGCAACAAAAATAAGGTAAATCTTATTGCTCTGCGATGATTCGTACTATGCATACTTTGAGTTAAAGGTACGTGGTTACTGCTAAACCATGTATGCTTGGCTCAGCCGCGGTGTAGGAATCCTCGACGAAAGTTTCCAAACCACTCGAGTTCGTTGACTAAAATCAGACACGAACGTGTATCTCTACGGTAAAGTAATCTGTTTGGAACACCACTCTTCGAAACATATCTGCAATGTGGTGGTGCATTATACGTGCCTCATGTATGAGGCACAAAGGATGGCTATATGCTCTCCCATAGTATAGAGTACCAGCTACTCTAAATTGTTAACCGATATTTTCTAAACACACCAGTGCAATCAACTGAACAAGGCAACAGTTAAGCCACCGGGGAAGTTAGTGGAGATCAAGTATACCCTTCTCTACATGCCGTGAATAACTGAAACTGGGCATTTAGAAAGAAGAAGCCTCACCTTGAGGTACCCCGTAGTGGGTACGAGCCATAACATAGGTACAAGGAGGCGTTGGTACAAGCAAGCAAGCTGTATTCAGGACGCAGCTTTCCGACACCGTTATAGTGGAGGTTAAGCACATTTCCCTTCATGCCCGCTTTCAAGCTTGGCACCGATATAGTGCCTCATCGAAGAAATGTCTCAAAGAATGCGCCGAATTACTTCTGTCAGGTCTTTGCTCATCCTCCTCCTTCTTCTCAATGCCCAGTAGCAGCTAGTTTGCTGTGGAAATCGCCAGCGCACACTTGTTCCCTTCCCAGCTTTCATGTCAGTGGAGCTGAAGTAACCGTCGCGACATGCTTCGGCCCTCCCTGGTTTCGCTTCCTAAAGCAGCTGCCTTGCACCAATGCATTTCCGCACTTCAAGCCTAATTAAAGGCCATGGTCAAAGCAGCCACGAGCACACTGCATGTTCGATATACGCCTTTTCTTGCTTACATGCAGTACACCTCTTCTTGAATTCGGAAGACCGACTCGTGAACGACGGCCCCATTGCAATATTCATTCAGAACCGGTGGAGCCGTACCATTTGGTACCCACGAGGACCACAATCCCTGGCATGCTCAGAAACGATGGGGTAGCGCTCGAGAAGAGAGCGCGTCTAGCGTCCGAAACGTCTCGTCGTGTGATCGCCTATGCAGGAGATGGTGTGTCCGACACTGGGGCCTAAAAATACCCGCGCACGCCACTGCCTGGTTGTGCATTGTCGAAAGGAAAAAAGAATAACCTGCAGTGTAGCCGCCGTGCCAGTCGTGGTGCGGCACACCCACTAGCCGAAAACGAATGCCGCCGACAGCGGCCGGGCTCTGGACCGGCCTTTTCCCTTTCATTAGGCCTCCGCCATCTATCACCACGGCCAAGAGCACGAAGTGGATTCATGGAGTCTGACGACCTATTTTCGTGCATTGGGCACGGTTTCTCGTGAATCGCTAAAGCAGAAGCTATAACAACCGAGAAAGCTTACCTGCAAGATAGCTTAGAGAGAGGCAATGTTAGTGTCAAAAACGACGGATAATCAATGAGATGGTGATACCCATTGACCCCCACAAACATCGCACACATGCAGCATGCAAACAGAGTGAACCCTTATGAATTAGTCTTTATGTGGGTCACGATCGCCAGTTCATAGTTGCAGTCGTGCAAAGGGGGCCAGCTAAGTCTTTGCTTCAGCTCCTTTCAGACTTCACGAAACGCTGACTCTGTAGTTTCCCCGTGACTTGGAGGAGAATTGACACGAAATGTCCCACTGCCTAAACTCGCTACTAAAATGAGGGGCATACGTCATACTAACAAAATGTCTAGCAAAGCTACTGCTCTTGTACATGTCTGTGCAGAAGATGATCGCGTATACAAACTCATGCAACTTTCTATATATAGTCGCTTACGTATGAATGCGTATCATCGTGTGTGTGCTTCAATCGCTACTCCATAGTAACAGAAGTGCACGGAACACCACGAGTTATACTTGCTTATGGACTGTCATCCATGCAACTCTCGTGTACCTGTTGGGGTGAGGTGGAATCGAAAGATACCCCTTCTCAAAGTAATGTACTTAAATTCAATCCCTATACAAAGGACAGCCAGAAGAATAGGGCCGCAAAGAATATGACCAAAGAGAGAAGGATATCCTTTGGAAGAAAGATAAGAACAAGAAAGATAGGAACATAACTGATAGCAACAGAGCACACGCACACAGTAACTGATGTGCTAATCGCAACGCATAATGTCACCTGTCAGTGCAATACTGATTGATGTCCAGGTGCTATAACGTATCTGTAGCAAGGTGCAGTGATGGCCTATGCCATCGTATTTACAGCTGGTCTGTCAATACGATTTGTCGGTGCAAAACATGGTAAACGGGCGCTGTGCACTGCGACATTGCTCCTCAATGAGAGATGAAGAACTCTAATATGTGTGCTTTCAAGTGTCAGAGCTATACGATATGATTAAGAGACTCGCCGTAGTGATGGACTCCAGAAGTGTGGACTATCTGGGGTTCCTCACATGTGCGCCCAAATCTTAGTACACATGCCTCTATAGCGTTTCGCCGCTATCGAAATGAGACCTCAGTAACCAGAATCAAATCCACGACATCGGAGAGCAGTCGAGCAACTGTAACCACTGTACCGCCGCTGTGGTTCAGACTGAGAAAAGCTCGCATGGTCCATTGGTCATTTGCCTGAAACAAGGGGATGGGGAGCCCATTGAGTCCAGTTGTCATCATCCTAAAGATTTACTTCTTTGTTACTGGCATTATGATATTTATTATTACTATAGCATTTTTCACCGATGATGGTGACCATCATACTGTTCTCGATCACAGTCATTATCTTCCGTCTTCCATGGGGACGGTAATGACAATTACCAAAAATTATCCTAATTCGTTATGAAGATTATTTTAGGTGCCACTTGTGAAGATGATTAGTACGCTGCACCATCCTTTTTAACGAGGCAAATAATGCTTCCACAATAGCAGAAACTCTAATGTGATTCTTAAAGAGAAAAGAAGAGAAAAGTGAGCCCCGTAACTGTCTGCATCAGAGTGCGACACCTCAACAGTAGCTCACGAGGGGTGCGGGTAAAGGAGGGATGAAAAGAATAGGATGAAAAGGTACAGAGATAGAGAGGAAGGAGAGAGCGATGCGCAGGGACAGCGAACGACAAAAAACTACGGAAGTAAGGAGGAGATAGGAAAGATGGACACGGTCGCAGGAGTCTGAGGACGGGGCATCACTCAGCGAGAGCTCTTGTCGGCAGCAGGAGATGGCGTAGGGTGAGCCCAGTCGGTCAGAGCTGCACTGTCATTGGAGATCGCGGGGGCACAACTGTTCGGCACGAAATCCAGAGAGCGAGTCCAGCAGAAACTCTATTGAATATTTAGTTGGTGTGTCGTTATTCCTTAGAGCAGGTCCTTACTATAACAAGGCAAAACCCGTAACATGCACATCAAATGGACAACACTAAATGCAGACGCCAAATGATCTGAACGCCCCCGTGGAGAGGCTCTGATTGCAAAACGTGGTCGAGGACGCGACTCGGACAACACCATTAGAACGCATTTCAAATTGAAAACACAAGCGATGCGTTATGAAGAGGAGCGTGAAAGAAAAAGCAGCTGCTGTACACGAGCGCGGTTAATCGCGCGACTACCGGAAGCGAACAAGCGAGCACCCAGCTGTTCATCGGGCCATCGACGAGCACATGCGAGGACACATGCACGACCCCCAATAGCGCATGCGTAGAGCCCACACTGTATACCACGTTGGCTTCGGTAAATTGAAACAGATGAATTAAGTCACAGCGTATGCTCAGTTTAGTGACACTATTTAGAAGGGCCCCTCATAAGCCACACCGAGTTGTAATGCGAAACTGTAGTTCATCTCTCGCCTTCACCACCTTTCCTGCAAGTGCTGTCTCCTCCGCGCCACTTATTTCATCAGCCGACCCGTGGAGTGTCACAACTAAGCATTGAACAAGTAAAGATTGTCCCGCCGTGGTGGTCTAGTGGCTAAGGTACTCGGCTAGTTAATTACCCTTAATTACTAAAGGTTATCCTGCCCACGTGTGACATGCCCAGCTCATGTCCATTTCTTCTTCTTGATTTCAACCATGATACCTTCGATCCTTGATTTTTCCCTGACCCATTCTGCTTTCTATTGGTCACTCGAGGTTACACCTATAATTTTGCTATCCGTCTCTCACTGCGTCGTCCTAAATTTAAGCTGAACCCTCTCTGCAAACCTCCATGTCTCTGCTCGATAGGTAAGCATGTACTGTCAAGATGCAGCTGTTTTATACCTTCCTCTTGTGAAGTAGTGGTACACTGACATTCACGATTTGACAATGCTTGCTGAGTGTGATCCACCCCATCCGTATTTTTCTAGTTATTTGACTCTCATGGTTCGGCTCCGGTGTTACTACCTGTCCTAAATAATCTTTCGCAACTTCCCGCGTCTCTCCACCTAACGCAAAGTGCTGTTTTCTGCCGAGCTTGTTGCACAATACTTGAGTTTTGTGCCCATTAATTTTCAGGCCTACTTTTCTGCTTTACGTGTCCAGTACACTGATCATGAGCTGTAATTCGTTCCCTGAGTTACTCGTCAAGGCAATGTCATCAGCGAATGGCAGGTTAGTAAGATACTCTCCATTAACTCTTGTCCCTAACTTTTCCCAATCTAGGGTCCTGACAACCTCCCGTAAACATGCGGTGAATAGCATTAGAGAGATCGCTTCTCTTTGCCTTACACCGTCCTTTATCGGGATTCTGTGCTTCTTTTAAGGACAAGTATGGTGGCTGTGCATCCACTGTTTATTTCTTCAGTTTGTTTATGTAGGGTTCTTCGATGCCCTGATGCCATGGTGTCTCAAGATTACGTCGATATAAGGTGAGTTGTAGGCGCTGTATAAACAAAAGTGCTTACTTAGCCGTGCATTTTCGTGTTACAATCCGTAACTATCCCTCTGAAGCATGACTTGCGCAATGTGTAACTTAGTAGCCAGGAGAATGGACTCTTCAGATGTAATTTCATGGTTTTAAATCGGACTTCAAGTGGAGCCTCATTGATGTATGCGGCACATGGCTCTATCAGTTTTTTTTTCCTTTCTGTCTTTTGTACTGCTTTCTGCTTAAAACAAGCTGGTTTCAGTGATCGCGTTGAATAAAGCCCGACAATCAAGTGAAATATAAGCATGCAGTTCCGTTAATACATAATAATAGTTATTAATATTAAATAGTTTTCATCCTGTTGATCAAGCCTTTTTCTATGTGGCTTAGCGTTCTCTGATTTGTCAAACTTAGCTACTGCCCAGTTTACATCGTGTACATGAAACGAAAACACGAAACTTTGTACGTAACATTTTATTTCATTGCGTCGTCGGTTAGTGCAAGTCTCATTCATGAGACTTGGAAGTAACCGATGCCATACTATCTGCTAATCGATGCTAACCTGGACTAACCTGTGCTAACTTGTTTTGATTGATATGTAGGGTTGAATGTCCCCAAAACACCATATGATTATGAGAGACACCAAAGTGGAGACCTCCGGAAATTTCGACCACCTGCAGTTTTTTTAACGTGCACCCAAATATGACCACACAGGCCTACAGCATTTTCGCCTGCATCAAAAATGCAGCAACCGCATCTCAAATTCGATCCTGTGACCGGGAGGTCAGCAGCCGAGTACATTAGCCACTATAGACCACCGCGGCGGGGTTGCGCCAACTTATTTGCTTAGATTTATATTTATTAGTTAAGCGTCGATAATAATCCTTTCAGAACTCTTTCAGGTGCAAAATTATTAAGAAATGTCTGCAATTAGCTGGAATTCGCGCAGCACAATTCTTAGACGCCCGATATTACATCAAAAAACTGAAAATTACAAACTATGATGTTTTTGCGAGATTTGTAAATAATCTTTATTTAGGGTAAACATTTAGATTGAAATAATTTAACGGCGTTTTCTTTTCATTCTGACGTGTAAAGGAAAAAAATGGCAGCATATCCACGGGGTGAATGATGGAGAGTGGGGCGAAGCGTCCATCCATCTATTTGTTCTTGCTTCCGTCCGCCCATGCGTCCGTCTGTGTGACCGTCCGTGAGTGCGTCTGTTCGTGCGTCCACACGTCCATCCGTGCGTCCGTCCCTGCGTTCGTCCATGCATCCGCCCCTACGTCTCTCCATGCGTCCGTCCGTCCGTGCAGCCATCCGTGCGTCCATTCATGCATCTTTCTGTGTGTCCGTTTAGTCCATCCAGTCAACACTGCAAGTACCACCATCTCGCATCTTTTCGTCATATATTTCGCATATAGAGGCACTTCGCCATCCAGCAGACATTCCAAGGACTTAACAGAGAGGTGGCACACGCACACTTTCTTACGGCTTGCGCTTCGTGTCTACTTTCCACCTTTAACCACCTCGAGTTCATGGTACATACTAGTTCACTGTATTCATGGCACTGCAGCCCAACGCTCGCTAAACCTTTCTAAAACCAAGGAGGTTACACCCAGCGAGTATAACGTAGCAACCTTTTGCCTGTCAGATAGTGCTCAATGTACATGCCAATGGCTGCTAATGGGAAATGAGAGACAGGAGAATTCGGCTTTTTGCTAACATGCACGCTGCGAATTTTGGATTGTTCAACAACGCATACGAGAAATCTCCCATCGGCACCACTTTGCAGGTCAAAACGTAAGACATGTTACGCACTACTACGAGGGACGAACGGGTACCGCCTTAAGGAGCTTCGCCCCTAAAAAAACTATAGGCTTGAAATGCACCCATGTTTTTTTTTCTTGATTTGTGTAATTGCAGGAAAGTAAAATATCATGTTTGGCGTCGGTGTGTAACGCGACAAGAAGAGCAGCCCTTTGAACATGGTACTGTTTTCCCGGAAGTGATCTGCGAATAGTTAGCACAATGGTGTTAGGTCCACACACGTTGAAATGTTAGGCCAAGACACGTTCCAGTCGAATCTAGGTGAGTTTTATCGCTTTACTTGATAACTGTAGAAGAGAAGAAGGCTATGAACAGATCGCGAATCTGATTGTAGGTGGGCCATTTGGTATCATGCATAGGTGGTCAATTGAAGTGTGCACTGGCCAGAACATAAGTTCACGCTACGCCACTTCTGATTGCTTCATCACGCTCTCGTCTGTTCACTCAATCACGGCTTGTCATCATCGTTGTTGTTGTTGTTTTCTCTCTGGATGGCACATAACCAACGAAGGGAATAGGAAGGGGATAGGATAGGGGAGTAGAAAGTGGATTTCTCCTACGCTTTCTGCATTCCTTCATTCCAAGGATCGCTAGTTAGTTATTTACCGGTTTGAAGTGCCAATTTCCAGTTCGAAAATACGTAATGCACGCACAATTTAGCAAGAGCATCGTGTAGTCACAGTGATAAATTGCTGAACACCAAATAGAACATCCCTGTGGACTATGTATGAGGCTCCAAAAGTAAGAACAGGCTCCGATTATTGCAGGCACCAGTTTGCGAAGAGGTGGTAATATTGCGCTGACAGTTTTTTTTTTTTTCAGGTTGTAGAGGGACGGCCCAGTGCTCTTCCATAGTCTGAGTACGAAGTACTCGAAATCGTTAAAAAAATTTCTAAACAAAGGTTAGCGCTTCTTGCCAACGTTTGTATTTTCCACTGTCCATCGTTAAACATTTTTTTCTAAACACTGAGCCTGGCGACAAAAAAAGAACTTGAGCACTCAGGAACGCGCAGAATGATGCCAATTTGGGCAAGCTGGCGGTAAGTCCTTTTTGTCAAGAACAGCGCGGAATTTTATTGGGTGCTTGCCGGGTGTTTTAACCAACAAGCGGTTCTTGATCGAGCCTGAGTCTGGGACCCACACCAGATACATTGGGTCCCACTGCTGGCTTCTGGCCCACTAAAAATGAAGAAGGCAATAGTCAGCCAGAAAGATTGGTATGATTCCACAGAAGGTTAGCGTGGCCTCTCACAAAGCTATCATCATCGCAAACGCGAACAGGCTACAGAAAGTAAGTCCGAGCAGACACAAGTTGCACTAAAAAGGAAGAAGGCAACATCAGTTTCAAAGAATACCGAGCTGAATTTTTCTTCTTTTAAGTATCCGGTCAATTAAGTCGTACTTAAATTTTGTTATGTTATGTATATCTGGCTTACATTGAGTATTACGATAAAAATACAAAAAAATCCCCTACTACTCAGCCAATCCCCCTGAAATGGGTATGAGCCATCAGAAAAGAAGGGGCGCGCGCGTCACCATATAGTCGCACCACTGCCACCCGACGTTTTGTGGTTACAAAAGGTGGCGGCTATACAACCAAATCCAAGTTAAACTACGAGTGCTTATTCAAGAGCAGCGACACTGAATGCTCGAAAGACGTGCAAGACGTAGAGATGCGCTAGCCTTACGAAGCGAACACCACCAGTTTCACAGTTTGATCGGTGGCACCAAGGCGGAGCTTGAATTTTCCCTCCACGTTCTCCCACGATCGAAATTCCGCGTCGTCCTTGACAATATGCCTCTCCTATACGAATAATGAAATACGACCCTATAAGCAGCTGAAACAAGAAAAAACTTTTTTATTGGAAAGCCAAGAAGAAAAAATGCTGTTGTACACAAAAGAAGGAAAAATGACATATTTTTTTAAAACAGACCAAGAAAAAAAAAAGAGTTCAAGGCCACCCCCTGGGAGAGCTGTGCTGCCGAGGGCGTCAGACGAACAGAAGCAGGGAGTGTTGTCAGCAGTGGTTGGCCATCCTGAACCAATGGGCCTTATTCTGGTTCCTGTTCTGTTTCTTGGGCCACGCCGGCGCCGCTCTGAGTGGTGTCTTCATCCGCGCCATACCAGTCCTCATCATAGCCTCCCCTCATGACGTCCAGTACCTTCTCAGCCACGCACTCCTTGCCGTGATCTCGCTCGTGCTCCCAGCATAGCACCTCGATCTCGCACAGCTTGTTGTAGTAGAAGTTCCGCTCCAGTTGCAGCCAGTACAAATGCTCCCTGAGATAGACTATCTGACTGGCGAGCTCGTCGACGGTATCCGATAAGTCGCCGGCTCCGGCGTTCCCTCCAGGACCCTGCCGTCCCTTTCGGAGCATGTCCAGCGTACCTGTACGGCTCGAGAGCACCGGCGCTGGTCCCGGTCTCCTCCGCGTTAGGCCCGGTCTCTTCGTGGTTGTCCTCCGTGAAGCGGTAGTAGTCTTGCATGTAGCCATGGGATCCAAAATACGCCGCCGTGGCGTACATGTACGGGAAGGCGTGGCACATTTCCACTGGTATGGCGGCAGACACAGGAACCTGGGCCTCGTAGAGGTCCTTGAACCACTGAATCAACTCCAAGTTGTCCCGGTAGCTTCCATCGACAAGCCGCTCCACCGGCACTTCCCGGGTGATGCCTACTTGTTCGAACTGCCTCTCGCAAGGCCTCGAAATTCTGAGTTGACTCGCGTGGACGATTGGGCTTCAGGTTCAGCTTGCTCAGGTTGACGGCTCCCGGAAAGAGAATGTCGGTGAGCTGGCAGTACGCCACCCCGGAACTCAGGTCTTCCACCTTGTCGTACCTCGTTCCCAAATATGCGTTGACCCAAGCGCAGGGGTGCAGAAGCCTCGGCACCTGTTCTCGGCCGGGTCACGGGTGCTGCCGATGGCGGCGCACGCGCCATTTTTCGGGCTGGATTCGGAATCAGAGGCGACGTTGCCACCGCTACACTCCTCCGGATGCGTCGGAGCCGAGTTCTCCATGGGCCGCTGGTCGGAGCCGCACTTCAGGGTACTTCAGTCTTGAGTCTTCGCAGTCTTCCAGCTGCGCTCCGCGCTCTTTGGCCTTGTCTTCACGGGGCCGGCAGGCGAAACGAGACGTGTGCTCACGAGTGCTCGAGCGAAGGCGCGCGATGGGCGAGCTCGCCTTCTTTTTCCATTTGTTGGTTCCCCTCGCGTGGACGATTCGTACCCACTACGGAGAACTGATTAACAGTCGTCGTCGACAAGTCACGCTGACGCACACAGGTGACGATTGCACGAAACGGTGGCCCTGGACATCCCGGTGCTATTTGATAAAGATGCTATAGGATTCGGATGGAATTAAAAAGATGCGTGAAGCGAGAGAAAAAAAAGACAAATTAGGTTTCTTTTTTTCGTCTTCGAGCAAGTTGTAAATATATGTCAGAGGATTCACTTACGCAAGGTGTCCTTGTTAATTGTTTGTAGTTGCCCCCAATGTTTTAAGTGCCTCCAGTTCGCACTTTTGGCAGAGCTATATTGGTGTTCCCGCAGCAAGAACAGCAGCAGAAACGACAAGAAATTTCGCACAAGAGTAAGACAACTTGGTAGGCAGGCATTTGAGTCCCCTTTAATTGAAACTGAGAAAAACGCAGCTCTTTGCTACTGATGTATTGTCGGGCCTGCTCCAATAGTTTTTGTCACTGTTCTCACCTCACCAAATATCGCAAATATAAGCTACAGATAGATTATATATATCCCACTATCGACAGAATTAAGGAGTAAGATTTCGGATTGGGCTCTTATAGACTAAAACATTTCGTTTGGCTTTGCATTAGCTCGTAAAAGAAGTCTGAATCATACCGAAAGAAAGATTTAGCAACATTTGGCGACAAAAATAAAATCATCCTTGTGTATACGTCAGCGCAGTGCTTTGTGCGATAAGTACGCTTGCAGAGTGACTCGTCCTTCCGTGTAAAAAGCGCTAAATACAGGACTTTCGGCCGTGTGTTCTCGTTACAGGATGGGTCGTTGAATTGAAGGACTTCTTCTTTTCCTCACATTCAAGGCAGGATGATGCTGAGTAGTAGGTGAATTTTTCCAGTATTTTCTCTTGTGTATTAGTCGAAACGATAGGTAACTTGTATATTGAATATAAGTAGCAATTGTTGGTAAATAAATATTGAAATGTTGAGAGTTGAGCCTCTTTTTGGGTGTTTGATGAAATCCTCAACGGCAAAGAAAACAGCCTTCTTTTTTCTTCTTCTCTTCCTATTATCGTTAATACGCAATGCAGCAGACTTTTTTTCTGTGTTTTTTTCAGAATACTACTTCAGAAAGAAATGCTTCAGATCATCTTCTTCGCTTGTTTTATGTCAGGTTATTTCGGACCACCTCTTCTATTCTTCAAGGAACAAATTTGAGCGTAATATCTTCATTTCAGCTGTCTTCTGTTTCAAATATATACCACCTTGGAGCGAAACAAAACGCACGGTTATGTCACGTGACATTCGAAAATAAACAGTAAGAGACAGAAACAAAATAAGAAAGTCGGCCTCCTAATTTTTCTATTCGAGTCTTACTTATAACTCTTCAGTAAAACCAAACTCTTCAAACGAAAAATACTTCTGTAACGAGAACATTATAGGAAAGCAACTAAGAAAACAAATGAACTAGAATAAATGCAGCCATGGTGGTAGTTTTTGTCAGAACTGTTGATGCAGAGCTGGTTTAATCAATTTAGGCTCGTTGGTTCAAGACTTAGAAATCCAGATGAGATAAAGACGCAGGTTTTGGCTCATTTAACAGCGAAGCTCTTATGAGATTACAACTCGGGTTACACGCAGTTGTCCACCACTGCCGCCGGTATCCGTAACCACATCGCGCGAAATTAAGAAAAAAAACCTAGCGCCAATGAGACAGTGCGGTTTAAACCCGGGTCCGTTGGGTGCCAGCCCAGCACTGAGCCACACCGGTGCTTGGAACATTTTTTTCTTCAATGAATGAAATTATCACCATTAAAATTATACAGAACATACTTCGTCAGAAGTCAGGCAAACACACACAAGCGTCAAGAACAAGAAGCCACTCCGGAACGGGGCCAAAAGTCTCGACAGCACTGCGCACTTGAGCAGCTGCTTGGAACTTGATGTCAGGGAAAGCAATCGCGTTAATACGATGTTTAAAGTGTTTTAAAACAGCGAAAGAACAACCAGTCGTCGCACAATGAGAATAGCGTAACGAGTGGGTCGTGCAATGCTTCAACCCATCACAAAAGCTTGTTCTTGTTCCCCTATTACCTGTGGTTCGTACCCACTTGAGCTGTAATTCCTCATCGTCGTCAGCCAATGCATAAACGATTGCCACAGAATTTCTTGCAAGTGTTTAGCGGATACCGCGCTTCTCAGAAGAACGAAGAAATACAGCATACCGAATGCCAGCCTACTTACTATCAAAAAATTTTATTAATGTTGATCTATAGTGGGTACCAAGCAAGTGTGCTTGCAGTAGTTACCCGATGAGTGTTTTAGGCACTGAAAAGCCGCTCTTCTAGCTTTCTGTGTGACTGTTCTGCGCCTTCCGTGCAGGCCTGGCGTTTTTTTTTTACTCGAAATCACTTTGTGAGGTTCACGTTGCAATGAGGAATTACCTTATTTTATTGGATTTGTTTTAGAAAGAAAGTTACTTAGGCGCCCTTTATGCTCCCGTGAAATTTATCCCAGCTCCAGTGTCTGAACTTGGCTCTTTTAGGGGAAAATTACCACAAGATTAGCAGAAAGGAAAGACAATAGAAGGCTCCGGTAATACATACGCATAGACTATGAACACAGACAGGACTGTACACTTTGACATATTTTGCGTCGACCCTAGCCCGGGCCCGAAGAGACAGCGTAATAACTTTCCCGCGACACGTTGTTCTAATAACCCTTTTGCGCCGAACCACTGAACTTTCTCACGGCACCGAATTATTTTACTGCCCGTACAAGTCCATTGTCCTGTACACGAAAAACTGGGCAGCGAGCTTTTACGCGTTGGTAAACGACGGACTGCGCTTAGCAGGTCCGCAGGCGTTTACGTTACGTACAAGTTGTACGGGTGCCGGGTCATTCGGAATGCATTAGCACGTGACCCCTTGACGACGGAGCTGTGGCGTCACACCGGCGACAATCTACGAGTCCCGGAAGTGAAGCACCATTGGTTGCTTTTCCCGAGCGTCGCTCGGGTGATTTCTTTATCACTTTGCACTTTCGTGCTTCAAATGTCCACAACGTGAAGGCGGTCAGTCACTCTTCCGTCCAGCTAGCAGCCGGCTCTGCGCTAGCAGGAGATGGACCGAAAAGCGACTGGGTTGGCTTTTGTCGTCTGGTCTATGGCCAGCGTGGTCCGCTTGAAGAGAAGACGATGACGGCGCCGTGGCCGAATGTCATTAACCTTCACACGCCCGCTTCCATTCTATTGTTCATTGCCTTCTGAGTGAGTCGCGCGCGGCGTGTTTCTCTTCTTATTTTGATTTCGCCCCGAAGAATAAAGCGCGCTTCGTGTAACGCCCGCAAGGGGTCGCATGCTCCGCGTGACGATGAATTCACCGCCATCTTGGTTACTCTTCGCGATCTCGCAGAGTGAGACTTTTGTCGTTATCATCATTACGTGGGTGGTGATGGAAATGCGAATCGAGGCTCACGGCACGTCCCACCTCAACGGATACTCCCTCGCGTCTCCGTGGAAGTAGCCGAACTCAAAGGGGGAAGCATGGGACGACAAAACGCAGCAGCGCGCACGCAAACAATGTCCAAAAAATGTAAGGCGGCGTAGCTTTGGTCGGAATAGTCTTACTTTCAGATCACCTAATCTGCGCAACGAAGATAGATCATTTGTGTGCTTTAGCGTATAGTTGTAGAAATGAGCAAAATGTCAAGTACGACTTTCTGCCTGTAGGGTGAACAGAATGTCCAAACGAATGCGCGAATATTGTTCAGCACTGCCTTTGTGTGCAGGGCGCGAGGCCACGCCCCGTCGATTTCTCATTGTGCTACGGATGACTAAAGGACCGTGGAGAGCCTAGTTTTTTTTTCTGTGGCAAAAGCCCCACTTTGAAGGAACGAAAAGAGCAATAGAAGTAAAAGAGAATTTGGTGAGTCACTGCACACAATAAGACAAGGATCATGGGTATGTGAGTGGAAAAGTATGTGCGGTTGTAGAACTGAAAAAAAAAGAATGAAATGGTCTCATTAGGTGAGTATGATTTTAGATAAATCTGTAATATTGTTGACTGATACATAGCACACACGAACTTGGCAAGAAGGCAACCTACGTATCTACTGACAGAACCCTTCCTTTTCTTAGGGCCTGAATGGTGCGAAAGTTTGTCAAGTATTCCTTTCCATACTTTTCTCATGCGCAACAGTGAACGGCTATCTAGATCTAACTACAACTTCATTGGCCAGGTAGCGTTGCCTAGCAGTTTGTGCAAATTACCGTTCCCTCCCTGCAGGTGTAGTTGCCAGCACAATCACCCTGAGCAAAACTTTAGTCCTAACGGTGGCAGAAGAAAAATAAATGAATATGCTGTGCAGAACAGAAATAGCAGGCAGTATTGATTGTGTAAACGTAAAAAATAGAGAAAAGATGAAGTCGCACAATGCAGAGTATATTAAAAAGTCAGCTTTACTGCAAAAAGGAAGCAATGAACAATAGCAACAAATTGGAAGGTCGCGCGCACAATGGCAAACAGATCTAAACATGCCCCGCGTTTTTCACGCACAAATGACTCACGAAACATACCCTCAGGTACAGATGCACGCGAATAAACGTCTCAGTTACCACTTTACTGTGTCTAAAAAGCACGCCCTTTTCGAAAATGGTGACTGTGCAACGATCGCAGTGATTTTATGCGCCCGGTAACTAAAAGAGAATTGTTCCAGTGAAATCCCAAGGCAGCAAGGCGTACGATTGTCCCCACCATGAGATAAGCAAGCGCATGCGTGAACGTCCTCCTTGCCCCTCTCCGAGGGGCAAAGAAAGCGTGGGAGATGAGAGCGCACGCCACCGCGTCGTTACAATGTGGCGACGCGCGCTCATTGCGCCATCTTGCTGGTAATACCGAAAACACAATAGTTCCTCCCGAGATGCCCATCACCAGCGGTAAGTTGTAGATATAAATAGCTTGCCAGTTGAACCTTGAAGAAAGTGCTCCTTCATGCCTCAGTGGCTAACGCCTCGCACTCACAATTCAGAGGTCTGACATTCGATTCCGCGTGCTGGAGCCTTTTTCCGGATTATTTTTGCTTCTTCCGTTTTCATATATATATTTAGGAATACATATACGGTGATTGATGTTGACGCCGGCAGAAAAACCAAGCCGAGAGTGTCCATATAATTGCTATAGCAATAATATTGCTGAATTGTCGGTGTAGCTGCAGCCAACGCTTCGACAGGTGGGCTTGTCTTTGTCAATGTAGCGCAGCAGGATGTCTTGAAGAAGACAACACCACTTGTTTGCTTAGCAATGCCCCTAATTCCGGAATATTGATTCTTTGAAACCTTCCTCTTCTGAAGTTCCACAATCTACTGGGAAGGCCCTAACTTTTACTAACCGCAGTGCCTTAGTGGCTACATTTTCTAGTTTCACTTTCGTCCTATGTGCGCTGTACAGACCTCCCAGTTCTGATTCTTCTTATTTGCGAAAGCTCCAAGATCATTTGTTTAGTTTCCGCAAAACCAGGCTTATGCTTGTTGGCGATATCAATCTACCAGGTATTGATTGGCCTACTGGATGTATCGGAGCCGCAGAGCACTCTGATATTCTATCCGACATTATGCTAACTCATAATTTAAACCAGGTTGTTCTTGAGCCCACCAGAATTTGCGGTACATGCAGCTATGTCCGTACTCGATCTTGTGTTCTTAGATCGCAGTTTTTCTGATTATTCATTTCATGTAAGTGACGGGATTTCTGATCACAAGGTTGTAGTTACCAATGTCTTTCTGGAACCTAAAAAACGTTTGGCGGGAGTTAAGCATACATATGTCAAAGACTATACTCCAGGGCGAGGGACGTGTCTGTTTTGGATTACCTTGACATAGCTTACAAAAGTTTTCAAGGTAATGATGTGCGGCATTTGTGGGAAATGTTTAAAGAGCATTGCAAACTTTGTTTAAAGTCTTTTATACCTGATAAGAAAAAACGAACCAAGGGTCAATTCATGGATTAACCGAGATATTATTCACCTAAAACGGCGAATTAAACGTATCAAGAAGACTTGCAGTCCCGATTGTGATGTTTTAAATAGGTTAGTCTCCAAACTTTCGAGCAGCGTAAAATCCGCAAGGAAACGGTATTTTTGCGAAAGTTTGCCCCAGTTCATTTTAAACGATCCAGGAAAGTTCTGGAATCACATCCGTAGTGCACGTAAATCGGTCGATCAATTATTGGTTGATGGCAAGATGGAAACATCTCGTCTCTCCATTGCTAATGCTTTCAATTCATTTTTTCATTCTGTGTTTTCAAACGATCAGGGTGATGAATTTTATGTGGAGGCTCATTCGGAACAGATCGAGCTTGTTTCTTTTGAAGGAGTTTCTGAAATGCTTCTGCGATTAGATCCTAAGTGCACTACTGGTCCGGATGAAATCCCGAACGCCTTTCTGCGTCGCTATGCAGAATCTTTAGCTCGGTTTTTGACAGTCATTTTTCGTGAATCTTTTCGGACGTCCGTGCTGCCCCATGATTGGCTTATGGCTAGGGTAATTCCAGTTTTTAAAAATGAAGACCGTTTCTATGTTGACAATTATCAACCAATTTCCTTAACGTGCTGTTGTTGCAAGATGATAGAACATATTGTAGCTGACCATATTCTTAATGTACTGAAAAAAAATAAAACATTGAGTCCCTTCCAACATGGTTTTAGAAAGGGATTTTCTACCGTTACGCAGTTGGTCACCGCCGTTCATAGTTTTAGTTCAATCTTAGATCACTCCGGGCAAATTGATGTTTTGTTTTTAGACTTAAGCAAGGCATTCGACAGGGTTCCTCACGGTAGCCTTCTTTTAAAACTTAAACAAGCAGGAATTCCTTGTACACTTGTAAATTGGGTTAATTCATATTTGAAAGATCGAACACAATTTGTAGACATCGATGGTACTTTTTCCTCTTCTCTAACAGTGACATGAGGTGTGCCCCAGGGAAGTGTGCTGGGGCCCCTGCTTTTTTGTTGTATGTTAATGATTTAGTGTCTGTGGTTGGTGATACTGTGAGTATTGGAATGTTCGCGGATGATATCATGATTTATACTGAAGTGCAGTCTGCTTCTGATCAACATCGGCTAGATAGGGCTTTATGTGACATATCATCTTGGTGCGACAAATGGGGCATGAAAATTAGCACTACAAAAACAGTTCTTTTACGTATAACCAGGAAAAGAAACCCCATAACTTTCCGGTACAAAATTAAAAACACCTTAATCGAGGAGGTTAGTAAGTTTAAATACCTGGGTATCGTATTGAACTCCAGATTAGATTGGAACGACCACGTTCAGCAGGTAACTTCTTCAGCGCTAAAAAAACTTGGTCTTTTACGGCATAAACTTCGAGGTACACCTAGTAACGTTAAGCTTTTAGCGTATAATTCCATAATTAGGCCTAAACTGGAGTATGCAGCGGTTGTTTGGGACCCGTACACGAACAAAAACATTAAAGAATTGGAGAAGGATCAGAGGAGGGCTGTTCGTTTTATTTATAATAAATATAAAAGAAGTGATTCTCCGTCAGGTATCATGGCACTCAATAAAATCCAATCACTACACATTAGACGCCAAATTGCCCGCTTAGCTTTTATGGAATCCCTAATTAAGTGTAAGACTGGATTATCACCCACTCCATTCATTAGTCCGTCCACCACGAGGAAAACACGACACACACATAGCCACAGTTTATCCCCATTCTTTGTCCGAACAAATACCTTTAAGTTTTCATATTTTCCACGCATGGTAGATGACTGGAATAAATTGCCAGAAAGAATTTTTAGTGGAAATGTTATGACAGCCCTACACGATCATTTTAGAAACTTTTAATTACTGACGTTCGGGTTTTTAGCAATGTTTCTTGAGGTTGTGCGTGATTTTCTAGTTTTATTTAGATTGAAAACCGTGCTATGTTTGTGCGAAAAGTCGGTTTCATCGTGGCTTGTTTATTTTGTAGTTCCAAGTGAATTCTGCGTTTTGTTGCTTCATTGTTTTTGTTACATTGCATTGCATTGTATGTGTGTGAACATTCTTTTTCTGCCCGTCCTGCTTGGACCATTAAATTGGTCTGCAGTATTGTATAAATAAATAAATAAATAAATAAATAATAAGAAATTGTGCTGTCGTGCTGTGGTGCTCGAGACTAAAAGCTCAGTACCATTGTGGTTACCACATTGTGTTTGACACTATTGGTGAGACAATTCATGTATTTAAATTTAACTGAACGTTAAGAAATCAGCAACTGATCAGAATTAACCAGGAAATTTTCTCTTCTGTGTCACGCTACAGAAACTTATCGAGAGATGCTCTGCTACGTAAAACAGCACAGTTTACTTCATTATTGCTGTGCACCGAAGGGAGGCTCTGAGCATACGGGGTTGCGAATATGCCCGGTGTAAAGTTCTCTTACTTCATGTCGTCTCTTTCGTGTAAGCTTTTTTCGTGTCATCTACGAAGTCACATCAAACCCCTCCTTGATTGTAGTTTTTATTAATCTCTCGCTGGAACTCCTTTTCGACACCTTTGACACTACGTGTGAACATTCCGCACTCTCCCATCAGAAACTTAATTTTTCCCAAGCTAGTGGATCATAATGTCACGATCGTGCTGGGGTGAGGGTGCTCAGTGCGACACTTGACTCCTAGATTACACCCCAAACGCGAAGCTTTCGCTCAGGGACCTTCTTCTACCACCCCAAAGAGAGACTAACCTTATTGCGCTCACCGAGAGCAAACTTTTCGATCGGTTTCTTCAGTACGTTCCTTGAAGCCACATCACTGTACAGTGTGAACACAGAGACCAAGGAACAGGACAGGACGTGCGTTCGTCCTGTTCTATTCCTTGGTTCCGGTGTTTTCAGTGCTACGGCTTCATTGAATGTTCCTTTCACTCCCACCCACAGGTGTCCTGCTCTCGTTAGCGCGCCCTACGCCTGGCCACGCTTCCCGAACTCGCTGTACCATACCGTCTCGCTTCGCATACCGCCGCGACGTGAAGAGACGTGTTGTGAAGCACGTGCACGCCCGCACAACTGTTACGCAGCCGCGTAATCTCTGACGTCACATCAATTCGTCACGCTCGCCTTAAGAAGAGAAAAAAATTCTACCAGGAAGCGCGGCAAAACTATAGGAGGAAGTCTCACTGGTGTGCAATGAAATGTGTTCAAAGCAAGCGCCACTGGCAAAGGGTATCTGGGGCTGCTGCTCAGAAAGTCTGCAGCGAAGAAAGAAAGAAAGAAAGAAAGAAAGAAAGAAAGAAAGAAAGAAAGAAAGAAAGAAAGAAAGAAAGAAAGAAAGAAAGAAAGAAAAAAGGAACACCGGCAAAATCTGAAGCAGACACTTGGCAACTCGCTAGGGTATAAGCCAGAACCTCAACGTTTTCATCTAGTTGAACGTTATTTTTTTTTGCACTCTCTCTGAAAACACCTAGAAACGCACGCCCGGTTGGACTTGAAGCTTCCTTTTCTGTCGTACACTCGGCGAAGCGGCTGTCTGGCGAAGTGCGCAAGAGGCCCACCTCTTGTAATGGCTCGCGGGACTCGCTCTCACGGATCGTTAAACGCCTTCGCAGCCTTTATTACGTCTCTTTCGTTTTCGCCCACAATCTCTGCCCTCGCTGGCTCGTTACGCTGTGGTGCTTCGAAACGAAAAGTGAGACGACCGGCCATTGCCGTACGGCGCGCACATGCAGACAGCAAAAGCGTATACGGGGGCCGCTGCTTTGCGAGGCAGTGTTACACTGATGACGACCTTGCAAAAACGTTCCTGTGGGAACATCAGATGCTCACTTCTATGCACCGTGTGTCTTTCCTGTCATCACTTGGGTAATGGGCGCAGATACCTGTATCGGAAACGTATGGGGAGCTTACAACGCAGCACGTCTATAGGCTTGCTGTAAGCGATCTATATTTGCTGCAGAACGCCGCGGTGTGTTGTTGCAGCCTTCTCATGTTGGCATCGGAGTCGTACCTACACTGCTCTGCTACCTCTAAGGCGTGCAGACTTGCCAATCGATGGCTGTGATGACGATTATCTTAATGATATACTGTGACACATGTCCACAGGAATGGCTACGAAGTGGACGGTACTAGTGGAATAAAATAATGTAAATTGTAAAACAGCTAGAAGACGACAGCATAAACGATAGTGATGGTAAGTGATAATGATGATGATGAATTCGTATGAATGGTGCTCAGCCACAACGGGGGATGGGCCAAGAACAACACAGCAGGATGCCAAAAGTAATGGACTTTGAAAATAAACAAACCTAGGGAATCAGCTTAAAAATAAAATTTTGAATAAATAAAAATGTTTATTGAGGAAGCAGTCAGACGTTCTAAGCTTCCTGATAAAATAACGACGAATTATAATCCAAGAATATGAATTGATACAAGATATACAAATACACTAACCTTCTTGTTGTTTGTAAGCGAATAACGTTCATCCATTGCATCACTTCATTGCCTTCTCTCTATTTTGTACAGTAATTGATTGTTTGCTTGGCTCTTGTGACTGGGTCCTGACCAACTTCGCGGTATTCACCATGAAGCTGGTGGTTCTTATATGGATAAAGTTTAGAACTGAGAATTCATGAGTACTTTCATGATTCTCTTCTGCTTCATTGTTATTATTATCATTAATAATAATATTGATATTATTATTAGTATTATTATTTGTAGCGTTCTTCTGTTTAAGAGAAGATCGCGAAGGTGTTGCAAAACCAGTTTAGGAGCAGAAAGACGCAATGATTCCGATTCTGAAAACAGCATAAACCACGTGCGTTAGTTACAGAAAGGTTTCAAAAAGAGGTGGGAGAGGATCATTGCATAGACTGAGCAGAAAAAAAATTGTCTTTTGTTTTTGCATAGATAACGAATGCATTTATGACGCGGGCGCTGGAAAAACGGGTTGAAGCGAACTCGGTGAAGCGTTTACTCGAGTAAACGTTTGTTTAAAACGCAAGGACACGGGAGGCGGGTTGGGTTTCGTCTAAACTTCATCGCAGATAAACCAGCTGAAAGAGAGAGGGATTTCGTCACACGTCCGCAGCAGTCATACGGACGCAGCCTGCTAGCCGTTTGAAATGTCCCGCCACGTTCGTATGGCTGCTGCGGACGCGAAACTAAATCTATCTTGTGTTTCTACTCGACGTGTGGTTGAGCGTTGAGGGCGGAGGAGAAGGTGAAGCGAGAGAGAAGTGTTGCGAGCAGGTTGAGGAGACGAGAGCTGTTTTGGGTGAGGGAGAAAATGACGTCAACGCGCAACAGCGACTTGACCTACTTGGCACCGCTCCGGCACCTGCGGTGAGGAGGTTCGCGTGGACGCACGCGACTGAGCTAGACAGGCTAATAAAAAACTGTTTCGAATCTGAAAAAAATTCTGCAAAAATTTTTGCAATATAGAGGGGGGGGGGGGGGTGGGGGAGCACCACTTTGATTTTCAGCAGGGGCCGGGAAGGCAGATGTGTTCAGGTGTTGTTTTCTGCTCGATATCTTATGGTGAAAAAAAAATCGGATGGAGAGGGGTTATGGTGTACTACCCAGTGGCTACACCACTGGCAGTGAAGCAAGCGTGAAAAAAAAACAAGAAAATGTTTGCGCTAGCTAAGCGCAAAAGGAAAAACGATTGCCAACGAGAACCCAGGCGCCATGCACATAACAGCAAGCGCCCGTTTGTACAAAACGCCTTTCGTATCAGCGCAAGGAAAGCGGGCAAGGTAATGAAGCACGTTTTCACCACGTTACTTGACGTCGACAAACTACCGCAGTTTTACGTGTATAGCTGCGTCGAGAAATGTGTGGCTTGTTCCGGATTTTCTATTTCTGAGAGGCCGACTTCAAGCGTTGGTAAACTAAGGTAATTGAGGTTCAGGACAAAGATTAAAAAAAAAGAGACTTAGGAAGCGGACTCGAATTGAGACAAGGACCATGACAGTGTCTTAAACTCGGGCTGAAGCAACGTTCGACAAAGACTGAGGTAACGACCGGAACAAGTACTAAGACAAGTATTGTGGCTATTAATTGAATACGGACAGAATATTGACTCGAACAGTGATAGAGGGTCACTACACTGACTTGCGCATCGATTGAGGCAAGAAATGAGACATGGCTGAGTAATGTGTGCTGAACCGGTGTGCCGGTCACGTCATTCCTTCTCTACAAATACAAACCTATGTTTACGTGTTTTTTTTTGGGGGGGGGGGGTTAAATACAACTTGTCATTTTGCAGAAAGCTTCGCTGGTGGCAGCATCAAGATAGACTGAAGTTTTTCTTATGAAATATTTTGCAAAGGTACTTGGTGAATATGAAACCGCTTTTTCTGAAACCGTAACTTTTCTGATTGTGGCCTTTTTCTGTATATTTAACTTTACTGCCACCAAGTCACAAGCAAGAAGAACGAATTTTTTTGTTAATGTCTTTCTGCAAAAAAACAATAATCTGAAAATAACGCTGAGTTGGCCCTTGCTCGTAGGAAGGATTCAAGGGTGGTGCTGTATTGTGAACACGTCACTTTGGGGCCGAACTATCCGGGCTTCTCGCATGTAAGTGATTGGCCGATCGTCGTCGATGATGACGTGTAAATATTCTGATTGCCTAGAAATTTTTCTGACAGTGAATCCTTTCGTAATAGTTTCATGCGAATACGAAGCTTGGTGCTCCAGTACTGCTTGCGTATTGATTACGCATGCGGATTCCCCGTTTCGTATCGTTTTCAACTCGCGGATAGTAATCTACTGTAGGAAGCAGAGATTTGGTAGGCGGGGCTGCGTGCCTTGGGCTTAAATACAGTTGTAGGCTGCACCGTTAATCTCGACTTATTCCCGGAGGAAATGAAACATTCAATTAGCTCGCGTATGACGCATGTGATCAATGTTGCTCGACCTCTGGCTACAGACCGTAATCACAGTCAACAGGGACAGATCCTGTTGGGGAGCTTCATTGTCCAGCTATAGTAAACATGATCGGACGAATTACTGTTATTGAACGTTGCCGCGATGAGATTATCGCCCTCACTTAGTATTGCTGCCGTTGATATTTCTAACACTTATAAAAATAGACATTTAAAAGTGTATATTTAAACTAAGCGAACTTCTCGCAGTAACAGCTAAGTAGACATACGCTGATGTCGGCAGAAGTAGTGTTGTTTGTGAAGTATATGAAATGCCACTGTTGCGTTTCACAACATGTCTGACAACATGTTCGAGTGAGCGCGATTGATAAAGAGATTGGTAACTTATAAAAAGGCTGGAGGGTTGGTACTTTATAACTTGGAGGTACTCTGATAAACATATAAAACAAAGGTTCCAACAAAGAATGTTAAATTCTTAGGTACTAAATTTTCATGGCTACATCGTTTAGAACTGAACGGAGAACAAACCACTGCACAAGAATCCTGAAAGTACAGTACTGCTGAGAGCCCTCCCCTACCCCCCTCCCCTCAGCGAACAAAGATGGTCGTTGGCTTCATCGCAAATATCTGTGGGATAAATGACCAAATAAATATATAAATAAACCAATCAGCCAACCAGCCTGACGCTTATGGGCAGACAATGCCAGTACAATATGCAGCTTTTGATCCGTTTGCATTATCAGAACAGTAAAGAGAAAAAAAAAAAAAAAAAACCTCCAAGCTGTTGCTCTACATTGCGTCCAGCATGACGCCCAAGATCGCAGCTCGCCCACAAATTCCTTATGTTTTCCGCAATCTGTTACACTGACGGGAAGAAAAGGGGCCGCAATTTCGAGCATTTCTTCACCGACGCGGGAACAATACAGGGTGTTTAGGCGGGGCAATTCCACGCACCGCCTGACCACCCCGCACTAATCGTCCATGTAGAAACCGGAAATTATTTCGCGCACGTACGGAACTATAGAAGTGAAGGATTGCGCAAAGAAAAGGGATCGCGGCGAAACGTGGCCACGGCGGCGAAGATCAAGACTCGGGGAATAGACAAGCAGCTTGAATAGCAAACAAACACTCGACGCCCTTTCACATCGCGTCTTTGTCGCGGCTTCTTTATACGTTTCCAGTTTGCACACACGGCTGAACAAGCTCGCACGCGCAACCACCATCGTTTGTGTGCAAATCAGCTCTTGACGCAAAAGGAGAGCTGCACGCTTTTATTATTGCGCGCGTATCCTATACGGGACTGCTGTGGTGTGACGTCATTGCGTGCCCTACAGCATCATCGCTCGCTCACCTCATTAATTTCGTGCAGCGCTGTCCTGCGACGTGTTCACGAATCACGGGACAAAACCCGAAACTTAGTACTTGCTTGCGAGAGGTCGGTGCATTGCTTCGTCCAGCAAGCGAAAGGCGAGGATGGCATACAATTGTTTAGTACGTAATACGACGAAACGTTCCTGCTTTTGAACAGAGCTATTTAGGATCTATTTTGAAAGCACCTATTCAGGAGCTATTTTTGAAAGGAGCTGTTTATTTCATTGTGCTATCAAGCGCATAGTGTTTATTTATTTTTTTCGCGAGGAGAGCATGCGTCACTTTGCCTAGAAAACAAAAAGGGACTGTTTAATGGCTCACTCGGAGCCTTGAAAAACGCTTCTGCTTGTCAACGCACCTGCCTAATGATATCAATGACGTCAAAGAAGGCTTCTTCTGTCAGGCTGGGTGCAGAGAAGGTAAACACCATGAAAACTTGATACAAATTCAGTCAATAAGTCAGACAAGGTTAAAAATCAATGTATCAGGCCAAACATACACTTATTATCACTTTGGGCAGTGTCACTATCTATCTATCTATCTATCTATCTATCTATCTATCTATCTATCTATCTATCTATCTATCTATCTATCTATCTATCTATCTATCTATCTATCTATCTATCTATCTATCTATCTATCTATCTATCTATCTATCTATCTACTATCTATCTATCTATCTATCTATCTATCTATCTATCTATCTATCTATCTATCTATCTATCTATCTATCTATCTATCTGCGTCTGTCTGTCTGTCTGTCTGTCTGTCTGTCTGTCTGTCCTGTCTGTTCTGTCTGTCTGTCTGTCTGTCTGTCTGTCTGTCTGTCTGTCTGTCTGTCTGTCTGTCTGTCTGTCTGTCTTGTCTATCTATCTATCTATCTATCTATCTATCTATCTATCTATCTATCTATCTATCTATCTATCTATCTATCTATCTATCTATCTATCTATCTATCTATCTATCTATCTATCTATCTATCTATCTACGTTGCATAAAAAGCAATATTTTGCACTTCCAATGCTTAGTAGGACCGATAGAAACCGCTTCCGTAGGTTCCTGCGCTGCACGCTATTAACGAAGCAGTGCACGTACAAAGGCACCAGTGGTAAAAGAATGGGCCGTGTATGTTAAATCGCTTCGTGCGGCCACGCTCCGGGCGCGTCGTGAGAAACCGCGGCGAAGGTGCTTTCCAACGATCCCTCTTCTGACGTCATCATAGAGGGGGGGGGGGGGGTAACGGGTTACCTTCGCTACGGGGGGCCTTTACTCGTCGCGTTCTCCAGAAACATAACGACTGGCTTGAGTTCCCAGAGAAGCCGGCAACTAACACCTGTTGCACGCCGATTTAACGGCGTCCTCGCACAGCGGGGAACGCGACAACTCCGACGACGCGTATAGACGCCTCGATAGGAAAGCTATACAGAACGAACTAGCAGTAAACATGCCGCGCTTAGTTCAGGGACAACCTAAAGGTGATGGGGCAAATGATAAAAGCTTGAGATGTTCTCGTAGTCTGCCAGCAAGAGGTCGCCCGAGCTGAAGGCAGTCGAATGAAACGCGCGATGTGTGTTCACTTTCATGCATGGTACAAGGTGATTATTCTGCCTATGTTTCGAAACTCAAAGAGTTTTTTCAAAGATAGCAGTATAATACCAATACCGCTATCTTTGAAAACTCTTTGGGTTTCGATACTTAAGGAGAAGCTTCTCAATGACGTGTCACTGCAGTGTGACATCACGGTGAAAGAGCAACTAGTGATGTACTGGGGGCAGATCTGTCATCTGCTCGTGCACGTAAACAACAAGGAGCAAAGTGTCACCCAGTGGTCCCGACAGCGACTTCTGACTTTTTGTGTGCATTCAGGATGCAGAATTCGCAAACTTAGTGGCACTGTGTTGACTCGTCAGGATAATGTTCATTGCAATGTGGCTGGCTTGTAGATGCCCAGTGACTAAAGCTTTCAAACCAAAGTAAAAATATTTTATACGCGTTGTCTGACTCCAGTGTGGCCGTGAGCGTTAGCACTGCAAACCAAATAAACGTAAGATGTCCTTGTTGCCACGTCTCAAAATCGTATCGGTAGCCCTTTGAGCGTCTCCTCAATACCACTTCGTGTTCGAATCCAATCTGAAATAATGGTCCAACGTAAACGCAGTTTTCCTTACGTGGCCTGCTAACTGTCGACTATGTGTAATCTCGAAAACAAATGAAAACGCATGAAATGTGACACAAATCATAAGACCCCATTCACTGCGTTCATTTCATGCGTTGTACACTAGGTGCCTTTAATAATATGTGGTAATATATGTCACAAAACGACGATATGAATATGAGAGACACCGTGGTAGTGGGATCCGGAAATTTTGACCACCTGTTTTCTTGAACTTGCACTGACATCGCACAGTACTCGGGCCTCTACCATTTAGCCCCCATCGAAATGCCACCGCCGCGACCGGGATCAAACCCGCGACTTACGGGTCGGCAGCCAATCACTATAGCCACTGTTCCACCGAGGCGGACACGACGAGATGCCTTTAGGTAGTGGACTCTTTCCGGTAGTGGACTCTTTCCTATTGGCTAGCTCAAACAGTGCTCCAATAATAGCGGAATACAAGGTGTCATGAGTGTACATATTGGAAAGGACTTCGTTTATTAATCGAACTGCAAGTGAAATTTACGCCAAGACAAGACGTCACAAGACTGTACGAATTCGGAGTCGTCTCCGTAAGAGCTCCCCCCCCCCCCCCCCCTGTCATACACTGGAAGAGACAGCGTCGCCCCTTGCGCAGGCTCCGGGGTCCCAGCGCCGGGCAAAGTTCAGTGTGAACACCGTGCGCTCCGGCGCGGCAGGAAGGAAGGCTACTCTCCTGCAAGTGACATCGAAGGAATCCCAGAAGAGGACGGATACTTACAGCGCGAGAACAAAACGACGACACAGAGACAAGAAGGACACGAAAGACACGAGCGCTTCTTGTCTCGGTGTCGTCGTTTCGTTCTCGCACTATAACTATCGTCACGCCATACCAACTATAGCCCAAGCTGCCACACTCCCAGGACAGGGCCGCGATATTTCCACGGAGCCAACGCAGAACTCGAGGCCGTCGAACCTTGGCTCGGGCTAAAGGAAGATGCACACTGACTCCGTCTGGACAGAACCCACATCGGCACGCTCCAGTCCCTTGGTGTCCAGTCGTTCCACCGGCTACGCCCCAAGGGCTCCAACAAATGTCAAGTGCTACCTAGACCTCAACTGCGACCAACGAGAGTATATTCGGACTTGACTGGTTTTTTTAACGTGCAGCGAAATCGAGATGTGGTTTGAACTTTTAATTAGCGATGTTGAATTCGAAACAACCACTAGAGTTGTGACATGGTTTGCAGCAACTTTTCGTGTGAGTTTCATTTTCATGTTTGATCGAAAGTAATATGTGTTCCTATCTCTGGGCTTCAACATTTTACGCGTGGTGACACAAGGTAAAAATCTAAAAAGCGATTTAGGAAACTGTTGCAAAATGTTTGGATGTATTTATCTGTACATGAGGCAGCAGTGCCCTTTTTTAGCAAGAAAAGCGAGACTAAAGGGAAAGATGCAAAGCTAATTTTGGGTAAAAGCAGGTGATAAATATGTCAGCTGTCAATCTTTAACGCTCGTAGCAAACGACCTGGTTGTCTTTACAGCTAGCTATAAATAAGTGCACGAACAGTTTCTCGCAGTCTTTCTTAGATGGTGACCAGTATATGTAATAGTGAAAATAAATCATTTTCATTGATTGATTGACTGATTTGCTGTGGTCAAAGCGTGGTGCATTGAAATTCGGCAAACCGTTCGAAACGAAACGTCAGTTGAAGTTCAGCGCCCTTCCTATCGGGCGTGTTCCTGTCGTCTTTTTTTTTTTCAGTGATCAGCTGATCACACGAAGTCATCGTATGTGATCGTGAATACAAGCGGAGGCCCGAGGCATACTCACAAGTGCGAACGTTCTAACAGCGATGCTATTCTGGCGGGACTATCGGCGTTACGTGGCTCGCAGCTCCTGGCGATTACGTGTCGAAAAAATTGGGCAAGCTGCAGTAGTCAGTTCCGGTTAAGTAAAGATGAACAAGCTGTCCAATAGATAGAGTATCCAGCACGTGTTTGTCACAACAATAAATGCTCGCAAGGTGAAGACGCGACTGTTAATCACCTCGCTACTCGGGCGGTAGTTCCTAGATCGTTTAGTTACAAACCCGGCTTGTTTGTGGAAAAGTCGTTGTAGGAAACCACTTGAGGAAAGGCCGTTCCAGGAAAAGACCGCGTTGCGGATAAAGAGCAATGGTTCATCGCCGCTCGCGTGAAACAGCTCTAAATGCCGAACCTTTTCTCTAATCGAGGTCTGCATGTTTGTTGTGGTTGAGGACGCGTACACGGTGGCGGCTATAGAAAGGCGGACACGTGGCTCATGTCACTTATGTTGCTCACGCTTCATCATCTTCATACCCCAGAGCACGCCCACAACAGGGCAATAGCCTCTCCCATTTTCCGCCAATCAACCCGGTCCTGTTGTTTAATTTAGCCTTATTAACTGCCGCCTCTGTGAATTTCCAGAAACAACAAAACATTGCTTTTCTACGCGTCAGGACAGCATCATCTTTTGGGAGGTCCTGCAGATGGCTTTTAAAAAACGACTGGATTTAAATTCGCACAGTATCCGTTATCTTGTACCACCGATATGCAATGATATGGCAGTTGACAATCTGTTGTAAAAGGGCATGCATATATAGTTTATGGGAAACTCGCATGTTGGACAGGCATGCGGAACCAATGGTGGCTTCGCGATGTCGCTTTGTACAACTGACTGTGCAGCTAGAAGACTTTTATGACCAACTGCAGTTTAGGCCTGACTGAAATACAGAGTTCATGAAGAGTGTTGCTCAAATACCCTTCTAGACATTGTGTTGTATGAGATTTGCTTTGTAATGTCCATTGTACATATGTCGAAGCGGCCTTTTGTATGTTGTAGGATATGTATGCATTAACCACAATTCTAATAAATACTATGCAAAAGAAAAAAAAGCCCAGAGGCGCAGAGGCGGTGGTGGAACACCCCTTTACTACGCAAACGACCCGAATTCGATCCCCACCCAGACCCACCCGCTTTGGGTTCGTTGCCCACTGGCACCCAGGATTTTTTGTATTTGCATCTTTGGCGATTATATAGTCACACAAAGATGCTCGATTTCTTGGTCTCGTGTGAAACAGGTGTTATGCCACAGTGGCGTGTCAGGAAATGAAACTGTTACGGAAAGAAATAAAAAAGTGATCGGCAGGTGTAACATAGTGCGAAAAGCCTCGTTTACGTGTGTACGATATAGACGAATCACCATGTGTTTGATATCACCAGCTGTCCAATCCTTCAAATTGCGCAATGAGCGGGTTGTTTAGAGGCCTGCCTACGACAAAAGTGTTCATACGTAATTAATCAGCATCAGCAATCGCATCAACAAAGTGGACAGATACGCGTGCTTCCTTTTGAACCTGCATTGGGCATTAAGCCAATCGGTAAACGGGA
Organism: Rhipicephalus microplus; assembly: GCF_013339725.1. Classification (NCBI taxonomy): domain Eukaryota; kingdom Metazoa; phylum Arthropoda; class Arachnida; order Ixodida; family Ixodidae; genus Rhipicephalus; species Rhipicephalus microplus. Next base: position 187,491,328 of record NC_051167.1, read on the forward strand.
GAACTATGCATGGCATTCTGGGCACTTTACAACAGCACTTGGAGTAAAAGTTCTAGGATTGTTTAAAACAGCGTAGAGAAATTTCTTTCCTTTCAGCACAGTTTTTGTGTGAACCGAGAAATGACGCTGTAGGAACGGGGTACGATTACACTATCACGTTTTCTTCAAGGCAGAGCTCAAGCGTTCCCCTCGTCTTTTTTTTTTTCAAAGTGGCTATATACGATTGTGACCATTGAATTGTCATCCTTTAATGCCTCTTTGAGGAACTCTCATTTAGTGTGGAATGTCATTCGAACAGTCTGAACTGACTACCTGTTGCCTCCTGGATGTTAACGACTTTGCGGGGATGTGCAACCGAGAGCAACTGTCCTGTAGCCCCCCCCCCCCCTTTTTTTTTTAACTTTTGTTATGAAGTACTAATACTGCTGATGACGTGCTAAACGAGAAGGACGGTTGTCCCACAGAGGTGGAACACTGATCTTTAAATTTTTTTTGCTATTCTAAATCCATCATCATTTTGATGACACTTGCGGAGTGGATGTATACATTTGTGTGCGGATTCGGAATGTGAATTTTTTAAGTATAACGTGCAGCTTAATATAAATAAAGGTAAGTGGTTTCTGGGAGTAAGTATTTTTTGTTTTCTAATCTGAGAGAGTTATAAGTTGATTGATATGTGGGGTTTAACGTACCAAAAGAACTAATGAATATGAGAGACGTCATGGTGGAGGGCTACGGAAATATATGACCACCTGGGGTTCTTTAACGTGCACCCAAATCTGAGCACACGGGCCTACAATATTTCCACCTCCATCGGAAATGCAGCCGCCGCAGCCGGGATTCGATCACGCGACCTGCGGGTCAGCAGCTGAGTACCTTAGCCACTAGATCACCGAGGTGGGGCAGAGAGTTACTAAGTAAATCAGCGTATAGCAATAACTTCAAATTGTCTTCCGTGGTGGTGTATACGGCTGCTATGCTCGGCTGCAGCCCCTACGGTCGCGGATTCGATCCCAAAAATTGCGATCCCATTTCGATGGAAGCAATACGCTAGACGCATTTGTACCATGCGATGCTATAGTGCACGTTAAAGAACGCCACATGGTTGAAATTTCCCGAGTTCTTGACAATGAAGTCTCTCGCAATCGCATCGTGTTTTGAGACGTTGAACCCTTTATGTATTAATAAGTAAGAATTAAAACCACAGGTATAGTAAAACAAGAATTAACTCTTGAGTCGCTTGAAGAAAGCTTACGAGGTGATGAAGATTCCTACGGGAATCGATGACACTCTGATTGATAAGTGGGGTTTAACGTCCCAAAACCACCATATGATTACGAGAGACGCCGTAGTGGAGGGCTCCGGAAATTTCGACCACCTGGGGTTCTTTGACCGATGACACTCTGGAACTTCAATCGAGATCTACGATATGATTGCTGTAGTTCCCAGAACGCAAGTCATTTCGCGCAGCTTCACAGAAATTGGGAGAATTGTTGGGATACGCGTTATTTTTCCCGCTCCAGACCGCTTGTCAAGCCCAGTGCAAACATGTAAAATCAGACTTCTCGGCGGCATCAAAAACCACCGTGATCAGTTTGCATAGGCACTCGCATGGTGGGCAGTTGAGGAGCATGTTACCTGAGGGAGGGGGGGGGGGGAAGAAAATTTTTCCTATACGTTGACTTCGTAGAAAGGGGGTTGTGGTCAGATTTGAGTGCACGTTAAAGAACCACAGGTGGTCGAAATTTCCGGAGCCCTCCACTACGGCGTCTCTCATAATCATATGGTGGTTATGTGACGTTAGACCACACATATCAATCAATTAATCAATCAATCAATCAATCAATCAATATTGGAAGGGGGGATAGGCGCCGCGATAAACCTTGGTTCTCTCTCCCCCTCCCCGAAGGGAAACCCTTTGCACGTCTATATCAATTTCCGTAATACATCTGGGCGCCGTAATTTTTCGCTATTAAGCTGATTTTTTCTTGTTTTTCTTGTATATGGCTGGCCAAACTGGCAGATGCCTTTAAAACATTATCGAGCACAAATGCCGAGTGACTGTGCGGATTTTAAGCCAATTGGGTAATGCTAGCCGAAATCATGCATGTGCTCAGTGTATTAGCATGTGCAAGTCAAGCACTGATGCAATGATAAAGGCAGACGAGAAATAATCAACGCCCCAAAAATTCACGAACCTAAAACGTGGTGGCGTCAGAACCGTCTTCTAGACAGAATCGCCTTTCCTAACGGGGGCTGGAAGATCGCGGTTTTCTACTCGCATGAGTGTCTATCAAAGATTTGTTTCTTTAGTTGCTGACTTTGTTGTTCGTGATGCCTGCTGTATATTTAGTGCAGTATTCGAACAATAAAACACCTGCTGTTCATATAGCGCCCGATTTTTCGTTCTGTTCTTTTGTGTAGCCATGAAGTACGCTTGTTTTGCCTTGTGACGAGATGTACCATCCATGGCACCTTTCTAGTTTGTTCAGTGTTCAGCATTCACCAACCTTTACAAGTGTGTACTGATTTAATTTTGTTACCCTTCGCTACGCAGCGAAATGAAATAACCAAGGAGCTCATTAACTCATTTCATCCAGAACTGCTCCGTGTATAACGACATCAAATTGATGAATAGTACAGCTGCGAAGTGCGAACATTTGTAGGAATGGTTCTGTTATGTAAATTTTAGGTTGCGTGAACACCATCTTGGCTTGAAGAACTGGGACTAAAAGCGTGAGTTTTGTAATACGTGTCTTTGAATTGATTTTCTTGTTATTACTGTTATCTTTATTTACTTTGTGATGGCAAGTATCTGTACGATGGCTAGAGAGTACCATGGATGGGCAACAATCTTTCTTTATACCCACTTATTTGAAAGAAAGATGAAAGTGAATAATTGCGAAAGTTGCGATTTGGGATCAGGATCCTTTCCCATAATACCTTTTGCGCAGCGTACGGAGAGAGCAAAATAAGCATGTTACATACACATGGCTTACCTCGGTGACGATGAGCGGTTATCCCAACTTGTCGCGTCGATCAAGCAGGAGCGAGCGTCGGCGACGGAATGCGTATCCACAAGAGGCGAGCACTTCACGGAACACAAATCACAACGCGCGCGGCTGCGTCGACCTGTTCTCGCCACCGGCAAGAACGCGACTGCGCGCGCCGACGCGCGTATTAAGCTGCCGGGGCCGAACAGCTGTCCGCGAGATGCCGAGGAGAGAAGGCCGGTATTCGCTAGGGAACGCCGCAGGGATGCGCTCTCTCCGGACCACGCCTCCTAGGCACTTGTCCTGGGGAAGGAATGTCCATGGGTGCAGCGCGCGTTACCTATGGTGGAAGGGAGACAGGAGGAAAGGTCAGATGAAAGCGGCGGAAGTGGCACCTGTTTATAAACACCGGATGTGGGCAGGTCTGCGTTACGTTAAACGCCGGGTTCAAAATTCAGCGCCAACTGTGAATTCAAGCGGAATGATGGATGGCTGGTTTGGGAATTCGATGCATTTACAGACATACTGAAGAAATAAACAAACATTCAAGATTTCACACAAGTCAAATACATCTTAGTCATATTTTTTGACGAAAGGAAGAACAGTTCTACGGTTAGTAGAGTGAGCTTCCTAACAGCAATTTGGTTTTAATATTATGTGATAAAGTTGAAAAAAATCTTTTTTGCTAGCTATATATAACACTGACACCCATATGTATTCACACTTACCAGATTAGGAACATGCCCCATCGTGGTGTTTCTAGTGGCTAAGGTACTCATCTGCTGACCCGCAGGACGCGGGATCAAGTCCCAGCTGCGGCGGCTGCATTTTCAATGGAGGCTAAAATGGTGTAGGTACGTGTGCTCAGATTTGGGTTTGCGTTAAAGAACCCCAGTTGGTCAAATTTACCGGAGCCCATTACCACGTCGTATTTCATAATTATATGGTGGTTTTGGGAAGTTATACTCCACATATCAATCATCAGATTTGAAAGACTGCGCTAGCTCGTGAGCATTTTGAGGCCGTCGGAAACCGCGAGTCTTTTTATCAAAATGCCAAAGAAGAGAGTGTTTTCTTCTAAGTCCTTCTTTTTGTTCTTTTGAGTGGGCGATAACATGATGTTGTGCCGTATTTTTCATTCCCGACATCGAAAACTTCATTTTTATGACGCAAAAGTTCAAGGAATAGATAACTTGTGCGTATACATATTCGCATTGAATTTTAGGAGCGCCAGATGGTCAAAATTAAGACTTAAACAAGTACAGAAATAAAAACACATTCCAATAAAAAAAAAAACAACCCAAACTGTCTTTGAATACCATATTCAAATACACTGCTAGCTCTTTAACGTTCTCTATGCGATAGTTATGGAAAGCTACAGTTTATTTTTTTGTCATACCAGCTAGTTGAACATACGCCAGAGACAAGATATTGATAAACATTGAAAAAACAAGTGGTGCGAAGGAAATAACACAATCAAGAGAGGGCAAGTTGTTCTTTGGGAACGCGTCTCTACAGGCATAATGCAAAGACATGGTTGGTCACGATACTACAGACGCCTCTGTGCGGACAACACAATAATATTTTTTAAGTATCAAAAAATTCTGTGATGCAGTGTTCTCGACAACCAGTCAATAGAAAGGCCCAGTAAATTATTCTAATCATGCAAAAATCACGCGCACAAGTAATATAATGACATTGGTTATAATAGCACGAAAGCAACAGTAGTCATGATACGCCACTGATGAAATCGCACACCGTCACACCCTGGGAAAAAGTGTTATCGATCATCGTTCTTTCGGCGAGGTGGGAAGCCGCTCTGCGGAGGTTCAAGCTCGCCGACCAACTCTGGGCAGTTCAGCAGGCCCGTGAAGCGGCGGAAAGGCAAGGCCTTGACGTCCCAATATGGGAGACAATAAATAGAGTTTTTTCACCACCACCCCCCCATCGTTCATTTAAACATGATAGAAGTTCATGCATCCATTGAGGAGCTGTTCACGCTATAGTGTGGGTATATATTAGCATACTTATTTCGGTCCGTGTGACAGTCACTTTTTACTAAGTTATTGGAAGTTGTTATGAACAATTAGTGAGTACTCTTTGTGTAATGATGCCCCGCCGCGGTGGTCTAGTGGCTAAGGTACTCGGCTGCTGACCCGCATGGCGCGGGTTCGAATCCCGGCTGCGGCGGCTGCATTTCCGATGGAGGCGGAAATGTTGTAGGCCCGTGTGCTCAAATTTGGGTGCACGTTAAGGAACCCCAGGTGGTCGAAATTTCCGGAGCCCTCCACTACGGCGTCTCTCATAATCATATGGTGGTTTTGGGACGTTAAACCCCACATATCAATCAAATCAAATCATCTTTGTGTAATGATGTTTTTTTAGTTTCCATAATCTGCAGCAATTTCATTGTAATGAAGTTTGTTCAAGTTCCCCATATATGAAAAACCTAATTAATATTTTGTTTAATTTAGGTTGCATATTTTAGTTGCATAACTATGTTGAACAATTAATTATTTTTTAGAGTTTTACATTGCACTTTGAGTGTTACTCAAATTGTTGCATTTGTTTGCTGTATTTGGCAAAGGAAGCTGCTTTATTTGTTTTATGCCCATTCCCACATAACTTGGGTTCATAACGAAACGCCCATCTGCTATGCTCTCGACATGAGACTGCAGGCACTATTGTAAATAAATAAATCAAATACTGTTCTAGAAGGGTGACTTCAAGGGAGTTCACTAGAAACATGTCTACTTGCGTAATGTAGTACGCCTAATGTCACGGATTGTTAAGCCAACTGTACTGTAAGGTATTCTCGATTGCCACTTCATTGAAACATTCTAAAAATTCGTGTATTTATGCAGGATTTCTGTACGCTGGTAATGCATCTCAGTACTAATAAAATGTCAATTTCGGTGTTCTTGATGGTTGCTCAATCGATGCTTACGGATACTAATGCCCTAATGAATTGTTGCGGGCTGAGATAATGCGATTGATTATAAAATACAGCGCTATTGTTTAACACTAAATCGGGACACCCTACAGTCGGTTACAACTTAGGAATAAATACCCCGGAACTGCACTGCCCCTGATATTCCCTGGTGTATGAGAGCCATGCTAGATTGTTTCTATTATGTCCATGAGTAGTTTTAGCTGAACATACATGCTACAAATATTAACAATAAAACTTCGCCAGCCCTTTTTAAAATGATGCGTTTGGCTTTACACTCATGTCGAAATCTCTACCGAAGTTCTAGACCAAAAACAGGCGATACAACCTACGGGAAAATCACCCACCGAAACTTTGTGAGAGGCACTGGAGTTCACACAAATTAGCAAATGAGTATATAATTTATGACCACCCTTAGCACGTGCCTGGATGTGTCAGTAAACTTTCCTTCCTAGATAGGACATCAGTCGAAATTATCACTAGGGGTGACAACGAGAGCTCTGGAAAAAGCTTAAATTTGCTCAGAGGTTGCAGAAGACCATGTAATCCCGTCGGTGGATACCACCGCAATAGCTCACTTGCTTCTAACTCAGTCTAAGCACTTCAGAAGTTAAGCGTTGCTCACAGACTGATGTAAAGAGATAAACTCACTCGAGGGACGTCAGCAAGGAGCCAGGAAGTCCGAAGGGGCCGTCGTTGAGGGTGCGTGGCTTTTCACCCCCGCACAGAGCAGAGCCCGGCGACCGGTGCCGCCAGAAATGAAAATGCCATAGCGATAAGCTTCCCAGGAAGTCGCAGGCGTTGGCTGTCCTGGCAGAGGATGCCGTTAAAGCAGTCGATGGTATGTACGGTGAGCAAAACGGTGGTCCTCTTTGCTGCGGAGGGATCGATGCCGCGCTGGTCAGATGGTTCCTTCCGAGAGAATGACCGCTGCCAAAAACAAGACTAATGCGAAAACTGGAATGCGACCTCGAATAACGAGGGGAGAAAAAAAGAATGCAAAAGAGTGAGGGGGAGAGGGCGAAAAAGAAAACGACCGGTCAGCGTCGGGAAAACGACGGCGAGTCGACAACGCTTTGGCGGCACAGGCCAGGTGAAAGCCACGGGGCGAGGGGCTCACGGACCGGTCTGAAAATGCCGCTTCGCGTCTGTGTCGTCTGCTACGGGAAGTGGCGCCGGTAACACTGTTAGGGATGGTCTATCCCTAGACTTTTTCACAGTTAGCTTATGGAGTTAAATGAAGGCTATTCGTCCATACTTCGAATACTGTAGCACCACATTAGACGAAGAGAATACAGCGAAGAATATGACAGGACTCTGTCAAATCAAATCAAATCAAATCAAAATGGGTCTATTAGGATCGTGTATACAAAAGATGCGTACATAATAGTTGGACGACGAATAGCCTACGTGGCTAGTAGCTGGTCCAATACTTCTGCTCTAATACAGTCCTGTCTCCGTAAAATATAGCGCTACAATATTTTAATTGAAAGTGTATCGCCAACTAGCTCCACAATGTGTTTTGTAAAACAATTTCCTTCCTGCATCTTTGTGCTTGGTCAACGACGCCCCTTTGGAGAGCAATTATTTCTGTCGACAAATTTATTTGGCAGCCAAAACAAAATACGCTCAAGGGACCACATTCGTGACCTTAGTAACGGTTTATTTCTACAACTATTTGTTAACCCAAAGGGAAAAAAAAGAGGTAGGTAGAATTGTCTGCTATCTACAACTGCAGGGCAACCTCTAAAAGTGTTTTCATTTACACCATCTTTACCTTATTTCAAGACTGGCAACTCTGGCGAGTAACTCTTTGATCTCTCACTTTCTGTAATTTTCCGGGTACAAATTGTACAAAAAATGTGAAACTACTGCGCACAATAGTCTAGCGTTCGCCAAACATTCTACACACTGCTACTGCGAGGAGTGCACTTTATAACATTACAGGCAGTGCCTTTCTAGAGATATTCCCATGTGGCCTAGAGTATCTTCTGAAGGTTTTAGCTGCTAGCATTAATACAGGGTTTACTAGTACTTTTTTGTAGTATCTATACAATCTCCAAGTGATGCAGTGATATTAGTGACACACCTACTTGCACCTGCAAAACAAATTTAATGAATATTCCTTGTAAAACACCTGGTCACGCAATCGTTGGCTAAATTCACAATCACAAAATGATAGTTAGCTGTCACAAAGGAGCTGACAGCAGCCTATTCCCTAATTTATGCAATGTAATGTAATTAAAGAAACAAACTGGAACGGCTGTTCCCCTACAATGTCGCCGAAATCCCCATCTCATCAAGCTTCATGCAGATATCAAATGTAGCTTGCCAGTGATCACTGTGGCTACCCTAGTTGCTGTATCTTAACCATCCCATTATGTAACACACCCCTGTAGACCTTTAAAGGAATAAAAATTAAACGAAGGGGAATGAAAGGTGAGATTTATCGGGATTGCTCCTTGATACCAGTTTGAGGATAGTTTGAAGGAAACCTACCGTTGTTTTATGAAATAGAAAAATGGTTTAAAAGAAAAACAAAATAGTCCAGCACGAGATGGTGAGCGTAGGACCCATTAGTAATTATCTACGATAGTGACACAACGGGTTTTACGGAAAGATAAGCGACTCTCGAGCTGGCCGAAGATTACGCCACGCCGAAGACTTTCAGGCATAGAATGGAGTCGAGTACGATTACGAACCGCATATGAAAACGAAGTTCGTTGGACGAGTTTTGCATTCATATTGTGGGGGTGAAAGTGGATGTTTGTGGAGAAGTAACCCGAAACGTCACAATGCCTATTAGTAGACACACACACACACAGTTACACGTTAACAAAGCAAACTGAGAGAACACCACTTTTTTGTCAGATTTTCGTGGAGCTCTCTGTATACTAAATAAAATATATATTGATTCCTGGTGTTGAAAACCGCGTGATGTGCACCAAACAGCAATGAGTTTTGTGTTTGAAAGTCCTCTACAAGACCTAAAGTAAAGAACGCCTTATTTTTTTAGGAAGCTTTCTGTGAGCTTTCCTATGGGGAATGATCGCATTAAAACAGATCATGTTTCTTTAGCCACTCGTTCATTTCGGGTAACTTTAGTTATTATTTTTTTGTCGCTGCGTACCTCAATGATAATGAGTAGCCGAGATAATATGAACCGGAACCTCTCTACAGCAGGACAGTGAGAACACAACAGAGCATCAGCTTTTCCCTAGGTTTTTCTTCTTTTGTACCTAGTGTAGGACGCGTTCACGCGTTTCCGGGGAGGGTCATCGTGACGTGTGCTTGACCTCTGTGATCGCCGCACTCCGTGGTGCATGACCGTGCAGCTCAATTTTGTATGGGGATATTTTTTTCGCTCTCTCCACGTATTGCGTTTGTTTTGAAACGCCCCAGTGGTCTATCGGTCAAGCGTGAATTCATCTGTGACAGACGATGATGAATCACCGCATTGTGCTGATCGCGAAATCACACTCTTGAATGGTACAGATTACCACATAGCCTCAGTTCAAGTTAACACGCTAACAGACTGCGCCCCAGTTTGTTTGATTTGACAGAGTATTCCATGCATGATAATGGTTCGGTCTTCGATTCGAGGAAATCTATGAGAAATGTGCGAGAAATAATTATGCCAGAGACAAATGACAATAAAAGCGATCCGACATGGTGTTTCTTTTCTGAATGGATTATGTTTACGAGGATCACAAAACAGGTTTCACTCCCATGAACATAAGTGTACACGAGAATGACATGAAGATAACGTAAGCAATAGACGTTTAAAGCATCTGCACTAGACAAACATAACTTGTCGTTGATAGCTGGGTATACACATCTCGACTGTGTCGTCAACAAGAAAGCCAAAGTTACGTACAAATATGTAAATTTTTCGCATAAAAATGACTTTGCTGACAAGAAAACCTGAAACATCAGCCTATAAAAAAGCAGGTAAGCCGAAAGACAGGCTTCACGCTTGTACTAAAGACCAATACGGAAGAACAAGATCATTGCCGAAGGCATTTCTTCTTACTTCAACACGGGATTTTATCTGACAGAACACATGAAAGCTTCACATACAGCCACTCCAATATAAAAAAAAGCTTCACAATGGCGATTCTTCATAATTATTAGGATATAATTTTTTGTCTTTCTGTTTCCAGTTGTGTTTTTCAATGATCATTAGATTCATATCCATCCATATCTATAAACCACGTGATGAGAAATACTCATCTACTCCAGATGTTCTAATCAGGTTTTGCTACATCTACTGCTGTCCCGCATTAATGAATGCCACCATTTGTGCGATCTCTGCCTTAATGTAAGACTGCACCCTTACAGTCTACTCCTACTGTCGCCCACTAAGCATGTTCAGCCGCCGGCATCTACGTAACCACCGCATCAGAACCACGTAGAGAAAGTCTGATGGGTCTCTTTTCCCCTTTACCAGATCTTAATTGATTCGCCGACATGGCAATAACTGTGCGTTCATCATCTGCTGACTAACTACACATCCGTCGCGCCCGGTACATAAAGCGTAAAGGCACACAAACATACATGACCACAAGTGCCGTGATATTAGAACTATGTACCAATAATAATGTTCATTTAAAATTTTCAAGGCACACTAGTTTGTGACACACGTAAAGGCACAGGGCTGTGGAAGGGCCATGCTCCAAACGAAGCCCTTTCACTTCAATAGCATAGACAACTGCAGGAACACTTTACAATGCCAGCGTTTCGTGCGTTCTTCATTCTACTAACTATACTTCATTCTGCTAACTATACTTCTAGGGGAAGGATGAATGGCCGAATAACGGGGACCATTATTGCCCACAGTGGCACCACGAGCGGTGGATTTCTTGATTGAAGCAGACACCGGTTCACAGTACGTGTCCACAAAAGGTGTTCACAAAGTTTCATACCTGAGACCAAGTTTGGAAGCCACTGCAAGCCGTCAACACACAGACGCTTCGTAGCATTAGTAGGCGACCTTGAAGAACGTCATAGGCGTGCGAACACCTTCGCACACTCCTCACATTTATTTATTGATCCATGAGATCTTTTGCAGAAGCCACAAGCGATGAAAAATGCGTTTGTGGAAGTCTAGTTTTGTTTAGAAGTCTAGCCTGCTTATTTCGAGGATAAGAGCAGTTCTTTCATTGACTTCAAGGCCGGTGCCCACCATAGTGGTCTCATGTAATCAATCAGCAGTTCCAGCCATGACAGACGTTCGTAGGCCTATAGGAAGCGATATAATGGTAACACCGCTTTACGTGTCTGGCGAAAACAGGTCAGCCTAGTAAGTGCGGCTGGTCGTCTCATACCTATCATGGTACTTGTTCAGCGTTTCTCCCAAATACGATCGTCTTTGTTGTTGTTCATCCGTGTGCAGTTGCTTCAGCGTTGGATCGTCTGTCATCGGTCGCTGCGCGAAAGGGACCGTGAATATTTCGATTTATGGCTTATCTCGAGTGTGATCTACACGGATGGGTAGAAATATGAGGCCGCAGAATCAATGTCAGGCTGGGTGGGCAAGTAAAATCAGGTCGCTAGCCATAGTCACCGTTTATGTTCTCGAGCTACTAGTTGTGCGCCCCCTTTAATAACCCTTCTCTTTTCAGAAACGAGCAAGCAGGCTGCGAACAGTCCGATCATCTGCGCCGATTCACTGGCTATACACCTCTCACGCTGGCCCACATTTGTTCGGGGGATTCTGAAACAAGGGCAATGGCTATTGTTAGCCTGTATGCAAGCGCGTAATTAATTCACGTTCGAGGTTCCGCGCTTGCACTCGGCTTTAGATTTCTATCTTTCGAATTCCGTTGCGTCTCGATTTTGGCTGCATGCGTCGGAATTCAGTGCAGGATGAAATACTCGAAGGAAGCGGTTCTTTGGCTGCTGCAGCGTCCCTACGTATGCCTACAATGAACACCTCTAAAGCTCAATTGAGGAGTGACGCACATTGTATAGACGTGCAAATGCAGGATACCTATACTGTCATATAAACTAAGTGGACAGTAATATTCAACATCATAAACTGGGGCACAGCAAGAATGCTTTTTCGGGAAGAAGGGGGTGGGTTGATCATACTTTATGTATGTTCACGCGTGCGTTTATTCATGCGCGCATACACGCAAGCGAATTAAAAATTTTGGGGTCTGAACTACCTCCTTCCCGCCTTGAGTACGCCCGTGATTGTGAAGCATATAGTTTGGCCAGGGGTGATTGATCGAAGATTCGCGTATAGATAACGTGCTAAATAACATGATAGATAATTCCTTAGCAACCTGCGCTTCGCCGATGACATCGCTTTGCTGAGTAACTCAGGGAACGAATTACAACTCATGATTACGGAGTTAGACAAGGATAGCAGAAAAGTATGTCTTAAAATTAATCTGCAGAAAACGAAAGTAATGTACAACAACCTCGGAAAAGAGCAGTGCTTCGAGATAAGTAGTAGTGCACTTCAAGTTGTAAAAGACGATGTCTACTTAGGGCAGGTAATAACCGTGGAGCCAAACCACGAGATTAAAGTAACCAGAAGAAAAAAATGGGGTGGAGCACACTTGGCAAGCACTCTCAAATTATGACAGGTAGATTGCCACTATCCCTCAAGAGGAAGGTATATAACAGCTGTATCTTGCCGGTACTTAGCTACGGAGCAGAAACCTGGAGACTTACAAAGAGGGTTCAGCTTAAGTTGAGGACGACGCAGCGAGCAATGGAAAGAAAAATGGTAGGTGTAACCTTAAGAGACAAGAAGAGAACAGTGTGGATTAGAGAACAAACGGGGGTTAAGGATATCTAGTTGAAATCAAGAAGAGCAAATGGACATGGGCCAGGCATGTAGCACGCAGACAGGATAACCGCTGGTCATTAACTAACTAGATTCCTAGAGAATGCAAGCGGGTTAAGGGGAGACAGAAGATTAGGTGGGCAGATGAGACTAAGAAGTTTGCGGGTATGAATTGGCAGCAGCAAGCACAGGACCGACTTGACTGGCGGAACGTGGGAGAGGCCTTTGTCCTGCAGGGGACGTAGTCAGGCTGATGATGATGATAATGTTGATGAACGTTCCAGAACTCTATTGTTTCATCAGCGCTGTTTCGTGAAGGCCGGGCCCAAGGATTAAAAATTGAAACGCATATTGGTACGTTTAAGTCTACAAACGCCATTAATGTAAGACCTTGTTCAGCTGGCAAAGCTGAACGTGCAGTGACAAATTGGATCAAACTCATTCTCAGAAAATTTAGGGCAGTATTACCAATTGAATAGAGTTGTGTTAGCCTTACACGTCCTTCGATCTTCCCTTCCCAATGAGCTCAGCTGGCCTACGCGACTGGAAATGAATCACAGAAACGGACATAGTATTGTCTTCAATCGCGTATTAGGTCACCGCTGGAAACGGTTGCGGTCTGGTAGATGGGTCGAAGATAACGCTTAAACGATTCAACCTTCGAACCTTGGCAGCTGCATGGCTGTATTGTCCGAGAAGAATATAGTACGACGCAAGAAATAATTACTTCCGAAGTAATTCCCGGAAAGAGCTCATTAACACCTGCAATCACCATTAAAATAACATTGTTCTGTGGCAAAGGACGAACAGTTCGGGAAGGCCTATATGTCATTGCTATATGCCTTTCTTGCTTTATTTAGCTAGCCTGACCTATGCACGGTCCTGATTGCATATATAAAGGGGCTTGATTACAGAGCTGTTTATGACAATAAAGCTGCAATTGTTGGGTAGCCAGCTTGTACAATTTCATGACTATTGGGGCGGCCAATTATTGAAAAAAAAATGTCAATAATTTAGTGAATGCTTCCTATAGAGTTCTGCTTTGCGAACTCGTCCTTGCGTCAACTCTTAAGGCGATGAACTTTTATGCCCTATATATACAGCTCTACATTTTTGTTTCTTCGCTGTTTTAATTCGATGAAACCGTGTTCTATGAGCAGAACAAAAAAAAACAAAAACAAATGTGTGCTTACGGCATTCCTATTCGCTTCCTGCAAATGTTCTATAATATAGCAAGTGAAAAGCAACAACCCATCGAAACGTCCGTGACACCCAAGCCTTCAAAAGCCGTCGCCAATTCGAAACGATTCACAAAATCTCGAAGCATCTCGATTCTCCGCATTTCCACGGAGGGTAGCGAGTGATAACGTGTCAGACAAATCGCGTTTCTCAAAAACGTTCGTTGCGGCACAAATGCACTCGCAAGTAGGTGACGGGAGCGTGGGAGATGCGAAATAAAAGGCGCTGGCTTCACTCTAGCAGCGTATACGGACCACTGTATACGGCTGAATAGATTCACGGCTGAATAGATTCACCAGCGCAGCGAAAAACGCCTCAACGCGTGAAACACGCAACACCTGGCTCTTGCTTCTGTACTATATGCCCCCTTACCCTATACCTTCGTCCTACGTACAGAAAGCCGCCAGTGATGGCTGTAGCACGAACACGATCTACTCAGGCACGTGAGATTGCTCAAGCAACCAGAGGCTCGTCGGTCAAAACTAGAGAGAAGTCAGGCGTAATGAGCTCGAGAAAACGCTTAATCTGAAACTGATTAACAATAAAGTGAAGGCCTTGTACCATTGTTACACAGGCAGTTTAAACCGCGGTTGCATGTAGCCACGGCTCCCTTATGTTAGACAGTACGGGAAATCGCGGTTGCAGGAAACCGAGCTCGACAACGTCGGTTGGACAGTTAGCCGAGCTATAATGACGGTGTCCATGAAAGTTGAGCCACCGTTAGCCTCCTTAACACACAACGCTTTCGCGCTGCGTAACATCGGCTAACCGTGGTTGGCACTTAATCGCGGTTCAACGCGGTTAACCGTCGTTCGTCGTAACTGCGGCTAACTTGCCCGTGTAACACGACTATTATACACCTAACCAAAGGAGACAATTAATCGCCGGTGGCTTTAGGAGCAAAGAGATGCAAAACAATCATAGTAATGCGTTACGTTCCAACTTGACGTCACCAAGATATGCAGCGTCATAACGACATCATATACCACGAAGGCACGTGATGACATCATCGTATGAAGTAGTCTCTTGGTCACAGGTGTGCCGATCACGGAGCCAGTGCAATACGGGGTGAAGGGAGACAGCTTGCAATGTCGCCGATTTTCGAGGCAGTGCAATATCAATTAAAGGACGGACAGCTTGCAATGTCTCTGATTTTGGATGCAGTGCATAACCGTGTCAGAAGCAGAAAGCTGTTGAAGTGAAGGTGGTGGGGTAGCATCAATACATCGACTAAGAAAGAGAAGCAGGGAAAGATGGCGACCACCTTAAAGTTGTCTAAGGCATACGGTTTCCTGAAATTACCGTGGACTCTGGCGCTGCGTTTCTTCAGCGACCATAGGAATGATGGGTAGTACACGAATTCGCCTAGTATTCGTACTCGCAGGCGGCGAATCGCACTTGTGGCTTCGTTTACTGCGGTGTTTCGGTTATGTTTCCAAGCAAAGAACGAACCCTTTTCAGCTTCGTTACCCAATTTGAAATGGCAAGCCGAAATATTGTGGTGGTGAAGCGCAGCCGCTGACCATTTCCTGATTTTTGTGTTGTGAAAAAAAAAGCTTTAGGCCGCGCAAACACAAACTAAGCCACAAGTACGAAGACTAAACGAATCGTTTGTACTACCCATCATTCCCATGCTCGCTGAAACGCTGTACGTAGCAGGTCTTATCGACACTATAGCGCCAGAGTTCCCTCCAGTATATATTTAGGAAAGTCTATGGTGTATAGGGCGAATTCGTAAAAGACCATGCCAAGTTTTCGAAACATGGCTACAACAAAACTTGCTGGGGAGTCATCGGCGATACATTCTCAGGTAAAATGTCCAATCTCTACTTTTAGCAAGGGCATGACAGGGAAATGAGAAATATTACTTCATTTCAGACTCTTCTTCATATTGCTACATGCTAGTGGCATCACAACCAACAAGACGAAGAGAAAGATGGCACAAAGAATGGCTGGCGCGAGATGTTCACATCAACAGCTCTGCTTGCCTAACCGGCTGTAAATACGTACATGCTTATTTCCTCAAACCCCAGTTTGCCTTTCCCGAAGCATATTTGGTAGAGCGGTGCGACATCTCAGAAGCGGGGGGCTTCTGAGATGTCGCACCGCTCTTAGATGAGATTATTCCAGTGCGTGGCCGTAGCGTATGTGCGATGGTTCACGGTCACTCAGGATGACAGTGATATACATCCTCGGCCTTACTAGCGGGATCTTCTACCTGATAATGTGAACAATGCGTAGTTTACTTGAACATGATTATGGTGATAACTAGAGTGATTTGGTGTTACTACACGCACCTAAAGTATGTGCCAACCTAAATATTGAATTGAGGGTTACCATAAAAAAACTGAAGATCAACATTTACATAAAGAAAAGGAAAGAGGAAATTTTCGGAAGAACAGAAATGGTACGTAATTGAGCAGGCAGACAGCGACCCAGGCCGCTTAGAGCACAAACCGGCTGCTCGTGCAAAGAAGTAAAATAATTCCTCATTGCACGCTGATTAAGTCTTTTTTTTTCAAACCTTCTTTTGTGTTATTCTCCAACAAAAACATCATTAACCTAATGCTAACCTTTAATTCGGAAAAGCTGGGCTAAGCATTTAATTTCACAGCCATAAGCAGAAGCTCGAGCGTCTCCACAGAGCGCTGTTTGCGGTGTCAAAGCGAGGTCAAGTGGGGGTCTACAGGTACTTCAAACGCCACGCGCATTTTCCTTGTTCTGTCTTAAAGAAAAGACAACGCTTATTGTCGGTCGCCTCCACTCGCCTTTGTCGGCCCCGTTAATTTCCCTGAGTGGTTCTTTCAAACACGCGACAAGATCTAGCGCTCGCATGTTTGCAAGGTTATGAAGAAAGCGCGAAAATTTTGATATTTTTCATTCGTTATGGCGAAAGAAGTCTTGCATACGCCTTATAAAAAAAGGTGGCATAATCACGCAATGGTACAAAAAATACCACGTGAGCCACATAAAGAGGCTCCTCCACATGACGAAAAACGGGACCGAACAAAGAAGCATAATCAAAAATGGAGAAACGTATACGTGCCCCAGACCTTGTAGTACAGCGACGGGACTAACATGGCGAGCCGAAAACTACATCAAATGAACTCTTCCGCATGGCTGAAATCAGAACGGCGCTGCACCGACTCAACAGCTGATCCGCCCCTCGACCAGATAGAGTAACAAACAAATCCATATTAAACTTTGAACGACAAGTCGACGAGCGGCAGCAAGACATAAACAGTCACTGAAATGAAGGCCAAATCCCACTCGGAATGAAGACATACAAAGTAATTCTCCTTCCCAAACACAATCACTAATCGCCTTTATCAATTTCTATACGCTGATTTGTTTATTGATA
Source organism: Rhipicephalus microplus (assembly GCF_013339725.1). NCBI lineage: Eukaryota > Metazoa > Arthropoda > Arachnida > Ixodida > Ixodidae > Rhipicephalus > Rhipicephalus microplus. The sequence continues at coordinate 187,508,670 of NC_051167.1, forward strand.
TCGATCTTATCGGGAGAAGAGAAATCGAAGAGGTCCAACGACCACAAGCTATGAGTATACGGTGCTTTGGATGAAACATGCTGAAGACGGCCGCACAGTGGTCCCTGTTCCGTGAGTCGGTACAATTCAACCCTGGCTTCGCCTTTGAAATTGCTCGAATACAAAGGAAACCGAGGAGGTTGCTAACGCACGCGGCGCCCTAAAAACAATCACTGCCTGTCGTGTATTTTTTGGTGTATGTAAGCGAAGCAAGGTGTGATTTTGCGCACACCGCTATGGAACGTGACAGGACAATGTACTTTAATTTTGTACACGGCTCCTACCAGTCGCAAACGTGAAGTCCCGAAATCATTTGTTTGGAAGCAAGCTTTCAGGTTTAAAGAACAGCCAAAAGGTCAAAACGTTGCTTTATTAAAAACCAGGCTAAAATAATGAGGGTTAAAGCAGGAAATGGCCACACGCAACTTAAGAACCATGTCTTATCTTTGCGTTTTACGGTCGCATGCCGCTATAGCTATAGCTAGACAGATAAAGGACACGTCGTCTTTCACTCCATGAGCAAAGTGCTCTTTTCTAAAATAGTATTAAGCTGGTGCTTCCTGTCATTAAAAAAACCACTTAAAAGTCAAGATGCAAAAAAAAAAAAATCTCTGAAACCCCCAGGACAACTTTAAGAGGAAGGAACATTGACTTGAAAGTCTTAACATTTGGTTTTGTTGTGCGCGTTACTCGACACGGTGTTCACGTGGTCATGGTGCATGACTTCTGGCCTGAAAGTGACGGGATGGAATCGCTGCCATGGCGGCCACAAATGAAGTGCTCGAGGCCGGCGTCTCTATATTCAAGTTCATCTTAAATATCAGTACATCGCCAAAATTTACCTAGCCCTGAACTACACTGTCTCTCGTAGTGATATCGGGGATTTTTCACGCAATGGTTCACAAAAAATGATATACATGTGCGCGTCAAGTGATGAACATGGTACTCTAGAATATCTGGTAATAATGAGAATGTCAAATATTAATCATTTACGTCAAAGCGTCAAAGAATACTCATTACGTTTAGCGCTTAATTCAGCTAATCGAAAAAAACACTACTTTTTTAAAGTTACTGGACATGATGTCATATCACGTAAAGTCTTCACGTGGCAGCACTATCACGGAAATGCTTAAGGCAGTGGGCTGGCTTGCTCAGACGCCTGCAATGTTGCTACTTGGGGCCTGTGACTAGAAGACTGTATGGAGCGACAGCCTACAGCAACCTACACGACAACGTTCTGTTATAAACTTTTGTGTTCTAACGTCACATGTATGTCATTGCGTTTACGTGTTCTTATCGTTGATAGAGTAAAGCTTAACATATCACGGCATTATTTTTATACCATCAATGCATTTGTGGGTGCCATCGGGTATCTCGATAACGGGCCTCCGCCTTGAGTGTTCCACAGTCTGCTGTACTTGGTTGGGTGCTGTTCTTATGATGATGTTTGATGTTTTATGGCGCAAGGGCCATTTCACGGCCAAAGAGCGCCAGTTCATCTAACTAAAAACATGGACAATGATTGTGATAAGCGGCTGTATAAGGGCCATAAAATTCCTCGCGGTAAGGCGGGTAAAAACATACAAGTAATAAAATCATGACCATGTCGTGAAAGGTGTGTGCGGTGTGAATAGATGACAAAAGTTGGTGATAATAAAAGACGATGGTGGATATGTATGGCATTAGCACAAGTGCCTCACTCGTTCATACCCTTGCGTCCAAGGGCCGTGAGGCAAGTGCTTTCTTGTGTAACCGCCGCAGCAAAAACCTCTCTGGAGAGGTCGTGCTACGGGATGCCCGGGTATATGATGTGAAAACTATGAATTTCTTTAAAAAACGCTAACAATGATTTGTGACTAAAAAGCGGTTCCCTACCGACGAACATTGCAGGGTGCAAAGGTATATGTTGTCGGTAGGGTAATGGAAAGTGTTGTTTTCTTACAGTGTCCAATTGTTTGCACTCAATTAAAATGTGAAGGACTGTCAATACTTCACCACATCTGTCACACAATGGTGGATCGCCACCGGACAAAAGGTGTGTGTGTGTCGTGTATGTGTGTCCTATCCTGAGTCTCGTTAGTATTACCTCTGTATGACGCGATTTCGATACAGGCAGCCAATGACCAAGGTGTGGCTTAATAACGTGTAGTTTGTTTTGTGTGTGTGTATCCCACTTGCTCTGCCAGTATACTCTGAGGTTTCGTTTGAGAGACGGCTTAAGATCAACGGCCGGGATCGATATGGATGTAATGGCGGTGCTCTCATGGACTGATGCAGCGAGCTGATCCGCCCTCACGTTGCCTTGAATCTCACGGTGCCCTGGCACCCATGACATGACACTACAACATGTTGTTTGAGTGTGTATAGTGTGCATAAAATGGAGTAAAGTGAGACAAGGACTGGGTTTTTGTGTTTTTTAAGAGTGTGCAGAGCCGTTACTACACTGAGGGAGTCTGTATAAATTACTGCTTTTTGTATTTGTAATTGCTTGATGTGTTTAGCCGCCACAAGTATCGCGTAGGCTTCCACTGTGAAGATACTTGTGTCTGGATGTAGAGGGCCAGCATCCGAAAAGGATGGGCCGAGAGCAGCGTAGGACACAGAGGAGTTAGACTTGGAGGCATCTGTAAAGAACTCAGGACGTGTGTATTTGTGTTGAAGTTCCAGGAAGTATGTTCGGATATGGGCAATAGGCGCATGTTTTGTAACTTCAAGAAAGGACACATCACAGTCTATAGTCTGCCATTGCCACGGTGGTAGATATGCTACAGGAGCCATTAAACTATGTTCAAGTGAGACTCCAGTTTCCTCAGCTAGCCTTTTCAGGCGAACTGAGAAGGGCTGCCTCATCGAAGGCCTGTTTTGAAACAGAATGGAGCTCGACAAATCAATAATAGTGGAGTATGAGGGGTGCTTCTTATCTGCTTTCACCTTAAGGAAATAAACAAAGGACATGTAAGTTCTCTGCAGATGAAGCGACCACTCATTCGACTCAACATAAAGGCTTTCTACGGGGCTGGTGCGAAAAGCACCCGTAGAAAGGCGGATGCCCAAATGGTGCACGGGGTCAAGCATCTTCAAGGCACTTTGAGTGGCAGACTGATAGACAACGGCCCCATAATCTAAGCGGGTACGAATAAGGCTTCTATAGAGGTTCATGAGGCATTGCCTATCACTGCCCCACGTAGTACGTGACAACACTTTTATAACATTCATGGCTTTTAAACATTTTGTTTTTAAATACTTGATATGCGGTACGAAGGTCAACTTGTTGTCCAAGATTAAGCCTAAAAATTTATGCTCGGCTTTGACGGACAGACGTTGCCCGTTCAGCCGAATGTCAGGTTCCGAGTGCATGCCTCTCTTTCGAGAGAACAAGACACACGTGCTTTTTTGTGGGTTAAGTCGAAATCCGTTTTCGTCTGCCCATTTGGAGACCTTATTTAAACCCATCTGAACCTGCCGCTCACACATGGCTAAGTTGCATGACTTGAAGCCAAGCTGAACGTCGTCGACATATGTACAATAGAACATCATGCGGGGAATGGACAAGTGCAAAGAATTCATTTTTATGATAAAAAGTGTGCAACTAAGCACACCACCTTGTGGCACGCCTGTTTCCTGGACAAATGTTTGGGAGAGCACACTGCCTAGACGGACACGGAATGTCCGGTTTGACAGGTAACTTTCGATTATATGAAACATTCTTCCGCGCACACCAAGGTGGGACAGGTCTCTTAGAATTCCGAAACGCCATGTTGTATCATACGCCTTTTCGATATCGAGGAACACAGAGAGAAAATATTGTCTATGGACGAAGGCGTCTCTTATCTGTGCCTCGATACGAACAAGGTGGTCTGTGGTGGATCTACTTTCTCGAAACCCGCACTGAAATGGGTCGAGCAAATTGTTTGTTTCAAGAATATGTAGAAGTCGGCAGTTTATCATTTTTTCGAATACTTTACACAAGCAGCTTGTAAGTGCAATAGGCCTATAACTTGAAGCTAAAGAAGGGTCCTTGCCCTCTTTCAAAATGGGAATAATAATCGCCTCTTTCCAGGAAGTAGGGATAGTGCCAGAAAACCAGATAGCATTGTATAAACAAAGTAAGGTTTTGCGTGTTTCGGCTGGTAGGTTTTTTAACATTTCATACACCACACGGTCAGAACCTGGGGCAGAAGTTTTGCAGGAGTTTAGAGATGTTCGGAGCTCAGCTAGACTGAAAGCTTGGTTATATGCCTCGTATGCAGTGGATTTATGTTCTAGTTTCTGCTTTTCTATTCTTGTTCTGTATTTTTGGAAAGTGTCAGTATAGTGGGACGAGCTGGATACCCGTTCAAAGTGTGCCCCGAGGAAGTTTGCCTGATCTTCCAAGGTATCACCTTGAGTGTTTACGAGTGGAAGTGTGTGTACTTGTTTCCCTGCTATCCTACCGACCATGTTCCAGACTTTTGCCTCCTGTGTGTATGAATTGATCCCCGACAAAAACTTCTGCCAGCTTTCTCTTCTGACCTGCCGACGCGTTCTCCTTCCTTGAGACTTTATTTTCTTGAACGTGTCAAGATTTTCCGCTGTTGGCGAGTTGCGCAGCAATCTCCATGCCCTGTTCTGTTCCTTTCGCGCATTACGACACTCCGTGTTCCACCATGGGACGTGTCGTTTGCCGGGCATTCCAGATGTTTGCTGTATGCACCTGGCTGCTGCGTCAGTTAGAAAAGCTGTGAAGTACTTCACAGCTTCATCTATGTCTAACCTACATATGTCTGTCCAACTCAAACGTGTAGTGTTGTGGAACTGTTCCCAGTCTGCTTTGTTCATCAGCCATTTGGGAACATGTAGAGGACATTCATATGTTGTTTGTGAACTCAACACTACAGGAAAATGGTCACTTCCATATAGATTATTTATGATTTTCCATTTCAGTAGGGGTAGGAGTGAAGGCGATACGATGCTGAGGTCTATAGACGAGTAAGTTTTGTTGGCAACGTTATAGTATGTTGGCTCTTTCCTATTCAACAAACAGGCACCGGAAGAGAAGAGAAATTGTTCAATGAGACGACCTCGTGCATCACAGCGAGAATCGCCCCAGAGTCCACTATGTGCATTTAGGTCGCCAAGAAGCAAATAGGGTTCAGGCAGTTCGTCTATTAAAGACTGAAATTCACGTCTTTCAAGACGGTGGTGGGGAGGTACATACAAAGAGCAAATGGTGACGAGTTTGTTTAAAAGTACCGCTCGAACAGCCACCGCCTCAAGGGATGTCTGGAGTGGTAAATGTGTACACGCTACTCCTTGGTTAACAATAATGGCTACGCCACCGGATGACGCCACAGCATCATCTCGGTCCTTTCGGTATATGACGTAAGCACGTAAAAAATTTGTATTGGAGGATTTTAGGTGTGTTTCCTGTACACACAGCACTTGAGGTGAGTGTTTGCATAAAAGCTCTTGGACGTCGTCGAGGTTTTTAAGCAGGCCTCTGACGTTCCAATGAATAATTTGTGTTTCCATATTGGAAGTAAAGTAGTGCTGTGTGTACGTTAAGGGAGTGACTTGTTTATGGTGAAAGATCAAGCTCAAGTAACAGGGCTATTATCAGGCCCTGTTATGAGCTTCTTAGTTCTCTTGGCGCGCTCCAGAGAGCCGCGCCGCTCTTTTGGCACCAAGGGTGCCGCCGTATCCATTGCCTCCTCGGAGGCACTGGATGCCCGCTCATGCGAGCTGGTTTTTCGAATCTTGGGCCTCGCCTGGCGAGGTGAGGCCTTGAGACCCGAGGACCCTGGAGTCTCTGGTCTCTGTTGAATAGTAGGCGGAGTAGACTCAACTACTGCCGCCTTGGGGGCAGGCGCCACAGCCAATGGCTCGCTCTGCGCAGGCCGAAGGAGTGGCGAGGGCTGGTGCGACACTGCCCCCTGGCGCGCCGCATCAGCATATGTGGGGCCATAAAATGGCGAGACCCTTTTTCTTGCTTCTTTAAATGTAATGTTTTCTTTTATCTTTAAAGTGATGATCTCTTTTTCTTTTTTCCAGAAAGAACAAGAACGTGAGTACGCAGCGTGATTACCGCCACAGTTCACACAGTGTGCAGGTGCTTCGCAGTTATCGGACGCATGGCCCACGACTCCACACAGAGCACAAGTTTTCCGGCCACGACAGCTTTGCGAGCCGTGGCCATATCTCTGACATTGGAAGCAACGGCGGGGGTTGGGAATATATGGTCTCACGGATGTCTTTGTGTACCCAGTCTGAATAGTTTCCGGCAAATCGCTCGAAGCAAAGGTCAGTACTAAGTGTTTGGTTGGGATTTCCTTTTGATCTCTTCTGATCTTAATACGCTGTACGTTTGTCACGTTCTGGCTTTTCCATCCTTCCAGAAGTTCAGCTTCCGTCAGCTCAAGCAAATCTACGTCCGATACGACCCCGCGAGATGAGTTCATGGACCTGTGTGGCGTAATACTGATGGGTGTGTCTCCAAACGTTGTGATGGTGTTCAGTTTATCGAATTGGTCTTTGTCACGTATTTCAAGGAGTAGATCTCCACTGGCCATTTTGGTAACCTTGTACCCGGCACCGAGAGTTTCGGTTAAGCATCTAGAAACTACGAAGGGGGATACAGTTCTGGCTTGCTTGTTAGTTTTTTCGCAGTGTATAACGTGAAAATGAGGAAACAATTGTCTTGGCCGGTTGAAAAAATTGATGTCTTCGGTGCGTACCCGCTTTGAGGAGGCACGATCACTTAGTAAAGGGAATGCTTTATGCATGCTAATTGTATGTTGTTCAGCAGCGTTGGCGGCCACCCACCACGGAGCCCAACGAGGGGACGCTACAAGTTTGCGGATGCTGAAACCTGCAGACGCCAGCCGCACAACGCCACTATAACCCAATGCGCCTAGACCAAGGTAGGCTATTTGCACAGGGTTAACCCTTGCCGCCAGGAAAATTGGAAGTAAACAGAAGAGAGAAGTAGACAGGAAAGCTAAAAAAGTAAGAAAGACGAAGATGTAGGGAGAGAGAGATAGGAAAAGGCGACTGCCGATTTCCCCTGGGTGGGTCAGCCCAGGGGTGCCGTCTACGTGAAGCCGGGGCCAAAGGGGTGTGTTGCCTCTGCCGGGGGGCCTTAAAGGTCCAATCACCCAGCGTCGGCTCAACCCCCAGGATCCCCTTTTCCCCGGACACGGCAAAGCCACGCACGGCTAGGCGTGGGAGGGAGTAGAACTCCCCCGTTAGCTCGGGTCCGTGGTGTCGCTACACACCAAACGCCTACTTGCGCAGGCGCCCCTGCGGGCTGGGTGCTGTTCTTAGGAGCCAAATTTGCGACCAGGAAAGAGTTCGCGAACCACGTTTCCACATTACTAGCATTCTGTGTATGCGTGGTACCTTACCTTCCGCAAGCAAATCGCCCACTCAATTGACTGATTTACATGTGGGGCTTAACGTGCCAAAACTACGATATGATTATGAGAGATGCCGTAGTGAATTGATTGATTTATATGCAAAGTTTAACGTGCCAAAACATCCTTATGATTATGAGAGATGCCGTAGTGGAGGGTTCCGGTAATTTTGGGCCACCGGTGGTTTTTTAACTTCCACCCAAATCAGAGAACACAGCATTTTCGCCTCCACCAAAAATGCAGCAGGCCGCAGCACAGGTTTGATTCAGTGACGCGCGGGTCAACAGCCGAGTATTTTAGCCACTAGACCACCGCGGCGGGGCGATCGCCCACTCCAGCTGCATTGGAAGCATCCCTCGGAAACATCAAAAGATCCGCTGGTTCTTCGAACGACGCAGAGTTTTGTCGTTTCCTTGTAAAGCAGGTCGTTCACGTTGGGCCACCACCGCTTACAGTTTATAACGGCACGCGTAAAAAACGCGGTTAAGCCGCAAAAGAGAGCCCCTGAACCGCAACACAATGTCCACAGCGCGTTTCCTCTACCGGGAATGCGAGTGGGACCAGAAGAAAGCGGCAACGATAAGAGAAAAGAAAAGAGAAACAAGGGGTAGGAGGGGAAGGCCGCGGAGAGCAGTAGCCACGTCCGAAACGTCCTTAGCGCGTGCGCACGCAGGACCGGCGACACCGGCGGTGGGAAGCGATGCGGACTGCTGACTCTTCCAGTTATGCTGGCCGAGTGGCCTCTTGCCGGCTAAAAATACTTGCATATACGCGAAGAAGGGAAGCGTGCGCGTACGAAGCCGGTTTACCGGACTCCCGCTTTGAGAGCCAAAGTCAAAGACGCACAGTATTCCGGACCACACCCGACGTTGCAGATTTCTCGTCATGATTTCTCGCTCTTCTCTGCAAGGAATGGGGTGAGCTTTCGGCTGCACAATCGCATTTGTTTGTGCAATCCTGCATGCAAGAGAAATGAGAAAAATCATGGCCGAAAGCTAATCAGAGTATTCTTTGAATGAATGCTTGGGAGCAACCGTAGGTATGAGGGTTATTTAGATCTTGAATAATTTGAACTGGAAACCTTTTGCCTGATTACAAATAACTGTGCGTTACATCTTTCTTCCGCATAGTCCTTCCTGGACACGTGATAGCTTTGAAAATCAAGCGAATGATCATTATCGAAAGGTTCCCTTGAATGAAAATTGTGGCCATGTACTCTGTTATTGTAGATTCATGTGAGAATACGTTCCGACAGTGAGCAGCACAGACTTTGTGGTACTTTGTGAAAAGGATTCCTACGCGACACAGACTTGAACAAGCGGCTGTAAGAGCAATGTCACACACCGCGAAAGACAAGACTTGACTATAACTGAGTGTGCGCGCGTGTGCTTCCAAATGTGCTGTGTTTATCTCTCTTCCCTCTCTCCTCCCTATATTTCATCTCCTCCATTCCCCTCCCATGCATAGGGTAGCAAACCGGCTGCCTATAGGTTGGTTAACCTCCCTGCCGTTCTTTTTCTCCTATTTTCCTTCCTTCCTCCCTTCCTTGTGAAAAGGATCGCAGTCAGAGCAACAGAAATGCTGTTGTTTACGAACAACGCCACGTTCATTAACCACAAGTGTGAATTCAGTAGAACCTCTTGAGCAATATCAATTTCTGCTGAGCTACATATTTTTTAGAACTTCAGCATTGATTAAATTAGATGATTAGTAGAGGCGAGACCAGCGAGAAACATTTATGAGATGCTTCAACAGTGATGCAGGTGCTATGAGGATGGCGATAAATAAAGTATTACGAGCATTTATTTCATATGTACCTACATTAAGTCGTAGTGGTTGAATGCCGCTTCCTTACTGGGCCTCTAAACGTTGCTTAGGCGAAGCTGATTTCAGGGACTCACGGATAGGTAATAACTTGCACGCTAAGTTTTTATGAGCTAGAGGTCAGCGTGAGACAAAGAGAACTGTAGCACTGCTGCTCTAACTTTCCCCCGCCAGCTGAACAATTTCACTGAAAGCTGAAGACGTTCATAGATAATTCATTAACCCTATCACTACATCAACAACAATGAAACTTTTGCAACGTCACAAAATGGCAAGTAATTCTGCACAATGAACTAAGCTGCTTTGCTTTCAGATATTGTCAGAATCGTATAACAGTTATTAAAGAAAAAGCTTCTAAGGCCGTTATTTTGAGAGAAAAGCATTGTCACTCCCTTTATGGTACATGCAAAGCAGTGTGCGTGGTCGACTATACTCCGAATAGACCAACTATAGATCCTCTATAGACCAATAGACCAACTATACACCCTTTTCATAATTGTAAAGCTAGCTTTCCTGCTATGCAGTTTGCCCTACTAATGGTGGCTAGTCCCTTTTTGCAGACAGACTGTTCAAGCGCAGTTTACTTGCGCTATGACATGGAAAATGTAGGTTGAGCTATCTTGTCATAAATGCGTGTTATCGACGAGAACCAGCGTGTTTAAGGACCTGGTCTCCATTTGAAGTAGGACAGGCGCCCACATTAGTGGGGCAAAGATGCATAGCAAAGAAGCGCACTTGCGAACTATGGAAAGGGTCTATTGGCTCAGTAAGATAACATTTGTTTGACCATTGCTCAGGGCTACCATTTTTTATTTCATCATGAAAAAAGCTTGAACGCTTTTTTGGTTGACAATTCCACATTGGTCGTCATGCTGTAGCTCAATGTAATCGGGGAATATCACTCTTAATCTCTGGACTTACCTCAATTCTTCACGTATACCTCCTGCATGCATAAAATATTCCAGTAAAGCAAGACAGGGCTATCAAGCAATGCAGAGACGTCCGACAAACTTCAGAACCACCCTTCATTGGGTGTCTCTATGGAGAGTGCTCGACCTCCTCGAAAGAACCTCACCTAAGAAAAGACTTTGTCTTTTATGAAACTTCGTGGTTTCCTTATCTGTGGGACTCTCCTTTCTCTTCTGGCTAGCATTTCTGAGCGGCAACTTGTTTCCGTCCACTTGCTGCTCTAGCAGACTGCGTAAAGCTTAGAATGACGCCATCCGAGCTCCAAAGCCGACGCCGGTTGAATACCATTAACCTTCAGACATCTATAGACACCGTCCGTCCCATTGTTCACAAATTCTGCTCTTTAACATTTCCGAAGGCTTTTTCAGGGGGGGGGGTAATCACGTGGTCTTCTGACCACCTTCCCTCCTACGTGAGAATGAAATCTTCACTCATGCCTATCTAGCTGCATTATGCTCTTCAGGCGATGCGTCAATTGCTTGCGCAAGCAGCTTACGCTGCCGCGAAACATGGCGACAATAGCAACCTCGCCTCTCGAACCGCCGCCATTCACCACGGCTTTCCGAGTGAATGCGCACGCCGCAGCATCGTGCCGTTTGCCTTCGCAAGTGCATCTCTCCAACAGATGGGGCCCTTCTGATATCCCACAGAAGGAGTACACTGCGAACTTAGAGTGCTCCGTTTGCCCTCACTTGATATCACTTCACGCCATTGTTGTCATTCTTTAACTTTTCAAATTGAGTCATTTTCGTGCGCACTGCAATAACCACGCGCCTGCTGTGAAGCGTTGACGGAAGGAACAGAAGTCGTTTACGACACTTGGGCTTTATGGCTGTGGGGCTCTTAACAGAAGGTGTCGCTTGAGAAGTGTCTGATACGATATTGTTACTAGCGCTTGATCGTGATGACACCAAACTTCATGGTGGGTGGCGTTAGTGAAGAGAACCAAGATTATTTTCTCTTATTAAGACGTGATCCGCGATAGGAGCAAATAGACTTGACCGAGTTGGGTTGACCGAATAGCCTGGCCATAGACTCCGTCAAGTGTACGCTAACGGTCGAGTAGTATAGAAAAATGTTCTAGAGTATAGGGTTTGTGTTTGTAGTTTGTACACGTTGCACATTGAGAAAGAAGACGCGAAGGCCACGCGCGCCCACACCCACGCTCTTAAAGAGCCGTTCCTAAGGTGTGGCCTTCTGGAGTCATTATGGCGCTTTCCTCGTTTCGTCGTTCACATCAGCACGTGAGCTGGTAGCAAATTTCTGTTTTTTTCAGACGTGTGATGAGTTACGCATGCACACGTTCACGCTCTTGCTGAGTGAACTCTTCGTCTTTTATGGCAACCTTACGCAACCTTTCGCAATCATCGCTAAAAAGAAAGACGTGTTAAACATATGGAAACGCGCTATCATGGCAGTCATTCAGTTTAGTTAGTACAAAATCGGAAAAACATGCTGACACTTGACAGGCTTGAACATTACTACACGCAGGGTATTAAGCAGGGTGAGTTAGTTTCATTACAAAATAGGAAATGTTTGTTAAGAAGGGTCGACAGCAAATGACTGGATTCTCGCGGGTGTATTTCAGTATTATGGCATAAGCCAGCTGGTGGATCGGCCATAATAGCATTACTAAAGAAAAACAATATTACAATTAAAAATACAGGTACGTGAAGAATAGGAAATCCAAAATTTTCTTCAGTGTAAATATGAAAGCAAAAGTCCAATACGAATACACAAGCGGCGCTACCACTTACATTTGGAAATGTAAGCCATACTTTCTTCGCGTCTTTTTCCTGCGTTCTTGCGTCATTCTAGCGGCATATATGTCAAACAGAAGTAAACAACTAGGCCGTAAACAATAACGCTCTTGAAGTTGCTCAGTGATTATTTTAATTTATTGCTTACGCATTTAAAAAAAGCACGTTCAAGCTAACAGGAACAAAAAATGTATCACTTTTAACTGATTTTCGCGCCTCCCGTGGAATGCTATACGGATGACATCAGCACTGGTCTTGTGACGACAGTCCACGTGAAGCTATGAAGTTTGGACCATCTCCTTATTCACTGCTGCCACTGCTCATCTGTTTCTCTTCGGGAAAGACGCCGTCACATTTTTTTTTTTCGCAAAGTAGAAGCCAGATGTGTGATTCATGTGGCTTTTCATTTAACGAATATGGCTTGATGGGGGTCTCACAGTTCACTTAGACCTGTACAATGTGAGGTGCGCTGTCTCGTGATTCAGCCTGTTCTAGCGAGCCCCACAGCGGTGGTCTAGAGGCAAACCCCCACGTTCTAAAACGTCTCTTCACTCAACGCTTAACCTTTACTTGAGAAAGCCGATGGAAGCGCCGTCTCTAGGCACGGGAAGTCACTCCATATCAGCGATAATCTGCTGCAATTCTTGAGCAGCGCAGCGTCATTTTGAGCCGAGCTGTGGTGCAGTGCTCCACTTCGTCAAGTGAAGGCTGAAAGTAGAGTCGAGGAGCGTTTGTGAATACGGGGGTAAGGTACTCGGCTGCTGATCCGCAGGTCGCGGCATCGAATCTCGGCTGTGGCGGCTACAATTTTGATGGAGGCGAAAATGATGTAGGTCGGTGTGCTCAGATTCAGGTGCACGTTAAAGAACCCCAGGTGGTCAAAATTTCTTGAGCCCTCACTATAGCGTCTCTCATAGTCACATGGTGGTTTAGGGACGTCAATCAGTCAATGCTTTGCGCACAGACAGAAGTTAAATATATGTGTCCATAAACCTACCAAGTTACCAGGTACACTATGATTGCACTTTGAAACTGACTTGCGAATACCAGAGGTGTCGTGCTTTATTATTAATTTGTTCCTTGCGCTCGTGCAATCGCTTTGTCACACTTGTAAACCACTGACAACATGCAATGGGGCCGCCTTTAAAGGTTCTACTTTGCTTCAATTACAGGCAGCTCCGCCTCAAAGGCTCAACACCTTGCCAATGCGGAAGCACGAGGCAGGCAAGAACAACAGTCCAGTGGATAGACGTCATTCGTGACGTAAATGGATGCTGCACTGGCCATGGACATACTGATTGATATGCGGGGTTTAACGTCCCAAAACCACCATATGATTATGAGAGACGCCGTAGTGGAGGGCTCCGGAAATTTCGACCACCTGGGGTTCTTTAACGTGCACGGGCCAACAACATTTCTTCCTCCATCGGAAATGCAGCCGCCGCAGCTGGGATTCGAACCCACGACCTGCGGGTCAGCAGCCGAGTACCTTAGCCACTAGACCACCGTGGCGGGGCTGGCCATGGACATACTCTCACGAAAGGTAGCGTGACAATACGAGTACTAGCTTGTGTGATTCACTATGCAGTAAAGGCTCGTTAATTCCAACCTAGTTGCACCGTCGCAGTAGTATAGCGGCTAAGGTACTCGGCTGCTGACCCGCAGGTCGCGGAATTGAATCCCTGCTGCTACGGCTGCATTTTCGATGGACGCAAAAATGCTGAGGCCCGTGTGCTCAGATTTGGGTGCACGTTAAAGAACTGCAGGTGGTCGAAATATCCGCAGCTCTTCACTACAGCATCCTCATAATGATATGGAGGTTTTGGCACGGCAAACCCCACATATCAATCAATCATTCCAACCTAGTTATTCGAAGTTAAAGTCAATTCGAATGGATGACCTGGTCCCGGTACAGCACTGTACACTTCGAAGGGGACAGGGAGCGGGACTCCCGATAATTCAAATACGTCGGTATGCCAAACGGTTAAGTCACACCGAGAGCCCTTGGTTTTTACTGCTCCTCGCTTAAATCAGCCCACAGGGATGACGATGTTGCTGGAAAATTGAAGCAAAGCAAATATTTTAGCGATGAAAACCAGAAAACTCAGCATTTCTCAAGGGATGGGAAATTGTGACGCTGCGGTTGAGCTGTTTGGCAAGCTGCAAACAATGCTCACGGAGTCGCGACTCTAAAAACGGTAAGAAATGCAAATTACTGATTATTTTTTATTTTGAGGGCTTTAGCTTTGCCATGTAAATAAACACATTCTGGAGCATTAATGGCGTCATATATTTGGACATGACGACACAACTAAGATGAACGCACATCGCTGCTTGTTTGTGGCGTACCACTTGCTGATCAATTGATCATGCTCGCTGTAAGAGTTCCAGGAACAGAATTTACGAAATCACCTGTCACAAACGTGCAGTAGCACCTAATTCGCAATAACGAGTCCGGAATTGGCGTCAGTGGGTTTTACCCGGGCAGTGAAGCGCAATACCTGTTTATTTTAGCCCCTATCCCCTGATTTGAACTCCGCGCAACTCGAAAAATTCTATAGTCCAATTCGAGTTAGACCGAACGAACTTTTATTGCACTACTTCCATTGTCATTACAAAAAGCGTTTCGTTCTGAAGAAATTACCCGAGAAAATATAACTGTAGCTCTGGTGTTACATAGAGCACGAGGAAAACTTTTAATGGGCATGACGTAAGACTTGTAACCACGATAGTCTGAGCTCATTGATAAAACAAGTACACTGATATTCTGACTGCTGTCGCCATCAGCGTCCACATTATCATCTTCATAGCCAATCGAGTGCGTGTGATATTTATATAGAGTACCATGATAAAACACCAAACAAAACTTTGTGTCGAAATATGCACCTGAGTACTTGCTCGCATTTCCTCAACTTGTGCACAAATCTTTCTTTTTATCGTGCGGTGGAAGAACTCTGTCAATGCTGGAGCTCTTGGGGTGCACTTCACAAACCCCATAACAACCCTCAGGCGGTAAAATAGCACCTCCCTTTCAAATACTGCGGTCATTGCATTTCCTCTAGTGAAAGTCATTTCTTCGGTCAAATGCTTCTGCGTACAACGCTCTGTCGTGGGCCGTATAAGGTTGCGTTGTTTCCGGTTTACGTCACGTGGGGCATCTCGAGAGTTGCGCAGCGTGCCTGCCTTAATGACCTCACGCCCGCGTGGCGTAATTGTTGACGTCATCACACTCTACTTCGCGCTATGGTGCTAGGAGGAAGGAAGGAAAAGAGCTATAATTAGAACAAAGTAACAGTCCTGATTGCAAAACAACTGAGCTGAAGAAAACAGAAACGTGGGGAAACGAATGAAGCCGCAACAGACAAAATGGGACACGGTGCTTATCAGCCATCGTTATTTTCAACTTCGATTTTAAAATACTACAAAAAACTCTCAAGCGGTAGCTGGGGACACTTCATACGGGACTAGGGCCAGATGCCCCAAGACTTGTGCGCTGGTGCTATATGGGTCACAATTCATTTTTTTTTTTAACATAATACCAGTTTTGTCCAAATACGCTTGTACAGTGAACGCACACCCACTTACACAGGCCCACAAAATAGTTTTGAGCTTTTTATATTGTCACTTTTCTTTGCATTCCTCGAAACAGGAAACCGACAGGTTTTTGTGAAAGTCAAGCTGCCGGTCTGTTGCCTGGAAAGCAAACTAGAAAGCTATTTAGGGCTCATCTTTTCCTAGCCTTTTCACGGCTATGTTTGTCCATCAGCCACTTTTTTGACCACTGCTGAATTGCTCTTGCGGAAGCCACCAAAAGCCATCTGGTCAGCGCGCAGATCTATTCAAAGGTTCATCACGGGGTGGCTATTCCCGCCGATTGTCCGAACATACGGAGTCTATACGCGTGTGGCAATGTTGCACTGTCGGCATGCCATCTGCCGTGTACTCACACAATGCCACTCAATGGCGGAAAAAGGAAGGCTTTGGCGTCTGTACGAAAAAGATTCCGTCGAGAGCTGGACGCAGCTCCATGTGACCTCACACGTGTGGGAAATCTGTATCGAGAGCTTCGAGGAAAAGCGAAAGGAATGACTAGTGTGAGCACTGCGGGTACACGGAGAAGGGCTAGGGTATGTTGCGCACATGTGGCTTGGTCCCATGACCTCGCATATTTTCTATTGCTGGTCACAAAAGACGAATGACAGGCCGTTGTCTGAGTGACGTCGTTCCTCAAGAGTCGTCGACGAGCGATGAGACGGAAGATGATTCAAAAGGGTAAAATAGTGCATTGGGAGTGTGGGCAGTTGGGTAGCTGGGAAACGTGACCTATACTCATATCTACTATGAATGGCGGAACGAACGATGGGCTGTAGTTATAACAGCGGCTTCATCCAACATCGAGGCAGTAAGCAGTGATAATCCATAAACGATGTACAAATCAAGGACGCATACTTCGTTTCTTTCGATGGAATTTTGGTGGGATCACGAGATTGTTAGAGTTGAGATGTTGACGATGCGGGGTTGACGCTCTGCAATGTTGTACTTAGAGAAGATAAGCCAAATAATTCATGGATGTCGAGAAAATAATTTGCCTGAATGAAAATAAGTACGCTTGCAGTCATCTGGTGTACGTTATTGCACGGTCGGCCACTTTTTTTTTTTTTAACTTCGAATAGCAACGACAATGAGGATGCAGGAGACAATGGCGTTCCGTTCCTAATGACGATGCATGTGTTACAATCAGTGACTCATGCAGTGTCATGGAAATAGACATGTTATGGAATATGCAAGACGCGGTCAAAAATAATCTCAGCTAGCTAAAATGAAGAACCATAACCTATTCTCTCGAATCAAATCATACTTCACTTGTACGGAAGGAGGACCTGGCGGGTGCGAAATAGAAGAAAAAGACAATCGTCAGAATCAATTAGAAGGAAACGCAGCTGTTTCACACGTACTGCGCATAGAAAACACGTCTTCCACTGTTACTGAAAAAAAAATAAGACGTGCGAAACCAATTCAATTACATTGCATCCTTACGTGACAGCTACATTCGCTTGATATTGCGTGAAGAGAACGAAGTTGTTTCCACAGCGGGTAGCCTACGTTAGCTGAAATTCACCAGCACAGCATAGTCAGTGGTACTAGCGATGCTTTATTCATTGCAGGGCTTGATGTATAAATTGTGCAAGACCGCAACGATATACATTTTTAAGCTAGTAATCCGGCACACATCAATGACAAATTTAGTCATCGGAAAACCTGGACAGACCTTTATTTATGGTAGATCTGTACACTACTATTCGCCTTTCAATGTTCAGTGCGTTCGTATTTTACGGCAACACATTTCAGCGTGTATATATATAAAAAGCAGTTCTTCCAACTTACGCTGCCAATGCATGTAACTCTCAGACAGTGCCATTTTCATCTGTGGACATCGTTCAGGAACCAGACGACTGAGACGGCGTTCAGAAATCAGACGAGGTCTCACGACGACCCACTGAACTTGCAAGGTAATCCAGTTTTTATTCGCCGCAACTGAGACTACAAAAAGAGGAAAATGACACAAAGAGCTCTGTACCGGTGGGTGGTCCGGTGTAATGGTTCTAAGTATATTACACAGTGTTCGTTTCGTGCTTGTCCTCAATGAAACAAAATAAACAAGAAAAAGACAGGCGTATTCACCGGAAGAGAGCTCTTTTCACCGATGGCTTTGGAGGAGTAGTTTATTGCGTTCGGAGGCGTTCTGCTCTATAGCGCCGTGTACATGCAATATCCATTCAACACAGATCATCTACTCTTTGCGATTCCAGGTTTTGGCGAGGCAGAAAACTGGGCGGCAAGTATACAAAACCCAAAGGGACAACGAATGACGTAAGAGATGAAAACGTGAGCATGCATCTAAACCCAAGAAAAGAAGCCCTAACGAAGGCCTGTTGTGTGCTTTGGTATATGAAAAAAAAAAAGGCTGTTCCTGTTTCTGGTTCGTCCTACATATGGATGCCAGGCCGTGAGGGGCAGAGGCGTCTGCCGTATTATGGGAACGTGACGGTGTAATCGTTTCCCAGTGGTCGTTAGACGCCGGTCACTTGTCGCTTTGGGCTGCGGAAACATGGCGTCAGTGTTGAGCAACAAAAGCGGTGACAAACAGATAGAAAGCCCAAAACAACGCAACAAGCTGAAACAGAAGGGGTTTCCGCTGCCAACGTGGATGTTGTGTTGGCTATACTGTTATGTTTTGGCCTTTCGAATTTGTTGGTGTGAGCATTCATTCGTTTTTGTTTTTTTAATTCTTGGTACACGTACAAAATTCTGTGTTGATGCAATGGTTTACAATGATCCGACAACGCTAAAACATACGTAAGTTATGTCAAGCTTTCGTGGTACTTTACAGGAATTTAATGAAATATTCAACCTTTCTTTCTGATGTACCGTAGTTGTAGTGTATTTGCGAAACACCAGATGGCAAGTTGCAGATGAGCTCCTACGCGTTAGACATAGGAATTCGTTCATAATTCACTAGAGTCTTACCAACAAAATATCTATAAAAACAAGATTGTTTTAGAGCCCATTCGTATTCCATAACCTAAGTATTTAACCGAAACCTAAAAGATACAAGTGGCCAGTGTACTACAGAACACTTTTAATATGCGCTGAAGGCTAAATGTAATGCAAAACAAAAGTCTCTCTAGGTCAATGGTCGTTTTCTGTGAATCCTAGGTATGAGATAATACCACGATTTGAGCTAGTGGTATTCACTCAATATGGTGACATTCAGTGATACAGGGTTAGAGTTAGTCGGTGACACTTGTAACTAACGTGGCTGTTTATTAGAAGTCTGCATCGCTAGGCGACTCTCAACAATCCTGTATTGCGCAAATCAAAATGGTTCATGGACTCGGCAGTCACGTAGTCTGTGCTAGCAAATCGGCCTGCTTTGATTTGTCTATTTCAATTCAAGCGTGCACATCTAGTTCCCCAAGTATAGGGTAGAATACTGGTTATTACAAACGTGTTATTATACTCACTGCTACACATTTTCTTGTTTTGAATTTTAATATTGTTTTTTGTGAAGATGCGTAGTTGCCATGCAAAAATACCTTCCGTAATACCGACAAGCAGACTTGTATTCTTAAAGGCTGCAACTTCATCACTGCGAGAAGGCAAGTCCTCTTGTCGCAACGTTAGACAGAGCACAGCCCCTGTTTACGAACTGTTCATCACAGGCTTCCATCTTCCTCTGAGTCCTGCCTCTTTGTTTATTTTGTAACACTGCACGCTTTTAAGGGGCCAGCTGCAACCGGTGAATCAGCAAACGCGAAGAATCTTACGTGTTATGCGCGGTATGCTTTTATTTGGTCGCTAGATTGCGAAGGTTTTGTCGAGCAGCTTTCGCGCGAGGCTCGGAATAAGCGATTATCCTGGAAAGAAAAAAAAAATAACTGAACAAAACGATGTCGGAAACAAAACAAGACTCATACAGAAGTCATTTTCCTTTGCCTCGTTGTGCTATAGCTTGAGGGACGTTCTATTTTTATTTTTTCCTTTTCGAAACCACCACACGAAAAGCAGAGTTGCGCAATCGGGACATTGCATCACATCTGCGCCCTGTATATACGTATACATGTAGAGGACGCTTGGTGATGTCAGCTTCTGCGCGTACAAGACAGTCGGGGAGGAATAACGACTTCGTCGCTTTTACGCGTGGTGTGGCGACAACGTCGAATTGCGGAGGTAGTGGATGTGATATTATGCAAGAACGCGTATAGTGCCTATACCAGCAAAGTAGATTCGCACGGCCGGGTAAATAGGTGCTCGAATACGTATACTTTCGAACGAGAATAGTTTTGGTACTAGGCCAACCTTATTTATTTGTGCAGCTTTGCAAAGTTCTCACATTTATTTCTGTTCTTACGTAGATTTTGAGAAAAAAAAAGGACAGTGTTCTCGCATTTATTTCTCTTCTAACGTAGATTTCGAAAAAGAAAGGATTGTGTAAATAAGGACAGCGTTGCATATGATTCAGCAAGATAAAACGAGCCTGCCACTCATGGAGCCAATTCCACACGTGGAAGCGTATGGGCTCTAATTCTAGAGCATATGCACGAAGAAAAAAAAAATGTGCCCCGAAAGTTTCCAGCATTCAGTAAACACGCTCGGAAATAAGTGCTCTTTTTACGATTTGTTGTTTCGTTTGAGGCCAAGGTTAAAGTATTTACATTCCTTGGAAAATTGTGCTGCCAAAATGTCGAAAGTTGATTGTGCTATGACTGCCAAGATTGACCTCAATATTTTTTTATTTTGATTACGCCAACCTCGCTAATTGCCCGTACGGAGCTTACAGATGAGAATGTGTGCTTAACTAACATAAGGCTGAACAAACTCAACTAACATAACTAACATAAGGCTGGAAATATATAAATGAAGCAATCCCCATATACGAAAAACAAAAGAAAGAAAGGGGCACAGGGTAGGGCCCCATTTTGTCTGTATGGATTGCGTCTTTAATATTTCTTGAGTACAAGAACCTAACTTCACCAAGAACACGTTCTACTAGCAAAAGGCTTTGCGAGCTTTTTTGGAGGATCTACTGGTAACTTTTATTTAGCAATGCCATTTATGTGATACACGGGCCATACTTTCCTGTTACCTCAATACTGCCCTTGTCATGGAGATATACACAACTGAAATAATTATCTGTAATAGCTTTACGCCTCGTGGAGTATTTTACTGCGCAACGGGTTAGAGACGGATTGAGAAGGAACACAGCGCTGAACTCTCAACGGAAATTTATTTGGAAAAAGAAATGACTTATGTAGGAGACAATGAGTCATCAAAACTTCGCGCACGAGCACATGTGTTCCAGCACAACGTGCTTCATGTCTGTCTAACAGGAAGTTATATTCTTTATCTTGAAAAGTGACATGTGGATGACTTATGCACGCGTTATTGAATTTATTGAAAAAAGCTTCAGCTATCTCATGCGTGCACTGATCCACATGTCTATATTTATTGGAAATTTTCTGCAAGCAGGGCGCACATCCACATGATCTCGTCTCATTCCTGTCTCATTTGGCAGCGCATTGTAGATCATGCTAATGTGTGCCGTACTTGCAGAAAACTTCCATCAAATATAGACATGTGGATCAGCACACGTGTAAGATAGCCGAAGCTTTTTTCATTAAATCCAGTAACACGCGCATAAGTCATCCACATGTCACTCTTCAAGATAAAGAATATAACTTCCTGTTAGACAAGACATGAAGCGCGTTGTGCTGTAACACATGTCCCCTTCCACGCAGTTTTGATGACTCATTGTCTTCTATATATGTCCTTTCTTTTTACAAATAAATTTTTGTCGAGAGTTCAGTGCTGTGTTCCTTCTCTGTCCGTGTCTAACCTTAAAATATTCCACTGTAAAATATTCCACGATGAACATCCACCAAGTCGCACAACTCGCGATTCTGCTTTGTACCTCCTTTGATCGCACACCGCTTCGTCGATTCATGCTCATACCTGTGCCTATCTGCAAAATGCAAACAAACCCCAAGTTTCAAGACACGGCATAGAGAATGGGCACTTTGTCATTTACATATCTGAATATATTCGGCATGACATTTGATTGTAAATATTGGTTATTCAGCACCACCTAGTATAATTACGTGTTCGGCCTAAGTGTGTAGAAATGGAAATTTTTAAGCTTCTGTCACGATAAACCCCCGCTATGAGACAGAGAGGGGAAAAATGAATGTAAGAATCGTAGGGATATAAAATAGACTACGTCCAGTTTGCTTCCTTACACATGGGAAAGCAAATGAGGGAGTAAAAGTAAGAGGAAATGAAAGACGCTTATTATCACGCACACAGTGATGTGTAACAAAAGGCGCTTGCATGATCGCGTTCAAGTACTGCGAGAAGGCTCTTGCGGCTTTCTGGGCAGATGTGCCGGAAAAGAAGGGCTTTCATATCTTTCCTTTAGTAAAGGGCGGCTTATCCAGTCTCTTCAAGGGAGACTTGAGGGTTTAGCCTGGTTTTTGAAATTGGTAAGAGCGGCACAGGAGATGATCAGTAGCCTTCACACTGTTGCAGTTATCGTAAATAGATTAATCTGCCCTAGCAATGCGATATATGAACCCTGGTACAAGCTCTCCAGAACACCGTAACGACAATATATGTGAACGTTCTTTTACGAGACACATGGCTTTAAACAAACGCTATTAACTGGCTTCAGGATCTCTCAAAAGTATACCAGTCTGCCCCATTTTGTGTCCCCCCACTTTTTTTTAGCTGCTTTAGATAGAACTCAAAGCAGCATGCACACATTGTGATATGTAAAGTCAGGACGCGCAATTTGCAAGGTCGGTGTGATGAAGAGCAAATATTTAATGAGGTAAATTATTTTTGGCAGGCATACCTAAATTTACGGACACACATGGTCCATCTTTCTTGGGAAGTGGCCGAAATTCGAGGGTGCTTTTGAGGACAGCGCTTAACATGGCCTCTTGAATATAATAGAGAGAACCCTTACAAACAAAGTTACCAATACATCGCAGTCTTATGGCATTCCGCACATAAGCCATTAAAAAAAATTAGTGAAACAACTTTTTAAGTTTGCTTGTTCGGTATATACAGCTCGAAACGGAAGGAACGCGTGAACATGGGATAAAATTTTCTGATAAATTTGTAGCAGAACCGGTACAGCCAGCAAAACATCTTTCTTTACATTAATGAGCATGGGAAGCCGGAAAGATATAAATTTGTTGCCCATTATGTCCTTCCTCAATGAAATTGTACCACACGTGCAGTTGAGGCTTTCTAAGTTCGTTGGAATTGTCACGCGCCACAGACGCGTTTGCTGCAAAATGAACGTGCCCATGCGTGCCAGTGAGAGCTAGGGTGCAGTTTACTCTGTTTTACAGTAGCAATAGCACTAGACCCAAACGGCTTCACTGCACGCTCAGTGTATGACCCTTAGTGTTACTAGTTAATTGTAGGAACATCAACTTTTCCAAAACAGCCGTGAATCAGCCGTCAAAGCATGCCATTTCTAAACCTTGAGCTAGATACCGCACTCATCTATCGGCGATTGAGTTAGTTTGGAGCGGCTACAGCAAGTACGCAAACACAGAGATAAGGATTAGGCAGAAGTGACAAGTGTTGTTATCGGCAACGACCACACCCTGCCGCCGGCCTTTACTTATGTGCCTTCATAAAGTAGTTGCTGTTTCGAGACTACACGTTACCCTGACCTTCGCCGCGATTGCCGACATATCGTGTACGCCTGTCGAACCCACGCAAAGCGTACCTCACCTCCAAGCTGTGTAAAAGAAGTTGCTTAAGCTCTGCCACGTCTTCGAGACAGCGGCGTCAGCGTTTGTGTATACATGTATATTTCGCTCCCCTATTAGCGATATATATATCTGAGTCGTTATTTCGACGTACGCATCTCCTATTGATTTTGAAACGAAGGCCACTGTATCATTTAATATGGAAGTTATTTCAATGTATGCTGCATCAAGGGGCAACCAAGTGAAAAAAAAAAGTTGTCTGGGAACATCATTATAGGTCTCATTTAACAACGCTAAACAATTAGAAAGGCCATGGCAGGGATGCAGTATACGTTCCTTCAGCACTCCCCTCTGACTTTAACGTCGCCTTCTCTACATTTTTTCTGTGTTGTATCAGTTAAACTAACCATCTCGGAAAGCTACTACAAAAAACATTGCACGCTTGTATCAAATCACTAAAATAATAATAATAATAATAATAATAATAATAATAATAATAATAATAATAATAATAATAATAATAATAATAATAATAATAATAATAATAATAACAATAATAATAATAATACCTCCAATTTAACGTCCTAAAGCTATAATATGATTACGTAAAACATCATAGTGGAGGGTTATGGAAATTTCGACTATCTGCACCGTGTTCTTACTAGTAACTAGCCCTGAAATCAACAGTACACGGGCTTCCATTCATTTTGCAGCCATCTAAATGCGACTGCCGCGGCCAAGACTGAATCCATGTCCATCTGGTCAGCAGCCGAGTGCCTTGACCGCTACATGAAGGCGGAACCGCATGCATCGTTTCGAAGAAAAACGAGAAATATAAATATCGATCACGTTAGAAAGCTTGGTCCAAGCGCAGCCGAAAAAGTGCTTACTCTCATAAATAAAGCTTTATTAAACAAAAAAAGGTATTTAGAGCGGATAGATGTGTAATATAGCAACTGGTTCAACTTGCCATATTGATTCTACATGACGGTCCACCTGGTAGATGGAGAAGTCGGCTGCTTAAGTAGCCTAGCCTTTTGAAAGGCATCGTTCCCGTCTGCCTTGTGGTATTGATGGACGAAGTTGTTCTGACGCACTTTGGTCGGATACCGGCGTGCAGGTGTCGTACAGGTCTGTGTGAGAGACGTCCATCACGAGATGGCACTATGCGCTACTTGATAACAGCCAGTGGTCATCAGTGGTTTCGTCTTACAAAAGGAGTTTTTTTTTTTTACAAATACAACTGAGACGCCAAGAAGAGAAAGGTGGAATGGAAGCCCTCCCCATGCGCTTTATACCACTGCACTGCCTACACACACATCTTATCGACCAGGCCTTTTACCTTAGCTCGGTGCACACAACAAGCATAAAAAAAATTAGGAACCCTAAAGCTTCCCCTTTGGGAGTTAAACGCATTAGCAATATCCTGTTTTAGGGGCGAAGCTCCTTATGGCGTGGCTTGTGCGTTCCTCGTAGTACGTAACCACCAGTGGCACATACCCGAAATAGTGGTCCTTACAATGTCTGCTGGATGGGGGCACTTGTATATGATGAATACATGATGAAAAGATGTGAGATGACTGTGCTTGGAGTTTTCTCTAGACATATGGACGGACGAACGGACTGACACACGCACGGACGGACAGGCAGAGGGGCGCACGGACGGAGGACAGACAGAGGGATGGCCGCAAAAAGAGATGGATGGACAGACAGACGAATGAACAAACGGACGGATGCACCAAGGTTCACACAGATAGGCGGACGCAAGAACGGATAGACAGACAGACTGACGAACGCTGCGCCCCACCAATCATCGTTCACTCCGTGGATATGCTGTGATTTTTTTTGAACTTGCTCTGCACCCACTAAGTGGTCTTAAGACAATAAGCGCAGAACCACGAAGCCATTATGATAATCACTTGTTCACTTGTTGGTACAAGCGCCCACTGACAGTGGGCGGTTGTACCACGCATTATTACTGCAATATTTCATGTTGCATTGTGAAGCATGTATACAGGACGCGTGTACCTGTAAAGCAGGAAAGCCACTTTCACTGCATTTCCAAGCAAAGAAAGTTATCTTCTCTGTATTTACGAGCAGACGTGCGGCCGTGCGGTGGAACACCCGCTTGCTACGTAAACGATCCGGGTTCGATCTCAATTGGACCCAAAAGCTACCCTGATTCAGTCCCCGCTCTTACCCAGGATCTTTTTCATCATTTGTGTCAGTTGAATCATTCTCAATTTTTCGGTCATTCATAACATAATTTTTCACTCACAGCCTACGACGCCGACGCAGGAATTTCTGTGGCACGACCTCTTTAACGCTATCGCGTTGATAATCTTGGTCCCGGCTGCTCTCAGCAAGCGCGACTGGTACGTGATATGCAGTAGTAGTAAGTGATTACTAAATGAAAAGAAGATAAAAGTGAGCCCCGTAACTGTCTCTCAAGGGGAGGACACCTCAACAGTAGTGGGTGCAGAGAGGGATGGGGGTAAGGAGGGATCAAAAGGATAGGATTAAAATGCACGGAGATAGAGAGAGCGGAAGGAGAGAGCGAGGTGCAGAGACAGCCACATACGGAAGTAAGGAGAAGATAGGAAAGATGAACACGGTCGCAAGAGTCCGAGGACGGGGCACCACTCGGCGAGAGCTCTTGTAGTCTTCAGGAGATTGCGTTGGTAACCTTGGCTAGTTTAGGGTTGTCAGTGAGTGAATGTTGGCATTTAGGTGCACGTAAAGAGAACAGAGTATTGGACTTTTTGGATTGTTTTACTATGGCATCTTTCACAATCTTATCGAGTTTCTGGGACGTAAAACTCTGCCACTTTTAGTAATAAAACTGGGGGCAAGCTTACAGTAGGGAAAGACTAGGCACTGCAGTGGTCGTCATTCTATTTGCCAGCGCAGGGCATGAGCAAATATGGCTATCCTCCTACGTAGAAGCGTTGAGCATTATGGTGCATACCTCATGAACCGGTATACACTTGTGAGGTGGGGCTCCTTTAGTGAAACGGATGAAACCGTGAACCCCAAGCCTTTTCACTCACTGCGTGCAGGAGCCACAGCGCAGTCATGACCATCGTATTTTCGACCGTAAAACCTTTGATTGATAACTGGGGCTCAACGTGCGCAAACCACCTTATATGATTATGGGAGACACCGTAGTGGAGGGCTCCGGAAAATTCGACCCCCTGGGGTTTAGCGTGCACCCAAATCTGAGCACATGGGCCCACAACATTTCTGCTTCAATTGGAAATGCAGCCGCCGCAGCCGGGATTCGATCCCACGACCTGAGGGTCAGCAGACGAGTACCTTAGCCACTAGACCACTGCGGCGGGGCGACAATAAAACCTTTATATTTTGGACAACGCCGCTGAGGCAGCTGGCGTGTAAGGTGCTGCAGATGCACACATTAGCTAGTCTCTCGTAAATACATTGTGGCCTGAGCGTGCAGGTGTTGCGTTGATAGAACGTCACTTTCTCGAGCGGTAAGAACAGAAAGACAATCCCTTTCGGTAGCAGACTCGCCGTTTATTGTCTGGTCGTGGGCTTGGATGACTCACAGCCCGACCGAGTCATGGCCAGTTACCCCCGAAATGGACCGTAGATTAGAGCATGCGTCCGGATGTCTTCTTTCTGCACGTGCTTACTGAGACTTAAGCAGAACGCTCCTATCACATGGTCTGCTAGTAAGTCGCCTAATACGAATCGAAAGAGAAGGCCATCGTCTTCTTTGTCTTCTTAGTCGCAAAATTTGACCGGTGCCATCTGTGGGGTCATAAGGAGTGATGCGAAGAATCATCGCCGCGTGATGATGTCACCTTATGACGTCGTCACGGCATCACAAATCACCAATAATATCGACATCATTGTGACGTATCTGTGACGTCACACAACGTAACGTCGCACGACGATGTAATCGCATGATCTTGCTGCATATCAAAAGATAGATCACAGAACCAGGGTTAAACCAATTAAGTGCCGAAATCTTGCAATGCCTTCAATCCTAGAGACATTGGTAAACTACAGCAAGTGCTGTAAGCTTTCGGAGGAAAACGGGGAAGGTAAATACGTTGATTGAGAAGAAAAAGATGGTTTTTACCCATGAGTTGTCTAATGCCAATACATAAGAGACCCTGTGAGCTTTTACCTTCTGCAGTGCGGCGTTAAGATGAAGAGGACGAGTAGGACATATAAAAAACGTGGCCCTCTCAACGAGGCCGGGAAGTTTTCGAAAATAATGCTGCTCAAATCAATCAATGAACAGGGCAGAAAACTCAGCTCCTTGATGAGAGTTCACGGCTAATAAGATTTTAACACTGCAAATGGAGGCGACAGAACAACAGACGTGTCAGGTACGAGGAATGTCGAGACGACATAATGTCGTCTCTACTCTCCTTTCGTTCCCGTTTACATATGCCTTCTACATTGGCCCTCATCCAGTCAATGGGGGTGGAGGGCAAAGTGAACAGCTACTTCTGCAATACTACAAAGTCTAGTACCCCCATACGATACCACCTGACAAGCATCATTATGTTGAGTAAACAAGCACGTGAACGTGAAGGAATCCCTTGATACTAATTGACCAAGTTTTTTGTCAACCAGCCTGCAAATCCCACCCTGTTTAGAAAAAAAAAAAAAAACATGCCGGAGTCTTACTAGATGTTTCTGCCGTGGTTAACCTGTTCGTATATGGAAATGTATTAATTTTGGAAAGTAATAAAAGGTGCTCTTATTGGCCATGTCGCATGCCTAATTTTTGTTTCAGTTTGGTTATGAACTGTGTCTGTAGTAATTACTGTAGATAATAAATTACGGCACATACCTGCTTTCCATGACCAGAAAAGCGATTTGTGTTTCGAAGTGCTAAAATAATCAAGAAAGAGAACAAACACAGAATATATTTAAGCTGTCACGCAGAGTAGAGCACTTGAAAATTTTTTTGTATCGTAGAACAGAAGCAAAGTGTGCTGAAAAGTGAATTATTAAGAAAAAAAAACTTGGGAACCACCACAAAAAGTGAAAGTTAAAGAGAAATTGGTCACGTTCGGGTGCCATAGTAGCGCTAGTCGAATCGATAAGAGATACCACTGCCAGGAACGTGCTGCAGTATTGCTACATAGCTGCCAGAGGCGCAGGCTGATCTCTCATTGGGATACCAGCATTACCCATCCTGATGTCTATGATAGGTATGATGACATCTTTGCTGGATACGGTGAAAAATGTAGGTGGCGCTGGGTGTAGTCACAAGCTGAGAATAATGACGGACGTGCTGGGCCCTTGGTGGGTGCGTTGCGGGTTGCTGGAAAAGTTGGATGGTTGGTGTACACAGGGTGGTTTAAATGGGCACATGGTGAGACATTCCTTGGACGGAGACTGAGACATGTGGTGGGCATATTGGGTGCATGCTGGGTGAGTGCTGGGTGAATGTTTCGTAAATAAAGTCACTCAGCATTCAATTTTTCGGGATGGAATGGTGTAGTCCTGCCGTACTTCACTTGTGTTCATGCGCTCGTTTATATGTGGGCGTGTATA
This sequence comes from Rhipicephalus microplus, assembly GCF_013339725.1. NCBI lineage: Eukaryota > Metazoa > Arthropoda > Arachnida > Ixodida > Ixodidae > Rhipicephalus > Rhipicephalus microplus. The sequence goes on from NC_051167.1 coordinate 187,537,476, forward strand.
TACACAGACGCAAAATAGATAACTGGGCCGCGCAGCATCACCCCCCCCCCCTTTCCCCTTCTTGATACACCACTGGTGCAATAGGTGTGACAAGTAAGATAAAGAAAGTATTACGGCTGAGGGTTCACCGATGGTTACTGGTACATCGCATTTTATAGGTGATTCAGGGTCGACCGTATTTATGATGCGTACTAATATCATTCGAGAAGGTCTTCGCATTGTTGTGATTAACGTTTCACTGTATAGGAAATGTCCTCCGCTATAATATATGCTTACGGTGCTCGTTTGCTAACCCGAAACTGGTGGATTCAATCCCGGTCGTGCCGGTCGCATCGCAATGCAGGCGGACTGGTATAGACCCATGAGTTGTTCGATGTCGGTAAACTTTAAAGAGCACAGCGGATCGAAATGTTCAGAGCCCGCCACTATGCAGCATTTATCACAGTCATATTGCCGTTTCAAACGCAAGACGCCGCAATTATATGTAACTATAAGACATGCTGTGTCAACCACCAGAACACAAATGTAAGCGTGAATTCTCCGTAGCCTTTTACTAGGGCATCTCTCACAGCTTAACAAGCCTACTTTGGCCCATTGAAACCTTCCCACCAATCAAACAACCAAGCAACGAACCAGGAGCTCATGAAACATGCACATGAAACAAACACAATCACTAAGATTATAGCGTCCTTGAAGCCACAAAAAAAAAAACACATGAAAGGTCAGACCAGGCGCAAGAAAAAAAAAAGACACGCGATAAATCACCAGGAAAGTCGTTCGCTGCCTCTACAAGTCTATAGACGCACAGACGATCAATAGGTACTTTCCTCTCAGCGTGCGGTTTGCGATGAACGGTCACAGAAGCTTGAAGGGGAAAAGCTGTGCTCTTTTTTTATATACTTGTGCGGCGTGAATAACAAAGCTGCTGCATACTGAGTGAGCGACTCTCATTGCATGCGCGCGTGTGTTTTACTGCGTGTTTTACTTTGAATAGCCTCACAGAAGCAAGCACGACCGACACACATAGCTGACTATTCAAGAGCCCGCCAACACTAACACAACACAACTGCGCACCAGATGCGCATTTCTCCGAATAGCTGCGAAAGCACATGCTGCCAATGTCAGCGGAAGCTACGGAAATGGCCAGAGAACTCTTAGTAATAACTATCCAGTCCCGCGAATCTATAGCAAGCTTAGGTGCAGAAAACAACTTATGGCTAAAATCTCGGCATCATGCTTGCAAAGCTAGGGAAACATTATACCAACTCAGAAGATTCTCACCAAGTTCGAAACGTCCGCCAGTCTCACTTCACAATGAACGTTTTCGCCGTTGAGTCGCTGCTAGAACGAAGTTAATCAAACATGCAAATGGGACTCCATCACAGCAAAAGTAGTTTACCCGAAGAAGAAGCTCAACCAGATGAAATTTTTAACAAGATATCACGTTTTGACGCCACCAGATAAGAAGCTGACTTGGTTATGTTAAGTTCTTCCAAACTTGTACCATATTAGCGTGCTCAACAACAAAGCAAGAACACTGGAGTCCAGGAAGCTTCGACTGCCATACGCTCGAAAGGTGTTCTGATTGCTGGGACATATCTTACAATGACAGTTTTAGCACCACGATTCGAAACTGTTGCTTGAGCACCCGGTAGCTAACGATACTTACTGTCAATGTAAATTTCTAATTCTTGGTGTAACGTGCTTTGCACGTACATACCTGATGATTAGTTATAACAAAGTAACAGAACCTTGCTGAATGGTAAGAGGTTTATCAGCTATCAAAATTCTACATGACAAGGTACGATTTGATTCCATGAAATGCAGCAGAGAGGAACTAACAAGGATACAACGGAAACGAAAGGGCTGTGTGCAAGTGACAGTGTACTCACAATGAAAAAGATAAATAAGACCTTATAAATAGCATAACGTTCAATAATGAAGCAGCATGAGCTGATAATCTTGGAAGTGAAGTTATCACAGCCGTAAAGGCAGTCCTGTGAAGAAATTTTGAGTTTACTGGCAGCGTTGCTGCTACGATCTCTCCTCAACGCCTGCGCATATTAGCACTCTCCTTCCGAACAATTGGCAAACAATAAGCAAAAGTAGAACAAGTCAAATTCGCAATCACAGAAGTCGTTCACCGCCATCTTTGTCAATGGCCGCGTCTGTAAATGACCGCGTGAGAAAACGTTGGCCTGAGAGAAAGGGTGCCGTGCGTGTCGCACGAACAGTAAGAAAAGCAAAGAAGACGAAAGACAGATCGATCTTGTCATGAGGTAAGCGCGTTTAGAAAGACAAAGCGTGGCCTCGTTAAAGCCCACCGAGTGATCTGTACCTCTTTGCCAAGCATTCAGGGTGGGAAGCGTTTAAGGACTCGCCTTGAAAGACAAGTTGAACAACCTTTCTACGAAAGCTCTTACTCTGTAGTAGTTGTTCAATATCGGCACTGATATGGCAAAGTAGGCTACATTAAGACAAGGTAAGAGGGTGACATTTAGCCGGCAATGGATGCAGTCACCACGCGTGGCATCGGATCGGCGTCAAGCTGTGGGTAAATGTAATTGCAGAAAATGATGAACCTAAGGAAACAGGACGCGCCTGACGAAAATACGGGATATAAATCTGGAACATCAATCTATGACCGGAGAAAGCAGACGCAGGGGAGGTAATTCATCGCTTATGCAATATAATACGTGATACCACGACGTTCACTGCACCGTTAACGTTATTGAATACTTGCGGGTGCACAAGAGGTCTGACTGTGGGAGTGTTAGCCAGAAACTTGAAATGGAAAGATGAGGACCTTGAGCTCAACAGGCCTTCGCTGTGTACCTTACCTCACACCACTCGCATCACTAAATCCTAGCGCTAGAAGTTCGATGAATTTTGCAATTTAGGTGTGTTTCTGGAGAATAACTGAGCAATTGAGTAATATTTTGAACAGTGCTTATTGTTTTCGCTCACAACCAGTTCAGCAATTTCATACTAAAAACTACGCGTTAAAACAGAGTGACAGGACATGATAATACGATGTTTAGGGTCATGATGTTATACATAAGATGTCTAGGACATGGCAGTAGCTGATGATGCAATCACTGAATATAATAAGGGGCTAAGAAGATGCGAGCTAAGACATTAAAACTTTTCAAGGGTTGAAGTTTCAATTCCGTGCATAGAACATGGCAGTAAAAAAACTGCTTCCATACTCCCTCTCCCGACGTGTACTACGTGTATTCCTGCGCACTAGCTACAGCACCACGTGTGCAGTTCTTTTATCGGGAACTGGTCTTCTATGCAGAGGGGTGTGCGTTTCCGAAAGTCTTTAGACCCACGAAAAATCAGAAGGCAATGCAGTTGTGCTGCTTTTATTTAGTGTACCAGTGCCTTAATGTCCAGGAGTATACTAAGTACATAAAAAATTGCCATATAAAAGTTTTTTAACACGGTACAAGGGCAGTGCATTCTTGCAATTTCAAGAATACGCAGCGTGAATTCAAACGTATTTCACTCAGGGGCAGGCTGCGTTGCACAGGTCATTCGAACCATCCGAACGACACACATAAGCGACACATATTCAGCTATACCCCGTATAGATAAAAGGTCATTGTAATTTCGGAGGAAGATACAAAGTTACCGGTTACCGCAATGGGCTTAAAAAAACAAATTAAAATTTCAAGTATTTAGTCTAGAAGGATCACCTGCTACCCAATCTACTGATTAGGCTGTGAATATTTTGCATTGGTGGGATGCACTTTGTTACACATGTATGGTTCAGCTGCTCTTCAAAAAGAAATATTTTTCCTTCCCATCGTATCAAAGCCGGCCTCTCTTTTTAACCACCTAAAGAAGGGCGTCAAGCATGATAATTTTAAACATGTACCACCAACATGGCGCTTTGCATCAAGAAAACGTAGAAATATAATTTTTTTCAGTTGTATTGCTGGGCCTTGGTGAGTACATTTATGAGAGAAGCGAGGGAAATGGTATCTCTTGTAACATAATTAGTTCGATATTGTTTATTGATGAATAAGTATTTAAAAAGCACTCGGCTACGGCCTCATTTCGGCTCATTCCAATACAACCATAGCTCTTGTTTTGAGTTTTTCTCGCCCTTATGATTTCTTTCAGGCATCACCCTGTGGAGTACCAATAAAAATAAATTGAGTGCCAATGACTAACTGTTATCTAGAAGTATGATCTCCCATCGGACCCCACGAGAGTTCTTGTAGCTGCAACAAAACGAAGGTTTAGTTTTACGTGACAAATTGTGTTTGCTTAGTCTGGGTTGTAATAAATGATGTCTTTCAGTTAGGTTGCACTGTACACTTTGACCGTCGGCGTAGTACGTGCAGGAAAGAGTGAGAACGCAGGGAGAACAGGAAGCTTAACTCGTTCCAGGTACACCTTACACGTCGGCAGAACGAGGGTGCAAAAGGGAGAAATCACAGGCGTAAAGCACGCACTTTCTCATTCCCATAACTTCATGGTGATAGCAGCCTTCAACCTTTTCATCCCTGCTGCTCAGCCTTTTCATCTCTGCTAACCAATGGGATGCTCCTAATGGCTGCATGAGAATCCGCTCTCCCCTCCTCAAACTGATCTCCACATATTGTGGTTATGCATAGTCTCAAGGAGCGGAGACATTTCAAGGTTTCTTCGCCTCCGATATATTTTGCTTGTACTGTGCCTTTGGTCTGCCCATTATTGTCCAAGCAGTAATGTCATATGATGACGTCACATCCTGTAGTGTTCGTGACAACACAGTGACGTCATCAGTTTTGGCCTTCTGTGACACCACCATGACGTCACGTGGTTTTATCATTGGTCAAGATTACATGTTCTTTTTTGAGAGCCTTTATGAGACCTTATGGGAATATGTGAGACCTTAGGAGACCTTTGCGCAACCTTACGAGATCTAAACTACTTATAGGGTGTCGCCAACACGACTGCTTGACGCTCTCGCCTTAAAAAAAAAAAAAAAGACTTCACAGTACATGGCATCACTCTAGCAATTTAGTGTCAGTCATTTCATGATATGATCTACTCACCTGCTTATTTCCACTCTAGAATGCTGTTGAACTGTTTTAGCACAACACTTCTACTTTGCAGCAAACACAAACGAAACTTTCTTGATTTTCACAAAGTGCACGTCATAACAGCCTGATCATTGGTGGTATTGCACTTCACTAACCCGTTTTCTTAAAAAAAATTATCATCATGACACGCACTGCATAGAGCTGTGGTTGTGATCAGACGACGATGTTCAATCACGACACCACCACTATGGCGACTGCCGTACTAGCACCCCTTGCGGATGATGTTACGTGAATACCTACTATAAGAAGTCAATGACACGCACAGCTATACGGTATACGGTGCTTGACCAGCGAAAGGCGCAATACGATATCATCGCTTACTGGTCCTAGCACTCAAGTGGGGCAGTGGGTAACGATATGGCGTTACGCTGCGCTATAATGCGGTTCTATTCGCAAAGCCAGAAAACGAGAACACGCTGTCAATACGAACGGCGTGATCCTTAAACGCGCCTATATGCTGCTAAAAACCAGCTCATCTCCAACTAAACGCCCACCTAATATCTAGGCTATCCCTTCTGGTTGATGTACGCTCGTATAATCGACGCTAGCTGTCAAAGTAGCCGGTTAGTGCTATTTCGGTACCACAATCAAACAAAATGAAAAAAAAAAACACCCATAGCGACGCAGTACAAAAAGACGTTTACCACTCCTCCTAGGAAAGGCCATGAAAGACAGGGCTTTTTCAGTTGTGAACTTAGTGTGTGAAGATGCGAGCAAAACGAAGAAAGAACATCAGCAACGTGAGCCGTTTACCTCGCAAGGCCGCCGGCTCTTCAACGAAAGCGGTCAGCCAACGCCTCCTGAATCGGGCCTCTCAGTAGCGCAATGGCCAGCGTGGTGTGTCCGCTAAGCTTTTGCTTGTTATCTCGGCACCACAAAGATGTGCCTAAACTGTGCTCTCTGAAAAGGCCAAGGCTGGCGCTGTTTGACTGGCTAAACCGGTCTAAGCGGCGCTTCTTCGCACCGTTAACGACAACGCTCTTTTTCATGTTATTGCTTTTTTTTTACTTTCGCTAATCTTACTGGGTGGCTCATCGTTCTCTCCCTGTAGACGAGCAGGATAGTGATGGATGCGATGATCTGCTCCGATAAAGGTGCATACTTGTTTTTGCAAGGCGTCACGTAGAGGGAGCGTATCTCTGTACGCACGCACTACACGCTTCCAAGTGCAACCGCTATTGTTGGTAGGCAGTGAGTCATTAAAGAACGTGCGTTCGATGAACTATAGATCAGGCTAACTATAGCGTGAATTTGCGACTAAGGACGGAATGGTTAGTTTGCTTGTCGTACACTTTGGAGGTGTAATCTTCTTTAAACGCACGACTGATCAAGGGCTTATCAGTGCATGACTTATACAAGCTGAAGGTTTCTTTGCAAAGAAGTAACAGCTACAGGAAAAATAGACAGCATTTTCTCAAACCTAAAGAGGCAACTTGTTTTACTCTTGTTAACAAAGTTGCATTGTTCATCTCCCCTACTCCTTTCATATAAGTACTTTTTTTTTCCTTTTCTACGCTATCTTCTCTCCGACTATCACAGTCATGATCAGCTATTCTTTTCTCCTGCTGTCCATGAATGCGTTTTAAGAGCAGACACATGGGCAGGTCATGAGTTCTGCAATTTCTGGTTCTTGCGCACTTACGAGTCGATTACATTTTATTTGCTTATTAACTTTGGTTTGTTTCCATTCTCATCTCAGAGTTCCTTGCAGCTGCTGGTGATTTAGATGGTCCTACACTTCAGCAGGCGCTACAAAATGTGCTACAAAAGGTAACGCGGAGCATGGCGTTCAGGTCTAAATCGCCTCGCCGTTGTTTGAACGACTATTCGCTCTAGTAACGCCATTTCCAACCATTATGATAAGAAATTAAGAATTTATAAACTATAGTTTATGACTTCAGTACAATGTCATACTAATCATCTTTATGCGTTTCATTTTATCAGGAGGTAGCCTCGAAGAGGGCCAGCACACATTTACAAAATCAGTTAGAAGCGACATGATGTATCAGTTATCGAGCGATTTGCATGACCAGAAATATGGGGTATGATAATCCTGAAAAGCAGCCGTGCATCAAGGACCCACCCTCCATCCTTTTGGGTTTTAACTCAATAGAGTTTTCCCTTTCTCTTTCTCGTTCCTAATGCATTCGCAGTTTGTCGAACAGTCTTGCTGCTTATGGGAGACCTGAATGAATTACCCTAAGTAATCAGGAACACCGGAGAATAAGCTGCTGCAGAGGATATCGGCATATTGGAATATCTTTTATCACGGCTAGTATTCTTTAAAGAGGTCATAAAGGCTAGCTCAAATGTATATGTAGATTGACTCTAAGTGCCATATGATGTCAAGGATAGCAAAAGGGTGTCATTAGTAGCAATTGGAATGTTAATGTTAAGAACGAAAAGTATATGGAAGATGACTTGCCGCCGGCTGTTATTTTTATATCCGCTTTTACTTCTTCACCTTCTGTATACAATTAACCCTAATAACATCCTCTATACTTTCTTTGGGCTCATTGTCTGTTAGTTCTTATTATCATTGGGCCCAACAAAGAAAACGAACTCGTAAATTTACACCTATTTCCCACAGACGAAGAAAGTGCCAGAAAAAGCACTTATTTGCGACTGAGAGGTAGGTCTGTGTTGTTTGCTGTGCTATTAACTGTAATGAAACCATACCACCCCACCCAGTTGTACACCTTGCTTTGAGGTTGGACATATACAGCAGTGTAAACCATGTAATGGCAGCTCAAGTATGAATTCTCGGGCTTTCAGGTAGGAACCTTTGCCGAGGACACCATGTGCTTTCACAACGAACATTGCGGGACTGTACACCGAACTGTTCACGCCTGATTACACACGGGCTGTGTTACGTCCACAACTGGGTGACCTGCGCCCAGGGTGCCAAAAAGGAGAACGAGAGTCGGCGTTGCCGAATGAAATCGGCTCCATCAGCAAATGCGTATACAATGGAGTGTACAGATGCACGTACGGGACCCCTCACAACGCCTTCATCGAGATGGGGGCTTTCAAACTGAGCAACTATGCGCAGACCCCCGACGGTGTGGAAACTAGGCAACCTTGCGCTTAGCTCAGATCCCTACGCAAGCTGCTCTTCGTTTTACTCCTCTTATCTCGACTCCATTCAAGCGACACTCAGGGAAAGACTCCAGCGAGTGATGCAATCGAACAGCCTGTGAGAGACGTCTGCGCAGGCCCTTTCGTTCGTCTCTTCTCGTTCTGCGCCTTCATCGCCAGCTGCAAGTCTGCTCGGAGAGGTTGGGTCTTGACGGCGCTCATTAAGCAGATGCGGCCAGCGGATAGATGGCCTACATACAAGGGCGAGCGCCCCTTGCAGAAGGTGAGGGGATGCGTTACCTTTCTCTCGGAGATTCTGAAGGTGTATACAGCTGTAAGGGCACACCTGCAAACTAATGAAAGTGGTACACCGTGCGCCTCAAACACCTGGCATAGCTAATTAGAGGAATATACGCGTGCGCAATGAACAGCACCTGGCAAATTTTTGCCGGCCGTATCGTCTCAGGTGGGCATGTGAATGGTATGCGCACGTTTGTTTACGGGGCATTTTTTTTTGCTTTGGTTTGTAGCCAAAGCAGAAATGATTGAGAGTGCATCCTCATTGGAGTGACTCGAAAGAAGGATTATGCGTCATACTATGTGTGATACGTGATGACAGTTAGATGTGATTGCGCAAAGATCCTCTCTCCGGCAGACGTAAACTAGAACGTGCTGCCAAATGTTGAATGCACAGAGTTCTCAGGCAGGCATGTTAAATATAATATTTTTGCACACACAAAAGAAAAACTGACATTCGGAACAGTTGGGGGCACCTCGACAAAGCATTTTGAAGAGAAGTTCAACCCCACTCCAGTCAAAACCAAATATCACTCAACATCCTAATGATTCTGACCCCAACTTCATTTTACCATGTCGTTCAGTTCATCATTATTTATTAGATTCTGCGCTAGTCTAGTCGACGCTAAATTCACGTCAACCTGACCTGGCGTCAAAACTGAATATCACTCAACGTCGAAATAATCTTGATTCAAAGCTCACGTTAACATGACGTTGACGTCAACACTGTCGATGTGACTAGAATATATCCAAGGAGAGGCCGAAGTAAATTCAATCTGCTCATCAGCTCAGGTGCTCACTATACCCTACATAGCCGTTTACAGTATGAATTGCTTGGCGCATGTTTTCATACTTGCACCCGCATATAGGCAACAAAAGGATTGCTGCGAGTGGTATCAGTATGCCCCAGGCTTCGTCTTTTCTCAAGGACTATGAAGAGAGCGCTTGAAAGGAGGAGTGCCGGCCGCATAAAGACTTCCACGTACGTTCTCGACAATGCAGCCATGAAGAAGACGTGAATGCGATGTCAACTCGTCTTTGATGCAGATTCCTCTTCGCGGGCTTCCTAAAAATGCACTGAAGAAAGATATACAACGTGCCACTGACGCCATTTCTTTCGCCAGGCACGCACGGTATAGAGCGGACGAGCGCCGCAGCTCGAATTATCTGCCCCCCAGGATGGAAAATTGTGATACTAGGCAATTGCGCAAAAACGGCGGCTGCACAAGCCTGGCTTGAGCGGCTGCGTTTTCGGTGAAGGCGAAAATGCTGTAGGTCCGTGTGCTGAGATTGGGGTGTAGGATTTTAGAACCCCAGGTGATCGAAATTTCCAGAGCCCTCCACAACGGCGTTTCTTGTAACCTTGTGGTGGTTTTGGGACTTTAAACCCCACATACTTATGAATAACTCTCTACCGTTTGCTCGCTGAAGAATGTGTAAATAAATAGCTACGGTACAAATCCGCATCTCGTCAATAATTTACGCAATTAAAATAAGTAGAATGTGTACTTTGGGGGCAAGAAATGCATTCACATTTCCTCAGGATTCCCTCCGGAGAGATAGAGGAATGTTTTTACTAGCAGAGGCTGCGTACGTCGGCCTCGCGAGGTGACAGAGCGGGAGGGGAGGGAAGCGATATTTTTGCGGGTGTCTTCCTGGGCTGACACTGGACGCAAGCATGCGCAGTGGCGTTGTGGATGCGCAGTGGGAGCATGCGCAGTGGGAATGTGGCCGCCAACGACGAAGCACGATGTCGTGCGACTATGAAATGCTCCGCATTTAGGAATATGCGAGTTCAGACCACGGACTGTGATGCCCATGCTCATTTGTGAAAAACAGCCGTGCTACTCCGCTGGGTTGCCCATGAACCGTAAGTGTATTGAAGCACTAGTTTTGTAAAGCCCTGATAATGATCTGATATATGGGGTTTAGTTTTGTAAAGCCCGGATTACAAAAAGACCACTGTTGGCGTCGTTGATTGTTAGAGAAAATTCAGCACTACCCGAATGCGAAAATTTCAGATATATGCAAATACAAAACAATGGTACGATTCGGAATTTAACGTAGAGATTGTGCCTTAAAAGCAGGTAATAAATTTATATAGAGCCACGTGATTGCTTGCGATTGGTTCGGAAAACAGAAACAGAAATACCAGGCCGGCGCGAAACGCGCTGCACAGTCACAGCGAAAGCTGAAAAAGAGGCTTTTCGAGGGCATTCTTTGCATATCTTTTGTGGCAAGTACTACAAGCGCACTTTCATGGTACCCATTACGCTATAAATTATATGATTGAAGTCATTGATATTCATTTGAAATAAATCTCGCGAACTTTTCAGCCCTCAACTGTGCGCAGAACCTTGGCCTTTGACCGACTGGGCGGACTGTTTTTTCGAGCTGAAGATTGTTTGACTACCTCGAGAAAGTAATATTGGAAGATACCCGCTGTATTTCCCTAGCGTGAAGGTTTCCTTTCTTTCATTCACTGGCGTAACTCCGATGACTGAATTAGGGCTGACACTACATTGTTCAGAGATCATTACTCCCGGATGCCTAGAAAAAAAAGTATTCGCGCATATTCACCAAAAGAATGCTGATGCTGGGGCGATGCAGTGTGCAACGGATCATGAATCGTCGCTTTCTATTTGGTTCTGGTGAAGAGCCCTTTATTTTGTTCTTGTTACCATTTTGTTTTGTCATATGGTTTATTTGTGGGTGGGCCCATGTCGATGTTTTTCCGGAGTTGTGGCCTTTTCTTTTTTCGTTCTGGTTAACAGTCTTTTGATAACCATTTTGTTGTTCACACATGTTTCGGTATCGACCTCTGCTTTGACACCAGGCGGTCCTTCATGAATGGTGGGACATTGTGCGGTCTTAGGGCCTCTACTCACGCTACCCGCCCAGCCGCACCGCACGTGGCGGGACACCTGTCGTACGCAAGCAAGTGACAAATAGGGTGAATCTGTGATGCTATTGCACCCTCCGTTTTGGTGTGGCAGGTGTCCCGCCTCATGCTGTGTGGCTGTGCGGATAGCTTGTGTACAGCCGGTTGAGGTGCTTTGCGCCTAACATATTTACGCACACTGCCCACATATACGCGAATAGTCTAGCCTGACGTGATTGTAGAACCGGAGCAAGCTTCGACGAATGTGACTTGCGGCTTTGGCTAAAAGTTATTTCTGCTTGATTGAAGCTGCAAAAAATACCAAAGCATGGTGAAAAGCGTTTCAGAATACTTAATCTTTATCGCCTAAATGATATTTGTAATGGTGTCAATCTCCCGATAACGTGTCAGAGGCTCAAGTGATTTTTATTGGCACAAGCACAAGACCACAATTAGGTGCGCAGTTCCTACAAGCTCCTGGCTCTTGGATGATGCCTTGCCCAACTCTTTAGGTATGAAGTTGCCTTTACAACCTGAAACAAAGGGATGAAACATTTTACATCCATAAATCTTACCACTGCTTAACAACGTTTCATTAGGTGTTTGAAAATGGGTTTCTGTAGCACATTTCATAGATTTACACAAAGACGATTGAATGGTGTTATTTGAATTACGGGTAAGCGCTCAATAGCAACAAAGTTTATCTCACTGTTTCAGGGTGCCACTCTTTAAAAAGGTAAGAAACATGATTTGCATTGCGCGAGAGAATTGATTAGGCATATTTATGTGTATATTTGCATGTATGCATATGCATACATATGCATGTGTGCATATGCATGAGTACGCATGTATACATATACATACTTATCCATACATAACTATGCATGTTTTCAAGAGAAAATGTATACGTGTGTTGTCTGGATTTATATGATCATTTTTGTGCCTTCCCTCGAAGCTGACCTGCGCATTCCTTGTAGCACATTGTATTCGACCACCCACTAGCAACTTTAGACTATTAGTCGATATATTACTTGTATTTTTATAGTTTTTTGCACGGAAATAAAGTTCCCTTGATTGACTGAATGATTGAAAATGCGATGACATGTTCAGGCCTTCTTCGCAGCGCCTTCTGACTCACTAGACCAGGCTCGTTTTGCGGCGAATGCCCAAACCATGATTCACGGAAACGAATGTTTCGGCGCTTGATATACGACGTTTCAAACTATTCGAGAATACGTACTGGAAGTGCTATTCTAAAGTGCCCGGTGAGCCAACGTCCTTCCTTTGGCAAAGTGTCGAATAATGCACTACACATCTGCAATGGGATGTGCTGCTACAGGCTTTGTTGATGTGGTTGCTGGTGAATCGTTTTGATACTTGAGTGCGTTCTAATAGGTCAGCGTTTAACCTTTCCACTCCTGTCGAAACTTTCATGTTTTCACGCCAGGTGCTGTTCTAAAATTCTGCTACTAGTATCGAGCTGACTATTTATGCTTCTCTTTCTTACTCCTCTTCTTTTCTGTCTCTTTTCGTTCTATTACTCCCCTTTTCACCCACCCCAAGTGTAGGGTAGCCAACCGAGCCAAGCTTGGTTACCTAGATAGGGAAAGAATCATGTTCCTCAGGAGTGACAATCTCAGCTTCCACTGTCAATAAAACAAGAGCTTTCGACGACGTATGCATATCCACAAGAAAAGGGCACTTCACGGTACAGGAATCACTCTTCGCCGTGTTTCTGCGTCGACCCGTTCACGCCCGTAGTGACAACACGACTGCGAAGCACGTGTGATGCTGCCGGTTCCGAACAGCTGCCCGCAAAACGCCGTGGAGAAAAAGCCGCTGATGACTGGGGAACGCCCTAAGGACGTGGTCGCCCCGCCACCCACCTTCTAGGCACTCGTCCTGGGGAAGTAATCTCCTTGGACTCGGCTCACGGTACCTTTGGTGCAGAAGAGACACGAAAAATGGGCACTGGAAAGCGGCGGAAGATCCGCCTGCCTTTAGAAGCATGCATACGTGGAGATCTCTGTTACGTTAAACACTGTTTTTGTACTAAAGCTATACCAGTGGTATTTTAAACGGACAGTTAGTTGGCTGGTTGCTTGGTGTGTTTGACGAATTTGGATTTATATTGTGGAAACGAACAGGCGCGCAAGGCAGTGCATAGGACAGGAGACCTTGCTTGCATTCTTTGAGTGAACAAGGAACAAGAACAAGAGTCGGAAACACACTGATAACCCCCTAACCGTGAATGACATCCTAGTAGCATGACTGAATTTGTTGAAATGAGAAAATATTCCTACGAGGGGTGCAACAGAAAGAACAACACAGCTATATCTATGTTTATTATATTTGGTACACATCACTTGTTTCCTTTGGAATCATTTTGAGATGTTTAAGGAACGCGAATAATTTCAATAAGGTAAAAAGGACGGTCTAGTCATTCTGGGATTTTCGTTTTCCATGTTCGCTGAGTAGCACTATGCATCTGAGCAGTGGGTTTCATTCCCAACCTCACCAGCTGTGGTTGTTATTTGGATTGATTCGAGGTTATGAAAGAAAATAGCATGGGATTGCACATTTTTGCAGTAGTTTGGCGTGACATAAGACCAAAATTAGAAAAACTCATTCGGTCACCTAAAGAAAATGAAATGAGACAATGCAAGCGGCCGAAATTTCTACTAAATAGCCAACACTCTAGGCCTGTAACGTCCTTTAGGCTATAGTTATGAATACCCGCGATCTCATGTGAACTAAAACGTTGAAGCCTATATCGGTGAGAAAAAAAATAAAAAAACATATTTTTATTTCAAATGTTTCAAAATCATTTCAAATCAAATGCACACTTCTCTCCACAAGCTGAACAATACTTAAAGCAGTAAATGTTTGCTAAGAAAGTACGCTTTTATATTTACATCTGAATTCAATCTGGACCATTCATATTAAATGAAGATATGTATTGGAACGTAACTTTTCAAACGAGCAAGGCGAGGGTGAGCTCAAATTGGTCAGTTGTGGTCCAGTGCGGAGCCAAAGCTTACTAAGATATAGTTGTACTAACGCTGAACCTCCAAATTACAGTTGCTTCTTATTATGGACGTTCTTTTTCTCTATATGTGATTTTCGTTTTCAAGTTGTCGCTTTCTGATGTGTCAGAGATCGGAACTTCACCATTACCCGTCATGGTGGTCGACTGATTATGGTGCTGAACTGGTGACCCGCAGGTTGCGGGACGGAATCTTAGCCTTGGCGGCCACATTTTAGACGGAGGCGAAGATGATTCAGGCAGGTGTACTTAAAATGAAGAAATCAAAACAGTTAACTCAATTAATGGCCGCAAAGCGACGGCGGCGAGTCAAAGATTCCGAGTACGTATACGTACTCGTATACAATATACGACAATATACGCTGATTGTATACGTATACAATAAGCGAGTACTGGGGAACAGCAATGTCAATGACGGTTGCGAGAAGACCTCGTTATCAATAGAAGGCCCTGCGCCAAGGACGATGTGCTCGTAGATATTTTATAAGTGCGAACGCTTGCTTCCAGGGCTAGTTTGTCTACGCAGTTTGGACATCCTTGCCGTGTTTGTGATTGTCTTCCGGTATTTACCCCGAACCTCTTTGCGCTGAGAAACAGCGTATAAATGACCAAGTGTAATCCAGATAAAGCCAAGCACCAACATGGAAGCCACCTATAAACAACTTGCATCCCTAAGCTAAGGCGTAGAAACAGCCTAGACCCAACCCAATCTGTTTTGGATATTCGGGTCGTACGAAGACAACACAAAGTGATGCGCACGCAACACGCTACGAGCGTCCCAAAGGAAACCGAATAGTCCAGCTAATGCCTTCACACATGCCTCACGCAATGTTATCAATCCATGATATCTATTACACAAGCCAAAAAAAGATGAAAAATGTGTGTGCTGTAATTGCTGCCTTTCGGGATGTCAGTTTATTCGCAGGCGAACAGCAGTTCTTTTATTGAATTCATGGCCGTTGCTGGCTATAGTGCTTACGCGTAAACAATCAACAGTTCGAGTAGTGTCTGGTTTTCGTTAGTTTTACGTCTATGCCATGATAGTGGCGGCATTGCCTTACCTGGTTAGTGAAAGCAGGCCAGTCTTGTAGGTGCGGCTGGTCGTCTTGTGTCTGGCTTGGTACTTGTTCAGCGTTTCTCCCAAAGGCAATCTCCTTTTTTAGTTGTTCATTTGTCTGTAGCCTGCTGCTTAGCATTAGATCATTTGTCACAAGCTGCGGTCTAAGTAGAAACATTAATGATTCGGGTTCTTTCTTCCGTGTGATCTACATAGATGGGTAGTCATATGAGCCCGCAGAATGTCAGATTACATGGGCAAGAAAATTGAGGTAGACACCGTTTATTTTCACGTGCTGCTGGTTCTCGTCCCCTTTAAAAAACCCTTCTCCTTAGAGAAACGAGCAGCAAGAGACGAACAATCCGATCATCTGCTCCGATTCATTTGCCGCATCTCTTACACTGGCCCACTTTTGTTCGGAGCCTCCAGACCTACTGGCAAACAAGGCGCAATCGACATTCTGAGCAAACTCGTAGGTTATCTTTCGAACCATGTCACGTCTCGATTACGGCTGCAACTGAACTCACTGGAGAAAGAAGTACCACAAGTAAGCAGTAATCTGGCTGCTACAGCATTGCTGTTCTTGTCTACAATGAACACTTTAAAACTAAATAGATGTAGTGATTGTGCAAGTCCTGTATTGAAAGACAAAACGTTTGTCATTAGTATCCAAGATTTTAAAGAATATAATTGGGCCAGGAGAGTATCAGTGGAGATGTCGGGATAGATGAACTGCTCCAACTTCAATATTTTTCCATCAGTGTTTTTTTTTTTCTTGAAGAGCGGCCTGCCCGACAAATTGAAAGTTAGGAAACCAATATCGGCATGTTCAGGTGCTTTAGCCGGGTTATTATCAAGGCTATTTCATGATGCTAGAAGGACAAACTTAATGCGATATCATGTATTGCTTTTATTCTGAAAGCATCTATGCGGCAATAAATTAACCAAATCAGATAGCGTGAAATATACAAATATATATCTACTCTTCAATTTATGATCAGCTCTGCTAAAATCTGAGGTAAGAAAGGGATCACGGAAGCGGGAATTGTATTGTCTTCGTGAGCTTATTACAGCGGAAACTCTGAGTGAGCTTATCACCAGCGAAAACTCTGGGTCCATGTCTGCTATAAGCCTCCGATATCACACCTAAACGTTTCAGCCTTCGAACCTTGGCCGCTGCATGGTCACATTGTTTGGAAAGAACTGTGACCTAAGCCATAACTACATCCGTAGTGATTCCTGGAAGAAGCTTATTATTACCTACAATTACTATTGCAATATATTCACCCTGTAGAAATGACCAAAGCTGTGGAGGGATCTTGTACCATTACTAAATGACTCTGTTGTTTTAATTCACTCACGAAGGCCATTCCCTACTGAAGCCACAAAGGTCTCAAAATAAACGTAAAAGAAAAGAATAAACAGCCGTCAAGAATCAAACAGAATTGCTAAATTTTTCCATGGCGCTCTCTATACTGCCAGTACAGAGAAAGATATCATCACTTTCCTTGTTTCAAAAGCAAGAGAAATTTTTAATAAAGCTTCTTTTTTACCAGAGCCCTTCACTACGGCATGTATAATAATCAAATCATAATTTTGGGACTTAAAACCCTAGATGATAATAAAAATATTGATTACTACTCGTCTTACCAAAACGAAGACAGAACAGTAACGAAAGCGTTTAACAGCAATCCGGCAATGCCGCGTTTACACTATATCCCCGCTTTTCGTGTTTTAAATCATATGAAAATAAAACACATCTCAATAGTAATAGCGGGGTTTCACGTCCCAAAAGTACGGTTTGGTTATGAGAGGCGTCGTAGTGGAGGATTCCGGAAATTCCAACCATCAGGCGTTCTCTATATAGCGCGTGCTGATATCACCCAGTATACACGTGCCTTCACCATTTCACCTACATAGAAGTGTGACTGCCGCAGCCTGGATCGAAACCGTGACCTTCTGGTCAGAAGCCGAACACCCCTAACCACTACATCACTGCGTCGGATGAAGGCGGCAGCAAGACGGGGAAATATGCACCTCTTTATTCGCAAATAGTCTCGAAGAAGTTTGTGACAACTTTCATGATTTGCTAGTTATCACGAAGATTATTCGATCCTTCAGAAATTTGCTGCGGAGAAGCTGTGTTCTTAAAATTGAATAAACAGTGTGGTACAAGAAAAGCCTAGTTTACTTACAATAAATTTCTTCCCATTAGTAATTAAAAATAAGCACCCATTGTATCAACACCTTCCTCGCAACCCACGCCTACAAAAGTCGACGCTTTGAAGTATTTTATATAATATCTCGGAGCCACCGGGCTTTCCGCCCTCCCACGGGGAGTTGTGAGCGATTCGCGCCAGCCGGATCGTGTTCTTTAAAATTGCTCGTCGTGCCACAAATGCTCTCGCAAGTAGGTGACGGGAACGTGAGAGATGCCATATAAAAGGCATTGGCTTCGCCGCCTGCTTCGCTCGAGCAGCATACGCACCACCACAGCCCTGGCTTCACGGCTGAATAGAATCACACGCGCAGTGAAATACACCATGACGTGCCAAACACTCAAAGCTCCTTCTCACTCTCCGCATCTCCCCCTTTCCACCCATTTTCGTAACTTTTCTGTACCTCCTTCTGCTTTCAAGAAGTCGCGTGCAGGACCTATGGTATGAGCAAGATTTGTTCAGACATGTGGATTCGCGCAACTGACCATATCATCCTCGGTTTAGGTGGTAGGCCGGCCAACTGATGAGTCGACACATTGCCACTCACTCAGATCAAGGCGTGGGTGTAAGCCTAATGAGCCTGGGTGAGTGATATTTAGGTGAGTTTGAGTCCGAGTTAGTCCGATTCAAGAACATTTTAGTGAGAGAGAGAGAGAGAGAGAGAGAGTCTTAACAACTTCATTTCGTTATTCTTTAGGTTTCATCTTAGGGGTATAGTCTCCCTCTTCCGGAAAACCATAGGTTTTCACCACGTCGACAGCCCTCTCCACCCGCTGACGCTGATCTTCAAGGGGTCTGAGTCTGAGGGAGTCTGGTTCAAAAACTTTTGGTGATTCTGGGTCTGAGTGAGTTCCATGTGCCAAATCTATTTCATGAGTGAGTCTCAGTGATCTTCACGACTTTCGCCAACCGATAGCTTAAGTTAAAGATAAGTAAGGCAGAATAGATTAAAGAAAGAGTCTTATAGAAGTCAAAAGCCCTAAATGTCTCCTGCCATAATAAACTTAACTTTGTCGGTCACGCAACACAAGTGACGCAAAAAATACAAAAGCACACTTCTGCGCCACATCAACAGTACAGCTTAACCATTGTAAGAATTATTACTTTATTCCTATTATTTGGACGTACGATGCACAGGACTGGTATTTTTGATCAGATCTTTTAAGTGTGCAGCTTCTATGGATCTTCACGGTTCATGATGATTCACCAAGATGAGAGAGACACCTCGTTGGGAATCAAACCTGCGTTCTCGAACTTAGCTCTAAGACATTTGAACGGCTAAGCCACTATGGTGGGTAGGGCACCCGATCATAATTACGGGGATTATTGTAAGGATTATTAGTCTGTAACATACGTCTGGTAAGTGTTGACTTATATTTCGAATTCTTCTTTGCCGTAAAGACAAAGAAACAGAAGAGTAACAGCTAGATAAAGAAAGAGAAACTTTGCGAAAAAGCCGTAATAATTATGGAATTGAACGGCCAGGTGACGACCCAGTCCGCTTGAAGCAGTTGCCGGCCGCTCACACAACAGGCCAAAATATTCCCCTGTTGCACGATGATGACTTCCTTCAAATATCTCCTCCGCTGACTATCAACATAAAAAAATAGCCGCGTGTGTTCATGCTTCACTGCAAATGTCATCGAAAGACGATTTCTTTTATCTGGAGGTGCTGCGGGTGGTAGGAACACCATCTGGCACTAAGGTTCCTAGATGAAACAAGCTTACAAGGTCCCCTGGCTCAAGGCTGAGGACAAATAGAATGGCTCAAGGCTGAGGACGAATATAATAGGAGACAATGGGCATCCCTGACGCACCCCACGAGTATTAGAAAGGCCAGCACTTTCCCAACCGTCTAAAACTGATGTGCTTTTTATACCATAGTAGGTATGTCTAATTAATTCCACAAAAGCACAATGAAAACCAAATACTGTGAGCCATTCAAAGATATACGTGTGCTCTAGTCGGTCGAATGCTTGCTTCCACTTGGTTCAAAGACACAAGAAGACCACGCGTAGATCGTGACAGAGTATAGACTATGTTATCCAGGGTGGTAAAGAACAAGCTGTGTGTTTCTCGTCCAGACATTGATGAAGCCCGGTAATGACCCACCAGGGTGTTCAGCAGTCCTCAATCGGTGAACGATCACCGTCGTGAATATCTTATAGTCAACGTTAAGAAGCATGATTGGTCTCCAATCTTCAGGACTAACAGAGGAAGCATCAGCCTTTGGGATTAGTACAATGCGGCCATCTCGAAAACTTGATGGAAAGACACCATTCTCGAAACATCGCCAGATAACCACGGTTAAGGTAGTATTAGGCTCATTTCAAAATGACAAGTAAAATTCAACTGGAAAACCGTCTGGCCCAGGGGCCGTCCCACGTTTAGTAGAATGTAGTACTGCCTTTACCTCTTCGGGTGACGGAGGAACGTGCAGAGAATCAGCAGCTTGTTGAGGAACGCGAGGCAAACCTCTAAGCATAGGCGGTATATCAGAGTCTGTCCGCATGGCCGAACATGGCATCTCTTCGAAATGTGCCAAAAACTGAGATCGATCCCACGTAGGAAGCGGCTGTGAAGGTGGTGCCTGCGTGGTCACAAAAACAGATGATTTTGACTGGACAAAACACAATTGCACCGCATAGCGTAGCACCTCAGGGTGTGCACAAGGGTTGTGCCTACAACACCATGCAGGCGGCGCCAGAGACGAAGTGGCGATCAAACGCTGGCAGCGTTCACGTAGTTCATGCTGCCAAGCTCGCATCAGGGAAGATGGCATTTCGGCGTGCAAGGCGACGCGCGATTTCGCTGCAGTATCGGAGAGCTCCTCAGAAACGCGACGACGAAGTGAACGCCCTGAAACTGAGCAATGCAAACGCCACTGCGTTTTAAGCACGTCCCAATCATATGGACCAGACGCAGCGAGTGACACCTATATTGCACGGGACAAATATGGCCGAGAGCACGCGTCCTGGAGGACGCGAACATCAAGATGCCACGGTTTCGCCGCGAAAGAAAATGAAATTTTGAGTTCTAAGAGAATCGAACGATGGTCAGAGATGTACACAGGCGAAAGTGGGATGAGTAGAACACGTAAGGCGGAGACAAACGCCTCTAAAGCATGTGGAATATAATCCCGGTCTAATCTGCTGGAGGATGGTATGCGGTGCCATGTACAAACAAAAGTGTTCCCGTGTATGACATTGTGCGCATCCAGCAATGAAAAATGCTGGTCAAGGCGTCGCAACTCACGTGAATTCCAAGCAGACCATCCCCATCCAGGAACTTGTACATCACTTCGCGTAATTAGCAGACAGTTAAAGTCTCCAATTAGAATTACGAGACGATCGTCTAGAAAAAAACCTTCAAAATTTCGAAAAAAAGTCATTATAGGGCCCAGGTCGTGCAGGCGCATATACGCAGAGTATTCTCATTCGAAAAGAAGAGTAGATGCAGTCCAGAGCCAGAATTTTATTGATGCCGTCATAAAAAAACATGGTGACCTCGCAATATTGCTTGATTAAAAATAATAATTCCTCTGCCCGTAAAACAAGTTGTAGCGAAATAGAAATAGCAATGTAAATGAAACTTTCGCTTAAAAGCCCTAACGTCGGATAGCGAAAAGAAATTTGTTTCTTGCAAGCACAAAACCTCACAATTTCTCGCATGGGCTACACTAATCATTTCGGCCTCCTTTACCGGACTGCAAAAACCTTTTACGTTAAATGAAATTATATTCAATAAAGTAGCCATCGTAAACAATAAAGACTAATTTGGATACAAGACTCACAGTTATGGCATATGCGGCAGCGGGTGCCCCGCAAGCAGCTCGATCACTTCTCACGACTAGGCGACCCACCGGAAGCGTGGGGCTTCGGGGCCGCATCAAAGTCCGCAGGGGACTTCTGTCTCTGCTGGGGGCCTCCGGGTCGCTGCTGGATTTTCGGTGGCGCTTGGTGCCGAGGCTCTTGAGCGAAGATGGCACAAATTCGTCCAAATTGTCGCGGCTGATCTTGCTTGGAGCGCGGTCGGTGTCTATCTGCAAGGCGTGTCACTTCTAGTGCTGTGTTAGTCCTCGTTGATGGAAACCTCATCACCTTGGGACAAAGTTTCTTCAATGATAGGACTAACAGAAGAATGGGCAGCCATAGAGGCGCATCAGATATCCCGCCATCATCTGCGACGCGTTCGCCGAGAGACGCCTCGTATGACGAGGGCTCAACCTGTGGTTCTGGGGGAATCACCACTGGTCGCGGGCCGCTGGATGAACAATACACATCATGAGGGGCTGCCTGGTCCGGTCTGGCTGGAGACTCTGCGGACGTTTGGTGTGGCGTCCGGTGTGGCTACGCAATCCACCCAACTTCGTCCTGGCAAATGGCCGGGCCTGACGTTGATAATACGACGTCCTTGTTCTTGGCCTGCGTTTCTGGTTGAAGTGGCGGGTAGTTCTTAGACGCCGCCTCGGAATACGACGGCCTGATGGTGCAGGCGAGGCTGGCATGCGGATCCCTCCCAACGGCAACATGGCAGCGAGCAGTCTTTCCCATAGTGGCCATAAGCGCCGCCCCTTCCACAAAATAGAGCTGTGCCATTCATGCAGAAGTGCCCACTGCCTCCACACGACGGCGCACTCACTAGATCCCTTTATAGTCACAGGTCACTCGATAGCCTGTGACCTTGAGGTAGTTGGGCACCAGTGACGATGCCTTCATTTCCATGCGGACGTATCGCGTCCCAGTGGTCATGGTTGGGCGCGATCCCATGGGTCCTCTGGTGATATGCAACACCTTCCCGTAGGTGGGCAGTGCTTTTGCGAGGACTTCGCTGGGGACGCGGCCCGGCAAGAAGAGGACAGTAACCTGGGTTACTTGGGGACATAAGGGCACGATGGTGACGCGCTCTCCTCGGATGGTGAGGTGTGACACGTCCACGATTTGAGCCAGGGCGGCTTCGCTGTTCACAATATTTTCATGATTCCGGCCTCCGAAGACCTGGACACACTATATTTCATCGATTCTTACTACTGAAGACGTCGCGTGAACGACATCTTCTGGACTTGCCCCCTCAGGGACGACGACGTCAAAGACTAATGCCTTCTTCGGTGGCTGGCTTGCCGTGATGGGCGCCCGCCCACCAGCTTAAGGATGCCCTGAAACATGCTGAAACAGCCTGCAGCGATTAGCTCGCCTCGTTTAAGAGAATTTTATTTCCGGATATATCTTACACAGCTTATGTGCACACATAAAATTTGACAATGGTGAACAATGCATATGTACAATGCAAGCTGTTGTATACAGCGAAAGAACTTATAGTGTATGCAGTGGCGTGCAATGCAAAAATTGTACAACAAAGACAGGACATTCATGACATCGAGATGCTTAAACGTAAATAAACAGTAAGGCTATATGAACAAACAAGGGGAGGTCATTCACAGTGCAGCGTGATATTTTGCATTCGCCTGTGAGCACAATTTGCTCCCGCGCTCAAGAACAATATTGCACAAAAGGACATGTTTCTAAGCACCAAAACAACGGAAAAGCATATTTTTTTTCTTTCTCAGATACGTGATGATAATATTGCACAGCATAGTATCTTTTAACCTTGTGACTATATACAGTTCAAAACGATAGCGTATAACACCTCAGCTTGATATAAACGCACCTTTGTTCCTCAGTTTCTGAAGACCTTAAAATATTAGGCCGAGGAAAACGTTCTGTTAGTTGTTTTATATGCTGTGCGGGCCACGAAAGTTTCCAGTTCCCTTTTGCACACGTCAGTGGCACGCTGATGTTGACAGGTAAATGCAAGATGGATTTTCTGCAATACCAACGTGCACGAAACATGGCGTCCAGTTTATCGTCTATATCCTTTAGAAGGTACTTGTTCTCACTTTCTTGCATGCTTCCGATTACAGCCGACATCTGAAACCAAGGATCCACCTGAAACCTTTAACCAGAGGGTTAAAAAAGACTTAGTGATCCTTAAACTACAAGCTTGCGTAAGCGTATACGTCAAAAGAGTGGTTACCGCTCGAATGTGGCAAATGTCTACACTCTAAGGGAGATTTCAAAACCATTGTGACGTACATTTTAAAATTTATTCGTTAATAATGGTGTTTATAGCGTGATCAACACTGTTATACTTAAGAGTAAAGTGGAAGGAGGGCACTTAAGGTCCCTGCTTGAATACCTCATTTGAGAAGTTGACATGACACCACTGTGACAGACGACCCCAAAAAAGGTCTTTAATTCCAACAGCAGCGTTGTGTCATATGCATTGGCGCACGAGATAAATAGACAAACCTATAACATAGTTGTAGCTCATTGTTGTACATTGCATACGTGTATATATGTGCGTGCGTGTGTGGTTGTGTGAGTGAGTGAGTGAGAAGCTAGATTGTTAGAGATGTGGTAAATTATATTAATTATAATAAGACGGCATTTTGCCCATTTAGCCGTATCTACGCGCCAATAATTGCTTCCTTCTACTTATATGCCTTTAGTTTTTTATATGTCCGTCAATGCAAGAAGAAAGTTTGAAAAGCTGAAGTTACAACGAGAGATATGATTCACCCATTTTGTCAAAACTGTGCACAAGAGAGCCGCTCAGAGTCCTGTGTCTCCGCGTCACTGCACTACAACAACCCTTTTGTTCTTTTAAGCTGCCCGAATAAAACGACACGATGTAGGTTTCTACCGAACGAGGTGCTCCAACAACAATTGTTGCTTGCCATGAAATTCCATGGTTTCGGCGGGTCGTGCATGTGACGGCAGGCGTGTATTGCGCTCACGGTCATTGCATGGGACAGCACGATGTGCTTAAAAGTTGTTCACGGCACCTATACCGTTCGCTTTTCAAAAGATAGGAAAGCACTTTACATTAAATGGACAAATATGAAACCATGACGTCGTTTTCTTTTGAAGTAGACTTTTAAAAAAAAAACAGACTTAAATTACAAGACGTCGCTTTATTAGAACAGAGAAAGGTTAACGCTGAGGGTGGAATTAAGGAAAACGTTATCGACAACATAAGAACAATGTCGTATAGGCTTGCGTTTTATGGCGACATGCATACCAGCTATATAACAAAAAAAAACAGTCTTTTCTTCCCCATGCTTGGGGCTCTCATCAAAAGAAGAACAGGAGGAGGAGGAATAATAAGAAACCAGCAGGCTTAGGTGGCCGGGCTTAAGATTCCCATGAGGGGACGTCAAAAGAAGAACAGTCTTGGGTTTTATTCTTTACAAACAAAATACTTTAAAATCTTGTGCCTAAATTGTACGATCCGGTTCAAAAAAGAGGAGCGCTAACTGAACATTTTTTTCATTTCATTTCATTTCACATTATTTTCAATTGTAACATGATGGATCAAAAAACTGTCTGGACCCATAACCAAAGGCTAGAATAGGGTCAAATGAAGCGATACAAGATGGCAAAGTATCCGAACGATAGTACAAGGCAACAATAGCACATGTAGCAAAACAATAGAACAAGGCATTGAACCTGGATACAAGATGCTAAACATTGTGGATATAGTAAAGAAGGTTAGGCATTGTACAGACATATATATTCAGATACTCGTAGTTAAGTAAGATAACAGAAACATGTAATGTTTATATACAAGCAAAAGAAAGGCAATGAGTAATAACAACTACGCAGCAAACTTTCACTGGACGTACTGATACTTATATACAAGAATCGAAAGATTTTAACTATTAAGGGGGTTACAGAGACACATTAAGGATTGCAAGGAAGTGTTTTTTTATTTTCAGAGAAAAGTTAACAGCCGATTTTATATTCTGAGACTTCATGTGTGTGTGTGTGTGTGTGTGTGTGTGTGTGTGTGTGTGTGTGTGTGTGTGTGTGTGTGTGTGTGTGTGTGTGTGTGTGTGTGTGTGTGCGTGCGTGTGTGTGTGTGTGTGTGTGTGTGCGTGCGTGCGTGCTTCACGTTACTGTCGATATCTTGTCGGAAACACTCAGAGCACCAAAGATTACTTATTAGCATACTGTCCAATACGGGCTTTAGCTTTCTGAGGACACAGTACAACTTCATTTCTTTTTTTCTTTTTCGGAACGTTGCAGACCTGACGTCACAGCCTATACGGTCGCCGTGTGATAGTAAATACACGGCGTAGTTTTGGGCAGTGGTCTTTTTTGCGAAGCCGTATGATATGCTGGTGTATCACGCCTGTAACCAGTGACAGAACAGCGCGACATCCAACATATTACGCGCCGGGGTAGTGTAAAGTGGCTATGGAGCTGAGCTCCGGACCCGCCTGTCACGGGATCAAATCCCAGACATTGCGGCCTCACTTTCGATAGAGACGGAAATGCTTCAAGCATAAGTAAATGAACTTAGGCGCACGTTAAAGAACGTTGGTTGATAGAAATTTCAGGCATGGCGTCTATGACTTCTTTCATAATGGTATATATGTTATAATAACATAAAGGTATAATAACATATATGGTAATGTATTATCATATAATTGTGTGTAGTCACGCCAGATGTGTGCCATAGTGTTGACGTGTTTCTATCCTTGAAAGAGAACTCCGGTGAATTTTCATCCATACTGAGATGATGCTGTTTTCTAATAGTATCGACAGTCCTGAAAAATCTAGGGTGGTTCATTTTTCCCAGGCACTCGTCGATAATTTTACTTAAGCAAAAAACGATAAGTCAAAACAGAAACAGAAACATGGAGCGGCTCTGTCGTCCATGGTGGGGATCTAATGATGTCACAAGATACCGTCGCCGATGACGTCACGAGATTCGCTACACCCTGCCATGTCTGGCCAGGGTGCAAACATAGCTCAGGTGCCTCGATCTTGTGATGCGCGAAAAGAAAGTTGGCGATGGAGCTGAAAAAAATTGAACTGTGCTCGCGTTGTCATCACTTCGTAGAAAAAAGCAGTGCGCTGCATCCGTTTGCCGGGAAAGGTTAGATTTTGAAAAAAAAAAAAGTTGGTCCTGACGTCATATACACAGTGTGGCCCGCGTTTACAAGTGTGATTCTAAAATCAGCTACAAATTTTAAACTTTGTTTTCTGAAAAAACTAAATGACTTATCGTTGTATAATTTAGCACATATCTCCACGGTTCCAACGCGAACACATGTTTAAAGTTTTATTGAAATCAGTGAATATATAGAAAAATGCCGGAGTTCCCCTTTAAAAATAAAGGCCTAAAATAGGACGACATTTCTTTCAACAAATGCGCACATTTGTGGCTGCCATCGTGTATCGCAATACAGGTGTCTGCCTTCAGTGTTTCGAAGTTTGCTTTACTTGGTTGGGGGCTGTTCTTACGAGCCATACTTCCACGTATAACAAAATTAATAATTATTGTCTATAGTTTTAACGTCCCAAAACGCGATACGATTGATTTGGAGAGACGCTGTAGGGCTCTGGAAGTTTCGACCACCTGCAGGGTTCTAAGGTGCACCAAAATCTGAGCACATGGGCCTAAAGCATTTTCGCTTGCACCGCCGTGGTGTACTAGTGGCTAAGGTACTCTGCTGCTGACTCGCAGGTCGCGGGATAGAATCCCAGCTGCGGCGGCTGCATTTTTGATGAAGGCGGAAATGCTGTAGGCCCGCGTGCTCAGATTTGGGTGCACGTTAAAGAACCATGCCGTGACCTGCTGATCAGCAGCCGAGTGCCTTACCCATTAAAACACCGAGGCGGAGCTATAACAAACTTCGAGAACGAGATTTCCAGATTATTAACATGTCGCGAGCATGCACGGTACTTTGCCTTCGTAAGCAAACTGCGCGCCCAGGCTGCGTTAGAGGCACCACGCGGAAACATCAAAGGTTCCATCTTCTGTGAATGCCATAACGTTCCGGCGTTTCTTTATAAAACAGGCCGTTAAGATTGGGACACCACCGCTTACAGTTCATAACGGCACACGTATAAACGCAGTTAAACTACTGCATAAAGCATCTGAACCACAACACAGAGTCCGCAGTGCGTATCTTCTGCCGGGAATGCGAGTCCAACCAGAAGAAAGCGGTGACAATAAGGAAAAAAAAGCAAGGGCGAAGGCCGCGGAGAGCAGTAGCCACGTCCGAAACGTCCTTAGCGCGTGCGCACGCAGGCCCGGCGACACCGGTGGTGGGAAATGATGCGGACAGCTAACTCTTTCCATTATGCTGGCCGAGTGGCACCCCGTCTGCTAAAAATACTCACACACGAGTGAATGAAGAGAGCGTAAGGGTACGAAGCCCATTTACCGGACTGCCGCTCAGAGAGTATACCTGAGTGAATGACGCAGACAATTCCGGACCACACCTGACGTTGCAGGTTTCTCATGAATACTTCTCGCCCCGCTTTTTTTTAAGCTAGAAATGAAGTGAGCACTCGAAGTCCCCTTTTATATTCTCTTTTTTTATCGTACATGAAACATAAATGCAAAAAAAAAAGAAATAAGAAAACGATTGTGAAGACCCCCTCGAGTTAAGCGCTGAGTGAATGCTTTTTGGAAGAGCACAGTCATAAACACGAGCAGTAGCTGTTTAGATTGGGCTTTTTTTTAAACAAGGAAAGTCAAGGTATAAATCTAAATCACGCTGCGTTAAAATTTTTCTTCCTTATACCACTTCTTTGCCATGTTTAAGCTTTTACAATTAAAAGAAGGTAAATATTAGTATGCTTCTTTGAATGGAACGGAATTGCCTCAAAACAATTTTCTTGATTTTGCGCGGAGAATTCGGTGCCATTGAGTTCAGAGAATGCGTAAAGAAGAGTTCCTGGTACTCTGTTAAATGACACACATTTACTGTGACATGGCAAATAACGGTGTGCGCGAACACGCTAATGAATCGTAATACTTACGTCCGAAAAAAATAAAAAACAAAAGAAGAGTCACGCAACAGACATTATTGATGTTTTAGAGATAGTTAATAGCTATAAGAAATAGCAGTTACAGATGGAGAGTGTTATGGGATGGTATCTTTTTGCTGTTAAAAAAGAGAAAAAAAAAGCGACGTGAGGAATATGAGTGATGTACTTGACGTAAACCATTAGAAGGCACTACGTGACACAGCAGTCGTTTCTTTATCATAGATTGCCACACATTGTCACACGCAGAGCCTATAAAGCGGCGCTTCATGTCACACAGACAAAATTATATCTTCAACAGGCAGTGCGTCTGGCTATTGGAATCCGACACTCATGCTAATGTCTTTGCAAGTTAGTGCCAAATGTCTTTTACCATCTGCGCTGTATTTGGGTGGGTTGTGGTGGTTAGCATCCACGGACATAAAAAAAAGCACGTAGAACAACTCTTGTTTAACTGGTGAACTCGACAAACACAGCGTATTGACGAAAAAATATTTACAGGTTGTAAAAGTAAACAAAGTGCATAGTTTACCGTGGATTATTTTAGCGACATATGAGAGAAGGAAAGGAACAATTTTGCCTTTAAGGCAAGTCTTCGTGCTTGAAAAAAGAACATCATGTCACTTTGGTGTTTACATAACTGTATGTTACCAAGGTCAGGACATTGAGCACATCCAAATTAGGAATCGGTCTCAGTCCACAGAAATTAAGTTGCTTTTCCTGGAGTGTAAGGTTTGTGATGTAGCCAAGAATTTCATTTTGAGACCACCGTTGGGCACCGTTAACAAGATGATATACGTCATGCGCGAGAGAAGAACGGGGACCTTTGCGTGCATGTCTTTTGATTCGCTGAGTGCAGTGAATAATGATAATATATGAATTCTGTACACCGACATCCCTTTTACCAGATATACTATAGTAACAGCTTGGCTTGTTTCCTTCCTTGGCAAAGTGGAAGGCCTTTGAGCATTAAGGGTGAAACACCTTACGATCTCAGCTCGTTGGCGTGTAATGCCGTCGTCCCGGTTCATCATAAATGGGTAGACGCCACTGAAAGTGGGTAAATCTAATAAATACCATTGACCTATACTATGCCTATTATGAGTTAAAAATTCGTCGTTACTGCGTAAAACATTAAGTTTGGCTTAGCAGAGGTGTCAGAATGCCCGATAAATTTTACCTAGCTGCTCAAGTGTGTTATCTAAAACTAGAGACAAATATGCATCGCTATAGTGAAGTCTTCTACTTGTAACACCACTTCTGACACATATGTGGAAAGAGATGATGCGTTGGTGGAATGGTGACAAGTGAAACAGTAAAGTGTGAAGCTTTTGGTCTGGGAAACACAAGCGCACACTGCATGTTCAGCCCTTCCTCAAATTTCGCGGGAAGGTAGCTAAAACACCCTTCCTTTCTAACTGCTTATAACTTCCTCCTTATTTTGTTTCATGAGACTCAATGATTCCATGAAACGGGTAATGCGTACATTACATCGGGGCATCATCATTCTCTAAAATGAATCCCTCCGATAACAAGGTTCGCATGCGATATCGTCCGAATATGCCCCAATGCATGGTCAGTCATTACAGTGCCTCTGTACCATGTGATAGGCCGATGTTTGCATGACATAACTACTAAAATGGTGATCTATTATACTCACTATAAAAAGAGAGTTCCGCAGGCCATTCTTGATGGAAGAGGGAAGAAACATTTGACGACGAAGAAAAATTTTTCAGGTTTTACATGCGGAAGCTCAGATGTGATGTGAGACACAGCGAAATGGAGGGTTTCGAACACTCGGACCATGTGGTGTTTGTTCTTTAGCTTGTACTGACATCGCACAGTTCGATCAATTTGCGACCGCCGTTGCAGGGATCGAACCTGCTATCTGCGGGTCAGCAGCCCAGTGGCGAGCACTCCAACCACTGCATGAATGCGGCGGGTATTTTGCGACAGACGTGACTAAAGCCTTGACTCGCCGACGGTATCTTGCACAAGAATCATCATCATCATCATCATCATCGTCATCGTCGTCGTCATCATCATCATCATCATCATCATTATCATCATCAGCCTGACTTCGTCCACTGCAGGACAAAGGCCTCTCCCACGTTCCGCCAGTTAACCCGGTCCTGTGCTTGCTGCTGCCAATTTATACCCGCTAACTTCTTAATCTCATCTGCCCACCTAACCTTCTGTCTCCCCCTAACCCACTTTCTTTCTCTGGGAATCCAGTTAGTTACTCTTAATGACCAGCGGTTATCCTGTCTACGCGCTACATGCCCGGCCCATGTCCATTTCCTCTTCTTTATTTCAACTATGATATCCTTAACCCCCGTTTGTCCCCTAATCCACTCTGCTCTCTTCTTGTCTCTTAAGGTTACACCTACCATTTTTCTTTCCATTGCTCACTGCGTCGTCCTCAATTTAAGCTGAACCCTCTTTGTGAGTCTCCAGGGTTCTGCTCCGTAGCTAAGTACCGGCAAGATACAGCTGTTATATAGTTTCCTCTTAAGGGATAATGGCAATCTACCTGTAATAATTTGAGAGTGCTTGCCGAATGTGCTCCACCCCATTCTTATTCTTCTAGTTACTTCAATCTCGTGGTTAGGCTTTGCGGTTATTACCTACCCTAAGTAGACATAGTCTTTTACAACTTCAAGTGCACTATTACCTATCTCGAAGCGCCGCTCCTTCCAAGGTTGTTGTACATTACTTTCGTTTTCTGCGGATTAATTTTAAGACCCACCTTTTTTCTTTCCTTGTGTAACTCCGTAATCATGAGTTGCAAATCGTCCCCTGAGTTATTCAGCAATGCAATGTCATCGGCGAAGCGCAGGTTACTAAGGTATTCTCCATTAACTCTTATCCCTAACTGTTCCCATTCTAGGCTTCTGTTTTCAGAAGCCTAGAATGCACAAGAATACTACAAAATTAATGGCGATTGCAATCATAGGAGTCTTCTAAAAGAGAAAAAAATATGAACCCATCCGCTCTACAACAACTTCGTTATTCAACCATAAACAGAGAAAGAAGGGCAAGACAGGAGGTTAGCCAGGAAATGGTATTCGGCACGCTACCTTGTTCTGGGGAGGGAGTAAAGTGTTGACAGAGAGAGAGATATACAAAATCAAGGAAGAAATGTGCACACACACACACACACACACACGCGCACACACACACACGCACGCGCGCGCACACACACACACACACACACACACACACACACACACACACACACACACACACACACACACACACACACACACACACACACACACACACACACACACACACACACGCACACACACACACGCACACACACACACACACACACACACACACACACACACGATAACGCTTCTCAAAGTTTTTCTGGCAGTTCCGTAAATCCCCGGAAGCCTATAGTTATTAAGCAGCCCTCCTGAGGCCTTCTGTGACGTTAAGTCATGACAATTCGATAGCAGTCTTTCTTTTGATAGAGGCTCGTCGTCTAACATGTTGAAAGCATGAGAAATATTGTCAGTGTATGCTATAGTCAGGACAGTCTTACAGAGCTTGTCAAATTACTTCTTCGTCGCCGCAGTGTTCATAAGTGGTGATGTCCGGCATCTCTAAGCTGAACGCGTACGCACGCGTATACACTCGACGCCCAGTTGTAACCTACGCAAAACAGTATACCATCACTTCGCCAAAATCTCGATATAATTCGAAGGCCTAACAAAGGATATTCGGACATAGAGAGGCTGCACATGCAAACGCACGTTTGGAGGGGATGACCATACGTCCGGGGGTGTTGACTGTACAAGCAGAGGTGCGGGCTGTACATCGGAGGCGTCGGCTTTACGCCCGGGGGTGACGACTGTACGCAACGAGGTTGCGACTGAAGCATATAGAAGGTGCCAGCGTGCCAAATACGGGCTCACGAAAAGTTTATTTATTTAATCTTTGCTCATTGTTCTCACCGCGTGAATGCCTTTTTGACGGCCTTCCGACGTAGGACACTTAGTGCTCGTACTGGCATTGAATGTAGTTTCGACATGCACTGCTCAAAATCAGTGCTTTGTCCGAGGACCTATCTTTAGCGTTCACATATACACGTTTAAAATATTGCCGGAAGATATGACACATCTACCGATTCTCGCACAGAGACGCCCGCGAGACTTGAGAATCATCAATGGCAAGATGCTCTGCGAAAAAATACTCGGGCCTCTCAGAAAAACGCTCATTGAAGAATATAATGCGCTCTTGATCTTGAAACTGCGTGATAATTTCTTTAGTTGCGAA
Source organism: Rhipicephalus microplus (assembly GCF_013339725.1). Classification (NCBI taxonomy): domain Eukaryota; kingdom Metazoa; phylum Arthropoda; class Arachnida; order Ixodida; family Ixodidae; genus Rhipicephalus; species Rhipicephalus microplus. Next base: position 187,570,284 of record NC_051167.1, read on the forward strand.
GCTCTGTTTTTCTCCTTTGTTTCCAGCATATGCAATGGTAAACAAGTTTCCGTCAGCTTGTTTTCTCGAAGACGACGTAAAACTGCAAACGGTCCCGTTCTATACATCTACAAAAAAAAAAAAAGAAAATGTGAGCGACATCCGCTGAATACCATTAACCTTCAGACGCCTCTGACGCCGTCCATCCCATTGTTCGCGAAATCTGTTCCCTCTTGCCGTGGGCGCCTCTGGAGAGTCACCTGCTCTGCTGGCCAGCTTCCCTTCAACGTGACAAAGAATTCTTCGTTCGTGCCTAGCTAGCCGCATTATGCTCTCCAGTCCACGCGCCTATGCTTGCGCAAGCGAGCTTGCGATCGCACGAAACATGGCGACAAAAGCAACTTCGCCTCCCCAACCATCGCCATGCACCACTGCTTTCCGAGTGAATGAACGCGGCGCAACATCGTGCCGTTTGCCTTCGCAAGCGCATCTCTCCAACAAATGGGGCCCTTATGATTTCGCACATCAGGCGTGTACTGTGAGCTCTGAGTTCTCCAAGCGCCCTCATTCGGTATCATTTCACACCATTTTTGCTATACTGACTTTTTTTTTGCAAGATAAGAACGCTTCGTGCACACTACAACGCCCACGTCTTTGCTGCCCAGGATTGATGGAGTCAACAGAAATCATTTACAATACTTAGGTATAATTGCTTTGGGTGCTATGTAATAGAAGAAGCCGCCTGAAAGAGGTATGATAAGATTTTGTCACCGGCGCAGTGCTAATGACGACTCAAGTTAGAGGTAGATGGCACTATAGGAGAGAACCAATCTTATCCGTTCATATGATCCAGCGATCTTCCATAAGTGCTCATGCTCTTGACCTAGTACAGCGGGGCACCATCTCCCGAATGGAACGACTTTATACGAACAAAGCTTGCCGTTATGCGTCTAGAAAGATCAGTGACCATTTCCATCAAAGGGCGATCGACGCTACCATCAACAGGATGAAGCGTTCGTGATGGGCAGAGTAATAGAGAAAAGCAGTTATAGTGCAGAGTTTATGTGAGCTGTTTATCGATGTCGTGCATCAAGGATGAATTAGGGCGTTAAGGCCACTCACACACACCTACGCTCGCAAAGAGCCGTCAGTGGGGTGTGGCCTTCTGTAGCCTTTATTGGCCATTCGTCCCATAGCACGTGTCTTGGTAGGAAAAGTTTTCGAATATGCGAGGCATTACGCGTTCATTCACGCTATTGCTCAGTCTACTGTTTGTTATGTAGATGAAACTTTTGCGGGGACTACCTGTTACTACATTGACAGCCTATATACGAGTTATTATAACAGAAGTTAAGCTCAAAGGGTTGCGCTAACGAGTTTCGTCATACTTGGAAGCCACTTCAATCCCGTACACAAAGCCCCAAGTGAGTTTATTGTATGCATAGAGAGTAATTCACTCGTCCGAAGGAAGTTTATTTTGGTCGCCTGCAGCTACACGTAGGAGGCAACACATCATGCTGTGCAACGTTCGAGAACCAAGGCAAGGGCAATAGACATGACCGTGACGTTCTCGAGTAGGAGGCAGATAGACGTCAATAGGAACGTGCGAGGGTCATGAAAACTACGAATATTGCTTCGTGCAATAAAATACGTTACTTCGTTCTTGTCAGAGGCTTGCCGTTCAGAAGGAAGTGAAATATTTATGAAATACCTTCGAAGCGCTTCAGACAGTTAAAACAAAAAAGCCATTTTTGTTAGCGCCATTATTGTCATGATTGCCAGTGTTCACTTATGACACATCGGAGGTGTATAAAATGATCATAGTCGTTATCATCAGTATCACAATTACCATCTTTGTGACCAGGTGAGCGAAATGTTATCTCTATAGTGCCGCCATTCAACATAAAAATATTGGTGTACGCATACCTACACATGTGCACTTGCTAATCTTTTCTTCAGTAATGCTAAAACATTGTTGTATTAAAATTTAGAATACATGAGTCATGTTACACATATGTGCCTATTTTGCCATTTTCTTCTACGCTTACTAAATAAGAAGCAGCTACTGCAGACTTAAATTCTCTAACACTTGTTTCAAAAACTGCATCCTTTGCCTTTCATCTACTTGAAGGAATGTCTACGTTTTCATGCTTCCACATACCACGCACTGGTTTGCGCCGCATAGGGTCACATTGCTTCTGGTTTGGACAATATGGATCACCACAGATATTGGGAAGCATGCCTGCTTTAATGACTTCACGCTTGTATATATAGCGTAAGGGCTGACGTCCGCGCCCTCTACTTCCCGCTGCAACATTACAAGGAACGGAGAAAAATATTTATGAATACATAGAACAAAGTAGGAGTCATATCTAAAAAAAGAAAACAAGAGAACTAAGCGAGAAATGTGATGGGAAACAAAGGAAGCCGCAATAACAGACGTGGTATGCGATACCCGGAAATCAAAATTCCCCATAACTGACCTTTTAAAACGCAATTAAAAGTCACAAACAATGCTGGTGGAAGCTTTATGAAGAACGTGGGTCGGATGCCTGCAGACTCATGGGCGGCGGTACAGTGGGCCATCTCCCGTGTGTTAATAAAATTGTTTTTAAATGTGTGTTTCTAATTACGTGTGTTCTTAAAAAACATGCGCCCTCAAATAGCAGGTTTATGTGACATATGAGCAGACAACACACGCACATGTCCGCGCAAGGATATTAGCATTGCTAGTATTTCGCCTTGATTTGCATATTAGCAACGAGAAATGAGAGTTCATCCTCTTTTATCCAGATAGTATACAAAAGACAGAAGCTAATATACGGAAAGACATGGTCAAAAAAAGCACACAGGGCATACGCTGACACGCAACTGAATTCCATTGGCGTTTCATTTCGCGGCGATCCTCTTTTGCACTGTTTATTTTCAGTATAAATAACCAACAAGTGCAGTCATGCACTTTAACAGTAAAACACTTCACTTTCTTGGTTTAACTTTCTGTTGGCTCCTCATGTTGGCCTCTCCGGGGTTTTACTCGCCCACTACAAACCTGCACTCGCTGAAGCGACAAAGCCATCTGGTCACCGCGCAGAGCTATTCCGAGGCACATTGCGCCATGTCGTTATCCTACCGATTGTGCGAACATCTGGACGCCCATACGTCCTTGACAAAGTTGCCCATTCGGCATGTCATCTGGCGGGTCCTTGCACAATGCCACTCAGTGGCGGAAAAGGAAGTGATCGACGTATGCACACCAATGACTTTTTCGGGTCGCGACGCTGTTACACATTACCCTGCATGTGGGGGGTGTCTGTATCTGAGCTTCGAGGAAAAATGAGAACGACTGGTGGATGCACTGCAGACATATGTCTCGGTCACGTGACGCCGCACACTTGATATTGCTGCCAACAAGAGATGAAGGATCGACCGTTCTCAGTGGGACATCGTTCGGCTTGCATCAGTGACGAGAGATAAGACCAATGGTGACTTGAAAGGGTAGAGAAGCGTGGTGGCGGTACAGGTCAATGGCTTGGAAACGTGACCTTCTCATATGTGCTGCGGATGCCCAGAAAGAACGATTATTTCCCGTTTTAAGAGTGGCTTCATCCAGCAGGAAGCAGTGGACTGCGTTCAGTTAAGATGCAGAAGATGTGCCGTTTACGACGGGTAACGTTGTACTCAGGGAAAGCAGGGCAAACAACAGTACACACAGTAGAGCAGAACATACAGGAAACGGTAAGGCTGCAGTGGTCGGAGGTGCGCTACTGCACGCTCGGCCACTATTTTTCTACTTCGAATATGAAAACAATGAGGATGTAGGAAAGAGCGACGTTCCGCCTGGAACGATTGACGTGTAACAATATGTGACGTCGGACAGGAAATGACAATGTACATGTTAGTGGAATCCCCAGGACATAACCAAAATCAAACGGGCTAGCTTCGGTGAATGACAAACTATTTGCTAGAATTTAAGCAAACGTACTTTTCAGTCCCCTGGCACGAAAGACTGTAACTTGAGAGAGGCAAGGACGATGATAATGGTAGGTGATGCGGAACAAAAGCATAGCGGAATACGCAGAATGAGCTGGAATGAAATATCACTCTATCTTACTGCGTATAGCAAACCACGTACCACTCTAACTGTAATGTTGCCCCCCCCCCCCCACTAGCTGCGTATAGAAAATGCATATAACACTCTAACTGAAAGCAAAAAAAAAATTAGGCGCAACTAGCTTAAATTTCTTTGTATGTGCATGTTGCAAAAGATTGCGCTGATATTGTATGAATAGAACACAGCATATGCCTACTTTCTCGAAATTTGTGAACAGTGTATTCAAGACTAAGCATGCTTTATCCAGTACCGACCTTAAATTAGTGAACACAAGGATAAGCTATATTCCATTCGGTAATAGTAATCCAGTATTAGGCAACATCAGCAATCGCATGGTCACATTTAGGCAGCATTAGCTGACGTTTGCGAGTAGTTAGCCTATGTTAGCAAAAATCATAAGTGTAGGTGTTTTAAACCCAGAAACCACGTTATGATCAGGGATGACGCCGTATTGAAGGACTCCAGAACTGTCGGCTTAGGTTTTTTCAGCTTGCACTTGTATAAGTACACGAGCCTCCCGCCTCAACATTAGCAATGAGTAGGTAATATTTGGCGTGTATGAACAACACTATCCAAGATTCACTTACACTAGGCTGTATACATGGACTACAGGCGTAGAAAAACTTTTTTGGCAAAGGGGCCAACGATGCTTCCTGTAGATTTATGCGTGTAATAGAAATAGCCACTAGGTGTTAATAGTATGTATGCGTGTGCATATACATGTGCATAAATCTAAGGTAATGATAGGGAGATGATGTTTCACCCCTCTACGTACTTCTTCCTCCCCGCCCACCCCATGGCCAGTTCAGTGACCAAGACATCAGGGTATGCCATTCAAAGTTCAGCGTTCACAAATTGAGGTAGAGCGCGCTATAACGCATGTAGAAAAAGGCGGCCTTCCGACTTCCGCCGCCAATGCATGCAAGTCGCACGCCAGTTCTGGATATAGACGGCGTTCCGGAATCAACGCATCATGCACGGCGACCCACTGAACTCGTGAGTTAATCCAGTTTTCTTTGGGACAACCGTGAGACTATAAAAGAAGGAAAACGACGCAAAAAGCTCCGTGCCGGTGGAGGGTTCGGTGTAATGGCACTGTGTGTAGTATACAATGTATTCGCTTTGTGCTTGTCTTCTATGAAATGAAATAAAGAAGTACAAGGTTGCGTTTACACCGGAAAGACAGCTGCTTACGGAGACTGCATCAGAGGAGGAGTTCGTTGCATGCAACTGCGTTATATCTTACAGTCCCGTGGACATGCAATACCCATTCGATACAGATCATCTTCTCTTTACGATTCCAGGTTTTGGCGAGGTAGAAAGCTGGGAGGCAAATACACTGAGGTAAAATGAGAAAAACGAAACAAGAATAAATGACGCAAAAGAATGAATTTGAGCCTGCACTGAGAGCTACGCGATGAAGTGCTCGCAAAGCGCACTTATGTGATTTTGTATACGAAAAAAAAAAAGACGGCTGTTCCTGTTTTCGGTTCGTCCTATATATGAATGCCTGGCCATGTGGGACAGAGACATCTGCCGTATTGTGGGAACGTGACGGTGTAATCATTTCGCAGTGGTCATTAGACAGCGAGCACTTGTCGCTATATAAGCGGCGGAAAGACGGCATCATTGGTGAGCGACTGAAGTGTTGCCGCAAAACCGAGAACAACCACACAGAACAAAATATTTTAAAGCGGTTTCCGCTGCCAGATTGGATTCTCTGTAAGGTACACGCTCTGACATTCTTTTTCGCGCCGTAAGCTGCTCTTCGTTTTCTGTTCTTGGCTACGAGCATCGTACTGCGCGTCGACGCTAGTGGTAATGTTCAGGAGACAGCTTTAGAGCCTGTAAGCTGTGCCTAGTGCTAGGGATACTTTCCGTTTATTTCCTTGGAGCATCAACCTTTCCGCACTCTATATGCACTGTACTGCAAAGTACAGTATATATATATGCACTATTTATGCAATGTACTGTAGTTCACGGAAAAATTAAACACTTTATTGTATGCCACACTTGAACCCCAACGTGTGAATACGAATTCGCACTTTCGCCACATGGCACTCAAGTTGAACTTGGCAGTCACGATAATAACATGCCCACACTTCTGACATACAGTGAACTGTTAACAGCTTACAGGTTATAACAGGCTCTTGGACTTGGTATGACGTAGTTAGGTCTTACTGTAGGGTGAGATGAGGTCAATAGATTTCATTTGCAGCGCTTATTTCGTCACTAGAAGCAGTGATTTACTGTAGTGATGGTGTTACGATACAGTGCAAAGTTCCGCGTTTAGTACCAAGCATATCCGGCTGCATTTATACTTCGTACAAGCACCATTGAAGGTTGTCCACTTTCTTTTAAGGCGCAGAATAAACAAACTCAGGATCTGTAGCATCAACTTAAAGCTCTCCAATGAGGCGCTATATATCACACATTGCACTGTTTCGAAACACCACAACGCATGACAGAATTCTCACCATAAATTGATGCCATCAGTTTGATCACACAGCTTTGAATGAGCGTCTTTGTTTACCTTCAACCTGCAAGTTGCTTTGCTACAGTTTAGATTGTAGACCGAGCAGGACTCTCTATTGTTATTTCATGCGAAGATGGAGTGCTTAGCCACGACGATGACTCCTATAATAGTACACTCTTTTAATAGGCCAGTCGTAACCAGTCAGTCGGTAAATGGGAAACGTCTGATGTCTTCGGCGCGGCGCGCTTTGATTCGGTCATTGGGCGGGAGTTAGCTCAGCTTTTGTTTCGGAGCAGTCGAGCGACGCTCGGAATAAGTAATCATTTTCGAAGAAAAAAAAAGCGAACTAAAGCATGTCGGAAGCAAAGCAGGACACGTACAGAAGTTGTTTTCCTTTAGCTCGTTGTATTAGCTCGAGGTACACAATACTCGCTCCTTTTCGCAACCACCACATGAAAGGAGGTGTTGCACAATTGGGGCATTACATCACTTCTGCAGCGTATGTATACGTATACACGTGAGAGACGTTTGGTGATGTCAGCTCCTGTGCGTACTTGATAGGCGTGGAAGCTAAACAACTGCGTAGCTTGTACACGTGCTGTAGCGACCACGTATACGATGTAGTGGATGCAACATATATACGCGAAAGCACGTAGTGACCTTACGAATAAAAAAAATCAACGTTGATTCATTGATATGTGCGGTTTAACGTCTCCAAACCACCTTATGATTATAAGAGACAGCATAATGATTGATATGTGGGGTTTAACGTCCCAAAACCACTATATGATTATGAGAGACGCCGTAGTGGAGGGCTCCGGAAATTTCGACCACCTGGGGTTCTTTAACGTGCACCCAAATCTGAGCACACGGGCCTACAACATTTCGGCCTCCATCGGAAATGCAGCCGCCGCAGCCGGGATATGAACCCGCGACCTGCGGGTCAGCAGCCGAGTACCTTAGCCACTAGACCACTACGGCGGGGCATAAGAGACACCATAGTGGAGGGCTTCAGAAATTTTAGCCACCTGGGGTGCTTCATCATGTACCCAAATCTGATCACCCAAGCCAACAGCATTTTGGCCTCTATCTAAGTTGCAGCCGCCACAGCCAGGATTTGATCCCGTTACCTGCGGGCCAGCAGCGGAGTACTTTTGCTACTTGACTACCGCGCCGGAACAGAACACTCAACGTCAGAAATCCTTTAAGAAAAAGCAGACTTTAGCCGCTGCTTTCCCCGGAAGCCTGGAATTAAGGTTTCCAGCTTGTTATAAAACGTACTTAACACATGCACTGTGCAGCTCGACGGGGTATAGTCATAGTTACTGGAATATTGAAAGCTTACTCTGACTTGGTGCTCTCTAAATATTCGACGCCCACTGCACATTTTCGTGAGTAAATATAGTGGGCCTAATGGCTCGAATACTGAAAATTTTAGTCAATATTTAAGTGTTTATTTGAAACTACTCATATTTGAAATGGTTAGTTCATTTCTATTGATATACAAAGGTCGAAAAAACACGAGTGTTTCGAGGGTCAGCGATGCATTCAAGTACGGATCATATGGACGATTCTGCTGCTTGTTGTACTTATACGTATCGTAAGACAGAATTGGCGTTTTCAGAGCGATTGCATGAAGAACACTTGTGCTGTGAGTGTTCACGGCGTTCATCAAACTGACTTGCCTTTAACTTCTCCTTGTGAGAATGACCTTCTTCAGAGGTGGCAAAACAGTTTAATGTAAACAAATTTTAGTGCCCATGAAATATATGTCGCAATAATTACATAAATCTTTGAATAACACAATGGTTTACGGCTAAAGCTAATGTACTACTTCGCTACTCTGTAAACGAATTTTTCACGTCACAACAGATACCTAAGCGCGCCTGTGGCCCACTCAAAAGCTTACCCTTGCCGACTGCATATCCGTTTAAGAATTTTGTTGGCAAATATTACTGTACAACTTCTTCAGTTTTGATGGGGACACCGCATAAACGAATCGCACATTACATCGTTCAGATGTTAAAAAATGTTTGCAATTGAACTTGATTCAAAAAATGTGCTATTGAAGAACTCATAGTATAGCGGTGTTTCCAGTCAACGTGTGCAAGGCTTGAGACTTTTAAACTGCTATAGTGATGAAGCGTACGGTATTCCAGTTGCCTTCGTGCGACGCCTTCGTGGGAAATGACCGAGAGTAGAGGATGCCCTTGAGACAGGGGCTTAGTATGGCTTCTATTCAGCTAGTAAGTCGTGCAAACAAGTTTCTCATTCGTTTAGCAGCTTTACGAAATTCCGCATGCAATCCGTAAATTATGAATGAAACATTGAATTTTCTAGTTTGCGTGTTACGTACAGCACGAAACGGGAATAGTGTGCAAACAGGAAAAGAAATTTTCCAACTCTGTAGCATGGTCATTTTAGTCAGAGAAACATGACTCTAAACCTTACTGAGCATGGGAAGCAGAGGAGCATTAAAGCTTTGTTCTCACGATGTTGGTCGTTGTTTATTTATTGTTATTTGCTTATGCTTCTAGAGTCTTGTGAAAGAGATTTGTCTATAAGTAGGAAAAGAAGAGAAAAGTGAGCCCCGTAACTGTCTGCATCAGGGTGCGACACCTAAACAGTAGCTCACAAGGGATGGGAGCGAGGAGGGATTAAAAGGATAGGAGTAAAGGGGTAGAGAGAAAGAAAGAGAGATGCGCTAAGCCAGCGAGCGAGGACATATCGAGGGGACAGGCGAGGTAGGCAAAATGGAAACACGGTCACAGGAGTCCGAGGAAGGTCACGTACCACATGCGCGCTTTTTGTATCATGAACTTGTCTTTGTCAACGGAAGCGATCGTGCCTGGTATTGTTAGGCTCAATGCTCTGCACGCTTCATCTATGATTCTTAGTCCGTCTTGCTAATCTTGGGATCACCGGCATAAGAAACAACAAAACAAAACAGAAAGAAAACGCATGGCTCAGCTTAGAAAGCCTGGCCACCACGCAGCTTGAGCTATATACCGCACATATCTAACGGCAAACGTGTTAGTTGGAAGCGGCGTAAAGCAGTACGCGAACGCAGAGATAAAAATCAGCCGAAAGCGACAAGTAGCGCTATCGCCAACGACCACACGACGCCGTCTGCCTACTTAAATGTTTTCGTAAATTCTTTGCGGTTTTGAGACCACGCGTTACTCTGACCTTGGCCGTGATTGCAGGCATACCATGTACGCCTGCCCAGCCCACGCGAAACGTACTTCGCCGCGGAGCTCTGTAAAAAAAAAGTTCTCAAGTTCTGCTTCAAAGAAGTTGCCTAAGCTAAACACCGTCCTTGAGACGATAGCGTCAGCATTTGTATATACGCACTTATAAATTTAGATCCACCATTATTGGTATATGCGAGCAGTTCTAACGACGTATGCCGCCATTTATTTTTTCAAAAGAAGGTCACCGAATCAATTAGGATGGAAATTATTTTTACGTGCGCGGTACGGGCGATCGTGCAAATGAGAACAGTTTGTCCAAGAAACAACGTTATGCGAATCACTTATTGGTACGAAAAAGTTGACTGGGGCTATTACAGAGACCCTCTTCCAGCGCTATTTACTGTGTGTCTCTGTTGTCGCCCTCTCTGCACTTTCAAGCTCTTACAAGAGTTTCAAAGAATGAACAAGTTCAGATAGCAACTATCGCAAAAACATTCTACGTCTGCATTTGTTCTAATAAAAGTAAGCCAACCGTGCAAGTCGACAAGTCGGGCTGCCTGGTAGCTAGAAAAGTCGCTTCTTCAGGTATTCGGATATTTCTATCTAAAAAAACATCATTCTCGTCTGGCTTTATGGCAGTTAGTTTTTTGTTTTGTGTAGTTGCACTTAGTTCTCTTGACACGCTCTTATTAGAGATGAGTCTGCATCAGACATCACTCCGTGTCTTCGGTCGTCTGCCTTGAGAAAGCAATAAAAACCTTTCTATAACAACCGTTGGGCCTCTTCAGACAACAGAGCAATAAAAGATACGTTGCTTACAAGAACGGACATTACACTGAAGACAGGTGAAAGGAAGATCACTCAGCCTTATAAAATATACCACTCCCGCAGGAAGCTACTCGTCATGAACACCTTGAAAGTGAAGGCAGTGGCGTGGAGATCTCGGAACGTGGCTGCAATGCGAGCCCACCACAAAGACCTCGCGATGAGAGCTCACGAGTCTAGACGCCAGCGTCCGCAGCAATCGCAAGCCAGCAGCAGCAACAATCTGGAGGTGGCGGCAGTGGTGAGGGCTTGCGCAGCCGACGCAAAGCGCGCTCGTGGCAAGTGTATTTCCGAGTGAGAGCCCGCAAAGCAGAGGCGGAACGCAAGCAGTGGCAAAGGGAACCTCGAATCAGGGCGAGTGCGGGAAGCAGTGGTCAAGCCCCGAAAATGGTCGCTACGCGAGATTGGTGGCGCTGACGCGCACTTCACGCGCGACTTTGTTGATTGCTCGTTCAGCCACAATTGTAAGGTTTGCGACCGTTTTTAATTTGGCAACAACCTCACCACGATCACGTTAATCCGCAAGGACAACTCCAACGTGAGTTTCACGGTTTTACTAATAAGCATTCGAGCTTCGCCCACTCATCATCATTAACCTCGTGGACATAGCGGGATTTGTTTTATTAGTGGGCCTGTGATCTGACTGATGACCTTAGTTCTCGCCATGCAGTCAGTGTGATGTCACATTACAAAAACTTTGATCATCTGTGACGTCATAATGACGTTCCACGAATACGTCACCCCTATACAATGTCGCTTAGATTTTCGGCGATATTTTGCGGGACTATGTACGAGATTATACAAGAATGTAGGATACATGTATAAAATGCTGCGAAAATTTCGCGTAAGCTTACACGAATATGGTGGACGGGATCCCCGGGAAAGCCACCTGAGGCTTTCGGGTTTGTAAAACGACTTCAGGAGGCATGAAATCATTGAGAAATTTATTGTGGGTGATTTTTTTATGTGGGTTCTTCACCAGCTCAATTGGACACTCTAATGGTGTAGAACTGTTTCAGAGGGACATCCTTACTTTGAAGTAAAGCAAAGCATTTTTGATGATCTAAGAGCGTACGTTCATTTTTCATGGATGCAATGTTACCTAAATGTATCGTTTTTTCAATCAGCTTTGTATCACAGCTCTTTACTATTATAAGAATTCAATGACACACGAAGACATACGGTCTAATGCTTTACAATTAAACAGTGCAATGTACTATCGCTACTCAAGTGGGGCAGTGGGTAATGATACGGCATTGCGTACGCTGATCCTGCTATTCGTGAAACCAGAAAACTAGAACACGTGGTCAAGAAAAAAAAACGCGCAATCTTTTAAACGCCAGTGTGCTGCCGAAAACCCTGTTCATCCCTAACTAACCGCCCACCTGATACCCAAACGCCCCCTTCTCGTTGATGTGCACTCGTGCATCGACGATGCCTTTTACAGCGATCGGCTAGCGCTATTTCTGTACGGCGATAGAAGTGAACAAGAAAACACGCAAAGGGATGCCAGAAACAAGCAGACGTTGGCCACTACACTAACAGCAGGCCGAAGAAGACAAGATGGTTTTGTTGGGACCTCACTGAGAAGAATCCAAGAAAACGATGGAAGAACAGCACCAAAAATGCGAGACGTTCACCTCGCAAGGCCGCCGACTCTTAAACGAAAGCGGTCGGCCAACGCCTCCCGTATCGGGCCTCTCAGTAGCGCGATGAACGGCGCAGCACGTCCGCTCCGCTTTTGCTTCTTACTTAGGCACCAAACGATGTGCCGAAATGTGCGCGCCGCGAAAGGACCAAGGCCGCCGTTATTTGACTGGCTAAACCGGTCCACGCGGTGCTGGAGATGCTGTTAACGACGGCACTATTTTTAATGTTGTTGCTATTTCGACTTTCGCTGATACTTATCTTTGTCTGCACCAAAAAAAAAAAACACGTTAGCGATCGATGCGATCATCTGCTCCGATGAACACGCAAGCGTGTTTTTGTAAGGCGTCACGCGCCGCGTTCTTATCTCTGCACACATGCGCGTGCACACTCGTGCTTAAACCAGACTTCCAAGGGCTCCTGTTATTGTTAGTAGGCAAGGTGTCATTAATACGGTGCCTAACTATAGGCCTAACTGTAGCGGTAACACATAAGCAGAGGCCGGACCGCTGCCTTGCCTTTATGCTTCGAAGCATCGGCTTCGAAGGTGTAATCATTGAAACGCACGACGGAGAGTCCGCTTGTCGACGCATGACTGATACAGGCTTAAGGTCTCCTAACGAGTTAATGATTGATTGATATGTGGAGTTTAACGTCTCAAAACCACCATATGATTATGAGAGACGCCGTAGTGGAGGGCTCCAGATATTTCGACTACCCGGGGTTCTTTACCGTGCACCCAGATCTCAACACACGGGCCTACAACATTTCCGTCTCCATCGGAAATGCAACCACCGCCACCGGGATTCGATCGCGCCACCTGCGGGTGAGTAGCCGAGTACCTTAACCACTAGAACACCGCGGCTGGGCATCAAACGAGTTAGTATGACGACCGTCAACAATACCAACAAAAGTAACTGCTTGGGGTTTAATTAAAAATTACAGTTGTGAGCTTCCCAGCTAGTTTTCTGTTTGTGCTCCTTTCTTGTGTCTATAGGTCAGCGACGGTCAGGGCGCGAGAACAGAGCGACGAGGCTCAGTGTAGTCTCTTTTCACGAAGCACAGTAACTACCACTTCACGGCCGAATGAAATCGCCCCCAGCAGTGAACGAGAAAGAGACCATAAGCCTCCACATACGGGTCACATCGAGACGTCGTCATCGAGATGCGAGCTTTCATACACTGCGACAATTTGTATAGACCCCCGACTGTGTAGAAACTAGGCAACTTCGCGCATATCTCAGACACATTCACGAGCTTCTCTTCTTCGGCCTACTCCTGTTATCTCTGCTCCATTCAAGCGACACTCTGAGAAAGACTCTACCGAGTGGTACAATCAAACAACCTGTTAGAGATACCTACGCCAGTTCTCTCTTTAATCTATTTTTCTCATTTTGCTCCTTCATCGCCAGCTGGGAGTCTGGTAGGAGTGAATGGGTCATTACTGCACTTATCAAGCAGATGTGCCTAGCGGATAGATAGCCTACACGCAAGGGTGACCGTCCGCATAGCAGGTGTTGCAGGGACGCTTTTCTTCTATTTTTCTCTAAGATTATAAAGATGCATTCGGCTGTGAGCTCCTGCATGTAAGCGAACGAACGGGTCTTGTGCTTGGTTCAGACACATGGCATAGCAAGTTAGGTGGGTGCATGCGCCCTTAACTGCACCGCCGCGGTGGTCAAGTGGATAAGGTACTCGGCTGCTGACCAGCAGGTTGCGGGATCGAATCCCGGCTTCAGCGGCGGCATTTTCGATGGAGGTGAAAATGCTGTAGGCCCGTATGCTCAGATTTGAGTGCATGTTAAGGAACCCCAGGTGATCGAAATTTTCGGAGCCCTCTACTACGGCGTCTCTGATAAGCATATGGTGGTTTTGAGACGTTAAACTTCACATATCAAATCAATGCACCCTTTACTGCATATGACATGTCTTTGAAGACCAAATGTTTTCCGACTCGTGTGTCAAGAGTGTGGCGTGTTGCTCCGCGAGAGTTTTCCTGCGCTGGGGTATAGCCGATGCGAAAATGGTTGTAAACATGCCCGAATCGGAATGAGCAGTTTTGGAGATTATGCTAAGCCATCGGACGATGTGAGTGTAACATGGCCGAAGTTTGTTGTGAATGCGCATGCGTAGCAGGAATAAACGAGAGCGAGTTGACTGGGGCGGAGCAACAAAAAAAAAAACGTTTTGAAAATATACTTTTTGTTAGAAATTTTGAGTCATATCAGCTGTGGAGACCTTGAATTATTATGAGCTTGAGGTCCGTGTTACTATAAGTCACGCTATTTCATGGACGAATGGTTGTAAATGTAAGCGATGCAATAAAAAAATATTCACGTCAAGACCGAATATGAATCAGCATTCAACTAATCCTGTCTCAACCTCTTTCTAACGTGAATTCAAGTTCAGCAAAAGTGATGTGACTCAGAGCCAAGTCTCGGAGATGCTCAAGTCACTTCATACTCACCTTGCGTGAAAAGTAAATATCGTCCAACGTCGTACTAATCATCACTTCCACCTCATGTTAACATGGTGTTGAGTTCAACACTGCTTCTCCGACTCGCACTGCTTCTCCGACACCGCTTCTCCGACTTCTCCAGGAGACGCCGAAATCACTTTAATCTGTTCATAAGTTCCCCTGCTCGCTATAACCAACGTGACAGCTTACACTATAGGTAGGTTCGCGCATATTGTTGGCACCCGCACATGCAACACAAGGATCGTTGCGAGTGGTATTGCTGTGGCTCAGGCTGCGTCATTCCGCTGGGACCAGGAAGAGCGCTCAGTGGAAGGAGTAGCGCCATCCTTTCAACGACTTCCTCGCACGCGTTCCGCACTGTTGTTGCGAAGGAGACGTGAATGCCACTAGAGGTCCTCTGTTATGCAGATTGCCCTGCGCTGCGCCTTCCCAAACATACACCGCGTATATATGCTTGCAACGTGCTGCCGCTGTGAGGCTAATTATTACCTGTGTTACAGCGAAGAAGCAGGGTGCAAGACAAACGCTGCTTCTGGAATGAGTGCTTAGCCACCCCGGAATGGAAAGTTCCGTTACGAGACAGCAGCGCAAACGGCACCCACGCAATGGTTGGTGTAGTTTTCTTATTTAAACAGCAGTGTCACGCGGAAGAAAACACGAAGCAGAAAATTACAGAAAAGAGGTGCTGAACTAAAAATTCACTTTTTTTTTTCGAGATGCGGAGGACCATGCGCCCATCCCCTTTTATACGGGCTACCTGAGTCCGATGTGTGGAGAGTGTTAGCACTGCACACCGAAGAAACGAGCCATATTCCTTTTTTGTGACACTCCAAAATTGTATCATACTCCTTCAGTGTACTACACAGTGTATATGCATGCGGAGACACTGCTCACACTATACGCCAAGCCTGGTACATAGCGCATTTTAAGGCGAAAGCCTTAGATGCATCATTGAACGGTAATTTTGACCGTTGGCCGCGAGGTCGAGTGAAACAAAAGAATGATTATCTTGTAATGACATCACTTTTGACGTTTCCTGACGTCATGAATCACAAAATTTGTGACATTTTGATGACGTCACAGTTTTTCGCGCTATTCACACTTTTTTTTGGTGCCCAAAAGAGGGCGCTGCAACGGCAACATATATACGTGATATATACGTGACATATATACGTGATATACGTGACGACTAAAGGTAACAGGAATGCAGCAGTCATGAAAAATAGGGCACTGTGGAATTACAATAGGTATGATGTTGTGAGAGGAATATGGAAAGGGGTCATGGTTCCTGGCTGACGTTCGGCAATGCGGTCTTGTGCATGAGATCAGAAGTTCAAGCAAGATTAGAAATTAAGCAACGGGGAATAGGTAGGCTTGCTTTAGGAGCTCACGGGAATACACCAAATCAGGGAGTACAAGGTGATATGGGATGGACATCATTTGAGGGCAGGGAAGCTAGCAGCAAGATAAAGTTTGAGAAACGATTGAGAGAAATGGGGGAAGAGCGTTGGGCTAGGAAGGTTTTCAGCTACTTGTACATGAAGAATGTCGATACGAAATGGAGGAAGCGAACTAGGAAGTTGACTGGTAAATGCTAAGAAAACAGCAGGTGGCCAGACCAAAAAGAACTATCGGTTAAGAAGAAAGTGAAGGAAACTGAGACTGACATGTGGAGAATGGGCATGATTAAGAAGTCCGCACTAGAGACCTATCGAACCTTTAAGCAGGAAATTGCCAGGGAAAGGATCTATGATAATACTCGGGGTAGTTCTCTACTGTTTGAGGCCCGGACGGGAGTACTGCGAACCAAGACATATCGGGCCAAACACGAAGGGGTAGACACAGTATGCAGTGCGTGTGGAGAGGAAGAAGAAACTGCCGAACACTTGATAATGTTCTATAAAGGGCTTCACCCTATAGTTCAGGATGATGGCGCTGCGTTTTTCAAAGCACTGGGGTTTAGGGACCGGGAGGGCAAAAGAGACTTTAAGCGGGTAGACTTAACTAGAAGGAGGTTATCTGATTGGTGGCTAAAGTCGAGGCACGAGTGAAAATTAAACTCTTCACTGCAAAGTACGAATACTCAAACTCACTTTTTAAGAAAAAAAATAAATATAGTTTTTGGTTCATTAGGTATTACGGCTTGGTGGCGCTAGCCACCGCCCGATCTAAAGGGTACAGCCATATCCATCCATCCATCCATAGTGCTATCTCACATGCCATCACATCAGAATTGGTCACGTCACAATAACGTCTGAAGTTTTGCATTATGCGACAGCTTTAGGATGTACACGTGACCTCTAGAGAAAATAAAAACAATGCTTGGGAGTGGCTCGTGAAGCTTTCGAATCGTCTGAATTGAATGCAAAAGGAACCCTTTCAGTTTTTTGTTTAGCTGATAGCGATTTCACTATAACATCTTTTCAGTAAAGGTCCACAAAAAGGAACGTTCCGTGTTTCTTTTTCTTCTTTTTTTGTGTGAAGAGCCTCCATGATTTCAGAGTTTATTCACTGATTTCATGGCACTGTGACAAAACAAAATGAATAAACATATGGAACTTTCGTGACATAATCTGACTGCATGTGAAAAATTGTAAAACCAGAGCATTTATTCTGGCTGGTAGTCAGATATGGCTAAATTATTTTTGCGTTTACCGCAAGGCCTGGCGTGAACTGATCGCGCGCCCACCCAGAATGAATGGCGCCCCCACAGGCAGCGGTTGCCATCTACGTCCACATATCACTGCGTTATGCAGCTCGTTAGTTTCGAACCGATGCCTTTATTTGCTTTAGGTTCATGTCCCTAAGCTCGGACATCCCTCGTCTTTATTCGACAGAGTTATCAAAGTCCTTGCTCAACCTATTGAAGCCGTAGACTTTTTCTCACAACCACCAGGATCACCGGAAACGTCAATTTTCGGTGCTCAACTAATGACTTCTTACCGACACTGCATTTCCTGAAACACAAGGCTCCGTAACGCTATCGCGTCCCACACACACAAAAATCAGAAAAAAAAAACTGAAGAAAAAATGGCAGCATACCCACGGAGTGAATGATGGAGAGTGGGGCGAAGCATCCGTCCATCCATTCATTCTTGCATCCGTCCATCCATGCGTCCGTCTGTGTGACTGTTCGTGCGTCAATTATCCAATCCGTGCGTTCGTCTGTTCGTGCGTCCGCACGTCCATTTTTTGCATCCGTCCCTGCTTTCTTCCATGCATCCCCCCTGCGTCCGTCTAAGCGTCCATCCGTCGGTGCAGCCATCCGTGAGTCCGTCCATGCATCTGTCTGTCTGTCCGTACGTCCATCTATTCAACACTCCAAGTACCACCATCTCGTATCTTTTCACCATATATTCGCATATGTACCACCATCCAGCGGACATTACAAGGACTAAACGAGAGGTGGCACACGCACACTTTCCTACGGCTTGTGCTTCGTGTCTACTTCCCACCTATAACCACCTCGAGTTCATGACATATACAAGTTCACTGTATTAGTGGCACTGCGGCCCAACGCTCGCTAAAGCTTTCTAAAACCAAGGAGGTTACACCCAGCGAATATAACGTACAAACCCTTTCTTGTCAGATAGTGCTCAATGTGCATGCCAATGGCTGCTAAGGGGAAATGAGAGACAGGAAAATTCGGCTTTTAGTTAACACGCACGCTGCGAATTTTTTATTGTTCAACAACGCACAGAAGTAATCTCTCACCGGCACCACCTTGGAGATCAAGATGTAAAACTGCTTACACACTACGACTACTACTACGACTACGAGGGACGAACGGGTGCCGCTATAAGGAGCTTCACCCCTAAAAGCTGACCATACAGCGGCTGTCTCTATGGTGAGTGCTACAACGGTTCTCGCATGTTCACACGCTCCCACGCACTGTAGTGCCAGCTGGTTTATTTCCACAACACTACCGCAGCATTACTTCCTATAATCGTCAATAGATGTCACAACCAAGCACTTTAGTGTAAAATTGCTAGAACGGCAGAAGTGCCGCATTCGTTGCCTCTTGGCAGCTGCTCTATGCTTCGAGCCATTAATGACCCAGTTTCCTTGCTGCACTAGTCCCTCTCGGCCGCCCACGCACGATCCTTTATAGAGCGATTGTTCTTCGACGTTCTTTGATCGTCCTAAGAAGATTTCCCTGCGTTATATTAACGACTGTTTTAAATGCGAAGCATTTCTTAGCGAACTTCAGCGACTTTGAGCGTATCTATCTATCTATCTATCTATCTATCTATCTATCTATCTATCTATCTATCTATCTATCTATCTATCTATCTATCTATCTATCTATCTATCTATCTATCTATCTATCTATCTATCTATCTATCTATCTATCTATCTATCTATCTATCTATCTATCTATCTATCTATCTATCTATCTATCTATCTATCTATCTATCTATCTATCTATCTATCTATCTATCTATCTATCTATCTATCTATCTATCTATCTATCTATCTATCTATCTATCTGTCTGTCTGTCTGTCTGTCTGTCTGTCTATCTATCTATCTATCTATCTATCTATCTATCTATCTATCTATCTATCTATCTATCTATCTATCTATCTATCTATCTATCTATGTGTCTATGTATCTATCTATGTGTCTGTGTATCTATCTATGTGTCTGTGTATCTATCTATGTGTCTATCTATCTATCTATCTATCTATCTATCTATCTATCTATCTATCTATCTATCTATCTATCTATCTATCTATCTATCTATCTATCTATCTATCTATCTGTCTGTCTATCTGTCTATCTATCTATCTATCTATCTATCTATCTATCTATCTATCTATCTATCTATCTATCTATCTATCTATCTATCTATCTATCTATCTATCTATCTATCTATCTATCTATCTATCTATCTATCTATCTATCTATCTATCTATCTATCTATCTATCTATCTATCTATCTATCTATCTATCTATCAATCTATCTATCTATCTATCTATCTATCTATCTATCTATCTATCTATCTATCTATCTATCTATCTATCTATCTATCCACGCAGTGCAAGGGCAGCACCTATGACGTGGGCAGAGGGCATTAGCGAAAATATGTTTCACAAAATTAAAACACTGTCATGAATTATTTGCTCATTACATCTGCATAATATTGTTGTAGAAAGAAATAAGTTTTCTAAAACATAAAAATTGCCCCACCTTTGAATAAAACTTACTTTTTTACTATCTTTGCATGGTTTGTGGCGTTCCTGACACGTCGGCCCACATGATTCTCGAGTACCCATGCAATACACATAAAGACCTATCGCCTCGGCTGAATACCTGTGACAATGGGTGTACAGAACGAACACTTTCTCGTTACGTGCGAGGCCAAGCTCACCTCGAAGGACCTGGACCAACGAGGACGTCACGTGGCCAGGGCCAAGGAGGCAGTGAATATCAGAGAATTCCTGTAATGAGACCTCTCACCTATGGTGCAAGCGGAACCTGCACCGCTTTACCGTTTCGAACAACAACCGTTTATTCCCCCGATTCTTTTCACTATTAGTGTTTGTTTCCTCCAAACACGTCGCGCTTTTGCCGCGTCACCCATTACTCCCCATGCTGACGTCACTTGCAGTACCCTTCGAAGCGCACTTCACTCGAAGTGTCGAGATCTATTTGAAAAGACCTTGCAGGCCATTCAAGAAAGTTGTGACGGGACGATCGTAGGTACCTGCCGCATAAACATTGAAGCAACGAAAACAACCACCGTAGGCTCTCTCTTTGACAGTATTTAAAGCAATAATAAACCACAGCCACTCCTAGTACTGTCTTATACGTATGATCCCTACCAATAGTTCAGTCCCTTGCTTTGTGAAAAGGCATGGTGTGCGGCCTCCTCAGAATAAAGTTAGCGTCTTGACTACGCAGGCTGAAAGTTTTAACAATGTAGCGCTTCAGGGCATGCTCCAAGAATAAATAAACCGTGTCCAAATTACAAATAGCAATACTTTTCACTCAATTATGCCAGGGAAATCTACGTGAGGTGAGCTTTGACTGCTAACTGTTTTCATCCATTCTAGTTGCTGACATCATGAACCTTACGGGTACCTGCCGGGGAATGAATATGTATTCATTATACTAGAAACTTCGTAAAATCGAGTTCTAATAGACTAAGTTCAAACTGAAGTAGGTGCGTTTGAGGCTCTCAGAACGTGTGAGCTGAAAAAATTCAGTAATGAAATACTGAAATAATTCTAGTTACTCTACGAATACAAAAGATTATCTCTAAGGGCCTAAACTGCTTGTTTTAGGAAACTGTTTTGGATGGTAGCGTTGGTGGCGGCTGCGAGTACCTTTCAATCAATCGTAGTCTTGGCTATTGCCGTTATAATATTTTAACAAACCTTAAGTGCGTACTTCTCTATACCAACACACACACACACAAAAAAAAAAACAATTGAGGACGCTTGAACTTCACGTACAAGAGCAGATCGGGATATAGTAATGAGGCTTGGTGCGCATTGGCTTGTGGACTGCTAGCCTGCTTCGGTTCTTGGTGCATGCCTCGAACGCGCCGTAAGGAAATGAACTACCTCCAGAGGTTCTTTAACGCTCACCTTAATCTAAATACGCGGGCCTCAACCGTTATGCCTCAATGCAATCTTCGGATAGGCAATGGAGCACCGTACCCCCAAGACCACGACATGCACTCTGTTAAATGCCCACGTATCAATTCCGGCATCAGTGTTGTTTTGGGCTTCGTTGGTAGTGAACAAAAAATCATCACCATGTGCATGAACGAAAAATTGTGGAAGATTCAAATAAAATAATCAATAAAAATTGCGGGTCCGATTGAGTGCTTAATTCAGGCTGCATGCGTGGCGAACAAATGTTCTACCACACAGCCGCGCGTCGGCTTCGAAATTCTGCGAAAATAACCTTCCCTGCGGGGAAATGCAGCGAAAACAACTTTCATGCCTTACAAACACACGCATCCTGTTTTCAGTCGTCTTGTACAAGCAATACATTTGTAAATTTCAGTAATTTTGCTTCGCACGAGCGTACACTTCCATCGAGCATCAGCACACTGATGATGATGATGATCATCATTGTTACTCTGGTGCACACCCACAAAGGGGGATCGGCCAAGAACCGGGTGGCAGGATCTTTAAGTAAAAGAGAGCTTACCAGCGCAAATGACGGGACAGGAGAACACCGGAGAAGAGACAAGAGAGAGCGCTGAACTGCCAACAATTTATTTCTTGGTAAGTTCTTCACGAAGGTCTTCCTGTCCCGTCGTTTGCGCTGGTAAGCACTCTTTATCATGTTATACCAGCACGCCCAATTCTACTGTCTCTTAAGTAAAAGGTTTATTGTTTTACAAACACAATGTAATTTTACGTGATTATCGTAACCGCCTCGTGTTCTGAAGCCGACCACCCATTACTAAAGGTAGACACGTTACAGCGCGTATTATTACCTTAAGGCAACGTAGTGGGTACATAACAAGTTCAAAAACATTTTACTTCCATTACTCGTGGTTCAAAGCAAGCCCCCATTACACCGAATGCACCTGTACACGAAAGCTTAACTTACACAAGCGACTTCCAATTTTATCAATTATATTGTAGTCATTCACAATTAAACTTGTGTAATAAGGCATACAACAATATGTTTGTACCAAATGATTGAAGTACGCACCAGACACAGGATATTGCTGTGCGTTCAGCTCTTAGAGGCGTAGCATAAGGATCTACGAGTTTTTATGATGGTCGGACAAAACCACTTGACGATTCACCCGGTGACGCTAGCATCAGCACATTGTTACTAATTCAAATACCCTCGAAATAACATTGAAACACAGTCAAGAAGAAGTCTACAGTGCTTACAGAATATTGTGCTATAGGTGAAGCATTTTGTTACATTGATGTTCACTTCACTCACTGT
The DNA here is from genome assembly GCF_013339725.1 of Rhipicephalus microplus. NCBI lineage: Eukaryota > Metazoa > Arthropoda > Arachnida > Ixodida > Ixodidae > Rhipicephalus > Rhipicephalus microplus. The sequence continues at coordinate 187,592,920 of NC_051167.1, forward strand.
ACGCGCAATTAAGAAACGTGGCAACAAAGTGGATGAAGCACCTTGATTTATAAAGAGAGAATTCTCACGTTATTGAGCAAAATTGTTGATAAGGCTGTAGTGCGTTACCTCGCACAGCAAGCATGCAGACATGAATAGTTTAGTTGAGGGTAGGTGAATGCTAGAATCACAGAGGAACGCTCTGTTTAAACATTTGCAGACGATATGTCCTAGCCTGCTTCGTCAAAAATATTGTGCGAAAAAGTTGTCCTAATCATAATCTCTGTCAGCAGAGGATCTGTAATAAGGGCCACAAAAGAAGTATTGGGACTTGAAACTTAAGTATTCGCGTGCGTTTGGGGGAACTTCATAAACAAGAAAAACAAAAAAGCATGCTTGATCAATACGCTTAAAATAAAATTCTGGTCAGTTAGAGACAACCTCAATAGATTTACAAAGATGAATTCTTGTCAGAGGCCTGACAAAATGCCACGTGCACCACGATTATTGTAAATGCTTATTGAATAATAGGAGGACTGCACTATAGCCAGAATGTTCTTGCTTGTGTTTTTGCAGCCTAAACCTTGTGTACTTACAAGATGACCCTTATACCCTTATATATTTGTCATGAAGGTCCATATCTAAACACATGTCCGGCAGTGAGAATGTAGTCACGCTCGTTTGTATTCAGTTTTATTCAGGCACTTGGAAATAAAATTATCGTCTATACCTTCTGCTAGAAACACTAAGGATATATCCCGGCATATCATCGCTGATTGAACCATAGGTCACATTTTAGTGATGGCGCTCATCCTTTCAATTTGTCCCTCGTCTCCGACGTTTATTCGTCGAGCTTTGAGCGACGTTCTTGCATAGCTTCTGGTCATATATCTCGTAGGTATTTTCCACATCGCACAGAAGATCGTAAATAAACGAACAGCATGGGGGAACGTTGTCTTTGTAGTCAGATTTCACCCACAGCTCACATCCTAGAAACAATGCACATTGTATAAGGAACCCAATCAATAAGAGCCATTTGTTAATAATAAAAAAACAAAAACTGTTTCAACATCTTTATCGGAAAACTGCAACAGAATGAATACAGCGTTCCTGTTACAAGGTACGTAGCCTTATATAGCCGATATCACTTAGCTATTGCAGCGTTCAGCTTACTAATGCTACTGACTGCCTACCCAACACTACCACTGATTAGCCTATAGTCAATGTGCATGTCCATACAGTCTACACATTTTCACTGTGCACATAATCACAGGAAATGACCAAATACAGTCAAACACGTAGATTAGCTAACTTTGAATAAACACTAAAGCCAGTGGAAGTCACTTGAAAGCGTGCTGGCTCTGTGAAGATAAATGCAAAAGTTCCATTATCTTACAGATTGTCGTCGACATCACGCCACACTACACAGACTAGTGAAGATTAGTTGAAGTAGTCCAGAAACATGAGGCCTTACAAACAATTCTCATATAAAAGTCAGGGCCTTACATGCCTCATTGAGAGCAAAAACTGACAGCCGACGTGAACACTAGCGATGAAAAAAGAAACATCACGGTACCACGACGTGACCATGACGTCACTATGCTGTCTCAAACCATTACTCGACATGACGGCATCGACTCTCATTGTTGCTTGGTCAAAGTGAGCTGATAACGAAACAGCGCAAAACCAGGTTACGTGCAAAAATCTCTCCTAAAAAACTAGAGAAGGGGAAAGGAATCGATACATTCCTAAACAAAAAAAAAAAAGGAAAAACCGCCAGGCTTGCGTGGCACGCTCAGCACAGTGGCAGCGAAAGCTGTCACAGTAGCTTTTCAGAGCCTCTTTTTAAACACTCGTTGGGCAACTCTATAAGCACACTTGCAGGGCATACGCTTTATGCAATACATCATAATTTTGAAGTATTAGAAAAGCATTCATTGTTTTCTTTTACTTTATTGCGATAGCAATTATATAGGCACTCTCGGCTGAATTTTGCCGCTGGTGGCACCATCACTCACCGTATATGTATACGTATCTATACATATGAAAACGCAAGCAAAAATCCAGAAGAAAACTACGACGCGTGAAATCGAACGTGGGACCTCTGAGTCATGAATGCGAGGCGTTAACCAGTACACCGCCGCCCATTCAACGCTCAAACGGCGAGCTATTTATATCTACCACTTACCGCTGTTGGGCGGCATCTCGGTGGGGGAGAGGGGGAACTAAGGTGTTTTCAGCATTATCAGCAAGATGGTGAAATGCGCGCACGGTGGCTCTCCTCTCTCATGCGTACTTTGGCCCGCGGAGAAGAAGGAAGTGAACAATCTCTCGCGCGCCCTTATCTTCCGGGGGGTACTATCATATGTTTTGGCTGGCGTGGGCTTTTTACTAGAACGATTCTGCTATAGTTACGGGGCGCACAAAGGTCACTGCAATCGTTGCACTGTCTCCATTTGCGAAAAGGGCGCGCTTTTGTGAGTACGTTTCGTGTATCATTTGTGCGTGAGAAACATTGAGCATGTTTTTATCTGCTTGCCTTTCTGCGTGCGACCTTCCAATTCGTTGCTATCACGTCCATTGCTTCACGTTTGCGGCAAAGCTATGACGTTTTTACTTCAATTTCTAGCACGTACTTACTCTGGAAGATGGGCCAAGATTGCGAAGTTGATAATTTAAGATGTTTTTTAAGATAGCTCACCATGCCATGCTTCGTCATTCATCTGAGAAGCGTCATACCCGCTGCCAACTTGCAAGGAGTTTTCTACAATTTTCTGATGGTGTGGCTGACGAAGATGAAAAATTATGCTTGAAGCTGTTGTATTGGGTTGCTGAATTCAATGGCCCACTCTTTACGCAATAATTGCGCATTCGGTGACGCCTGGCTGTTAATTTGCTGTTCTAAAGCGATTTATTATACATATTATTGTGATTCCTGACATCAAGCCTACCTAAGCCAGCTTGCGACGGAGTTCAAAGCACCGGTGGGGCGCGTGTGCTTGAAAAAATTTTTTTTAGTGCAATAGGAGTATGGTTTAGGAGGCCCAAAAGGAACCAACCTTTACAATCACTCAGTGGTACAATACCGGACCGAAAAGTCATCTATCAACCACAGCCTGGATTTTCAAAATTGTCAACAGTAGCAATCACGTATGCATTAGCAAGAGCTAGCAAGATGGACCCTGAACGATTCCGGACAAAAGTCACAACGCAAGTGCAATGGAGTGAGAATATCATCATAGCAAACACTCTGGACAACAATGTTGCCTTTGAAGTCCTACCAAACATTAAAACCTCTCAGTTAGACGGAACAGACTACAGCCTGATACCATACATCGAAACCCTGGCAGAGGTGTCGATGGGTGTCATACATGGAATAATGCAGACGTCTTTCATAATCAAATGGTGGTTTTGGGATGTTCAACCCCCCATATTCATAACGAACTAATACAAGGAATGACGATGGAACAACTAATGGAAATGGTGAGGGTAGATGGTTATGAAATCCTAAGCGCAAGAATGTTGAGAAAACCAACCTCCGCCATCAACTACTTTCACCGACCACATGTTTCATTCTACGTAAAAGTGGAGGGAGCCCAAATGCCGACCATACCGAAAAACGCTACAGTATTGTAGAACCTGTGGAGCCCTGGGACACCAGCGGGGCATCTGTTCGCAACCGAAACCCAACTGCTGCTTCAAGTGCTGCCAGGCCAACCAATTACCTGAACACCAGTGACATATGATATGCAAGATCTGCAATCTCCCTAACGAAACTGCTGGAAAAGACTTCAAGCGAAAGCTCAAACCAGCTCCACCACCTTTTTATGAGCAGAATAGTCATTTGCAACAGCAGCAGTAACAGAAGCCGAGCCTGATTCGGTCTGCCGACTTGGACATGAACTTCCCCCACATTCTTTGGGGCACTACTAGTGATTGCCCTGCAAGAAACATAATAAAAAGTATCGAGATCAGAGGATTGATTGATTGATATGTGGGGTTTCACGTCCGAAAACCAGCATATGATTATGAGAGATGGCATAGTGGAGGGCTCCGGAAATGTCAACCACCTGGGGTTCTTTAACGTGCACCTAAATCTGAGTACACGGGCCTACAACATTTACGCCTCCATCGGAAATGCAGCCGCTGCAGCCGGGATTTGATTCCGTGACCTGCGGATCAGCAGCCGAGTACCTTAGCCACTAGACCACCGCGGCGGGGCAAGATCAGAGGATACGAAACATATATAGCAGAAGAAAGGACCTGCACAGTGGTCCTAGTACAGAAACGACTTATCGCACAACCACACCACACTGTCAGGGCAATCGAACAGACATTTGAGGAAATTCTCTCTGCCAAGAAAAGGGATCAGAGATTTTTCATTCTAAATATTTATATTACGCCTAGAGAATCTTTTTCAAGCTTGGATGTACTTCTGGGAGAAGTGAAGACGTACGCAAAAAGACACAAGCTCACGGTGGTGGGGGACTCCAACGCCTATCATACTGCTTGGGGTTATCCCAAAACAGACAGGAAAGGAACCACTGTCCATGACACAGCGCAACACCATCAGTTAACTTTGTGGATGGATCCGCACATCCCTACAAGAATTGGGAACAGTGTATCAAGAGACACCAACCGGGATCTAACCTTCACAGCGGGAATATCCCAAGTCGAATGAACGAGACTTGAAGAAACCCTGGGAAGTGACCACCACTTGGTGCGAACGGAAATAACCTACAAATGGCATCCCTTAAGATTGGCAAGGCAAAGATCCCGAACTGGACTGTTTTCCATAAAGATATCACACAAAGTATTGAAGACCTTGACGAGTGGACGAGACTTATTGCAGAAATATCTCAGAAGCACACGAAGAAAATTACACTGACAGTTGACAAACCAGCAGTTGTCACACAGGCCCCGTTAATTCGGGAGGCAATCGCCGGGCCAATTCCAAGGGCCGAAGTATCGGCCCCCCGAATCTGCACCACGAAAGCGTGGACAATTTAGAAGTGGTCCTTTTTGGCGCACCAGCGGACGCCGGCTGTGGCCCAAAGAACAAGTCAGAGCCGAGAGTTGATAAACAAACAAATTATATTCTCAATAATGGCAGATTGAAAGCAATACACAAAAATGCACACTCCACAATAGTTGCATACAATATGTCACCAATCAAACCAATCAAACAACGTACTACACAGTACAATCAGCCACACTCGAAACAACGCACACAGACAACAATACGCACTACAATGCAGTCGCATGCATTGAACAACCAAGACACTTAAAGTCTAAAGAGATAGAAAACCTATTCAGTCCAAAGTTCTTGGAACAAAAGTCTGAATGATACTCTTCCGAGAATCACTCACTCAAAGTCCAGCATTGTTGTCGTTCCGCAGCCCTTGAAGTTTCTCTTCCAGGAAACCTCGCCGAAGTTTCTCTTCCAGGAAACCTCGCGTCTTCAATTGGCCACTCTCCAAGCTTCAAACTTCTTCGCCGGAACCACGTCGGCTTCACACACGCTGTTGCCTGTAGCTCGAGCCTTCACCCCTCAGGTGGAAATCCTCTTCTTCTTCTCCTGCTTTGTCGCTACGGACAAAACCTTCGCCGACTACACGGCGGAATCCCTACGCGCTCTGGCGCTAACTTCCGTCTTCTCCTGATCTCTCGTCTCGGCTGCTCGATTAAATACCTTCCGCGCGAGATTCCAGAAGGTTCTCGTCATTTCGTCGGCGCGATACGCAGCGAAGCCTGGGGAGAGGGCGAGACGGTTCGAATGCCCTCCGCGTCGGATGACTCAACTCGGCATGACCACGCCTCTTTCGTTCTAGAAATTTCGCGGGCTTGCTCGGCCGCCGATGTGGGGTGAGGAGGTTCGTCGGCGAAGCCACGCTTCCGAGGGGAGAGCGCGCGCCCGGGGAGCCTTGGATGTTTGTTTTCTTTTTTTTTCTTTTGACCTCCCGGCGTCTCTCCCGCGCGTTATCGCAAGAATTTGGCGGCGCGCCCATTTTTAGCGCTCGTTCTGTGACAGCAGTGAACCCCAAACTTCTCCACCTGTGGGATGCCCATAGACGCCTTATCCTTCGATGGAAAAACAGAAGCGGAACAGGGTGTTGAAAAACGGATTGCGGAACTGACCAAGCAAGCCGACAAATACGCTGATGAATTAGCACGGCAGAACTGGAAGCAGATGTGAGACAACCTGCAAGAAACTTTAGGCACCCGCAAAACCTGGAACATCATCAGGTCGTTCTTGAGCACAACGAAAAAAAACGGACTTTACAAAGAGCCTGACAAAATTCCTTCACAACGCCGAGGTCTCGGAAGATGACATTTTGTTAGAATTGCAGCAGAAGCTGACAGGAGGTACTTAAGCTGCAATAGTTCCTGCTTTGGACCTCGAATACGCAGGAAAGCGAAATGAACTCAATCGCCCATTCACAGGGGAAGAAATTCAAGAGGAATTGGTAAAATTAACTCGAAACAGATCCCCACGTAAAGGCCGCATTACAACAACATACTCCGTAAACTAGGCGAAAATGAAGAAGATTACATCTTCAAAGTTATACATGACAGTTGGGAAAGTGGACAGTTCCAGCAATCTTAAAACATGCCAAGATCATCATGATTCCCAAGTCAAACAAACAACTGGGAGCAGGAAATATGCGACCCATATCTCCGACATCCTGCGCTGGTAAGCTGTATGAACGTATGGTCCTCAGCAGACTAACTCTATACTTGGAAGAAAACCGATACTTGCCTTACACGATGTACGGATTTGGCCACCATTTTTCAGCGCAAAACATCCTGTTGCAATTAAAGGAGGAGGTCATCGATCACCTAAGCAAGCATAGCAAAAGCACGGTCTTGACATTGGATGTGAAAGGAGCGTTTGACAATTTTTCTCGCAAGACGGTACTGAGGAACCTCCAGGACACCTGCACTGTGGCGAAAGAACATACCGCTACGTACAGAATATTCTTAACGGCAGAACAGCAACAGTGCGCCTTAGCACTCTGAAATCAGATCAGTTTGAAATGGCAAACAAAGGAGCCCTCAAGGCTCCATCATCTCTCCACTCCTTTTTATTATTGCCATGATGAAACTGCTGAATATATTAAAAAAAATACATGAGAAGAGACACACCCTCTATGTAGATGATCTAACCATCTGGACAACCGGTGGCTCTTGGGGAGCTCAGCAGGATCCACTTCAAGAGGTAGTGGACCGCACAGAACATTACCTTATAGCTTGTGGGCTCACATTTGCGCCCAAAAAGTCGACGCTTCTTCTGTTAAAAGCCAGAAAAAGGAAAAGGCCACAAACAAGTGAAATCCCAGAACCAAAGCTTTGGTTGAATCGAGTGCAAATCCCTAAAGCAGAATCCCTCAGATTCCTGGGTCTAGACATCCACAAAGATGGATCGGGCGCAGCCCCATTACCGAAGCTTCAAGCAACTGTGACGCAAGTTGAACACTTGTTACGACGAGTACCAAACAAAAGACACGGCTTAAAAGAACACGACACCATCCAATTGATCCAAGCACTCATCATCAGCACTATTAAATATGAAACCTCTTACTTAGATCTCAAGAATACCGAAATTAAAAAAAATTGCCCGCAGCTTCCCTCGGGGGAACACTGAGGAGGATGCGGAGCATATAATTGGTTAACGGGGTGTTAAAGTGCGACTTACTTGGGTCGATGGCTAAATTGGTTAACGTGGTTGTGAAATGGGGTGTTAAATTGCGACTTACTTGGGTCGATGGCTAAATTGGTTAACGTGGTTGTAGGAGGGGGTGTTAAATGAGTGAACACGTACACACGTATGCGAAAGGGGGCGGCGCTGGTCGAAGGGACGTCGATCATTGTGTTTGTGGATTCGTTGGAATTCATTTCACCGCGACCTTGGACGTCGACGCGTCGTACAAACCAACCGACGAGCGGCAACTGAGCGAGCGAGCGCCGACCTTGAGTATATATACAGCGCGACGGCGCATGCACTGTCAGCTGTTGAATGTTCTCGAAGCGCGACGCCACATGCGCGTCCACTGGAGAATCAGGAGAATTGTAGATGTCGAACGCGGTGTGTAGAGGAGGAAGGGTGCACAGATGGTGGAGGAGTGAAGCGCGCGCGGTGTGTAGAGGAGGAAGGGATGCACAGATGGTGGAAGAGTGGGCGACGGCGCGACGGCGCATGCGCGCGCGTCAGCTGTCGAATGTTCGAGAAGCGGTGCGGACGGCGCGGACGGCGCACTACAAGGCGCGAGTATAAGATGCTTCCGCATCTAAAAACTGAATACTCTTGAACGAAAGGCCATCAAAATTACCATAAAAATCTCTGAACGTGCCTCCACGCAGCGACTACTACGCTTAGGCCTCCACAACACCTGGGAGCAGCTCACCGAAGCTCATCGAGCTCATCATAACAATGTGATGAGAAAAGGAATATTCCAGCAACAATTAGTCAGAAGATGTTAGTAGCCCGCCTCCCACAAAATATGCATCCTACCTATCATCTCGAAAGAAGAAAAGCCAGAATAAAGAAGTCCCAACAAGATTACGGTCACAATTCACACACAAGACATACTGATACAGTGAAATATCCAGGAATCCCAGCCCATACTGTCAACGTAGTCGACACAGAGTTCAAAGAGAGAGTGACAGTTAGCCACTTAACTAAAGAAATCGACATGGCAGGAGAAACGGCGATAGCGCTAGCAGTCTCAACCTGTACTGACACAGCAGTAATACTAACTGATTCGCCAGCAGCTTGTCTCAATTATCAGAATGGAAGAATTTCCAAGCAAGCCTTAGACATTCTCGCCACTGCAGCGAAGACGAATCTACCAAACACGTACATCGTTTGAATTTCAGGTCATGCGTCTCTGATGGGAAATGAAGCAGCCAAAGCTTTTGCCGAACTCATATTCACGGGGCCATACCACAGGACGCGCTAAGGAGAAAAGGAGGTGTACCTTAAAAGTACAACGATATACTGCAGCACTACCGGCTAAACAGAAGAATTTATCCACCCACTCACCCCAGCCTGACTCGAGAAGAAGCAGTAATCCTCAGGAAGCTGCAAACTAACACCTACGTTCACGGTATGCTGCTTCACCGCATCTCGCCAACCGAGTACTCATACAACTGCAAGCACTGTGATGTCCCAGAAACCCTATTACACATGGTATGGGAATGCAGACAAAGCCCTGGAGTCCATACACTAACCGAAGAGCAATGCGAGGCCCAGTTATCAGACCCAGGCCTGAAGAATCAGCGCAGCATGGTTAAACCGGCGCGGGAGATGGCGAAGGCTCGCGGCTATACGTGGAATAAGGAGGCTCCCCACTTTGGGCGCACAATGCGTTTGCTCAAATAACAGTTTATGCTCTCTCTCTAGCCCATAGCATCTTTTCTTCACGCTCAAACTCAGTTGCGCTTATCAATACCATTTTATAATGCAACAACTCACCCACCCATCATTCCTTTTTAAAGCATTCTTTAAAAACACTTGGAGGACGAAAGCCATCATCGTGTTCTACTCAGTCGATGTGTTGACCCTGTCGAACCAACCAGAAAACACTTTCTGCACCTAACGTTTTTTTTTTGCATTGTCTCCCGGATTGGAGAGGCCTCACGTGGTCTTACGCAGCCTCTGAAGTTGGTACACCTCGGACCAAGCGATGAGGCCATGTGACAATGTCGTCACGTGATGCCATAACAAGGATGTAATGTGATAGTGACGTCGCAAATTTTGGCAACGTGTCACGTCATGACACGATGATTATTTACTGCATCACTCACGCAAACAACGTGGACGCACGATCAATATTTGTGTTTGTTCTCGTCTAAAACGCCTTCCTCTAAAAAAATTCTACCGGTGGTACAACGAAAAATGCATTAGAAAATCACCATACGTAAAGTTTACGGCTAAATGAAACAGGATTGAAGTGCAAGATCGCTTATTCATTTATATGAACTTTTTCATTTTACAGTGACAGAGTACCAGTGGCCGATGTTGCTATGCATGTTTTCATTTCATTCGAAGCTCGCCTGTAAGTAGTAGAATCATTTTACATACTGTCATGGCAAATAATTGCGCAGAATCTCAAAACAGTGTCACAGGAAGAATATGATAAAATATCACTGAATCTGCTATTCATTCGCCAAAAACTCGCTGACGAACTATGCCTAGTCAATTCTTCGTACTGTGTAATAAAAATAAACAAAGAAACAAAAAATCACCAAAACAAAAAAAGGAAATCCTAAGTTTCAACTTGTTTTCTACAAAGGCGAAATTTGATATATGTAACTTTATTGGTAAAATGTGACATTTTCTGTAAATGTTGATACGAGGCTAACATACCAATTTAAAAATCTGGCTATTTGATATTGTGCTACTTTTTTTAGCCATGCCAACAGAAATAGACCCAGAAGCGCGCTTGCTCGATGGTGGTCACTTAACTGTACATGGTGAACAATAAGAGGATAGATCATGTTCTGCAGACCGTGCGGGAAAAAGAGCACGGCACTTTTGTATTTAAAAAATTGAAGATATGTTTTGCTTTCATGTCGTAGAAAGAGGTCACGCATGTCTTTTGGTTTGATATTTTGAATTCCCTTAAAAATGTATTGTGCGTATTTTTATGATTTTGGGGGCTCAGAACTGTAATCTTTCTGCCTATTTTTGAGTGTAAAACTCCATTTATCAGTGCCTTAAAATCCAGCCTCTAGTGATAAAACAGGGGTACAAAGCACGTTTTGAGGCAAAAACATGGAAGTGGCGCACAATGGTCGCATGTTAGGGAAGTCGCAGAATGACGAAGAGCGTGACTTTTACACTATTGCTATTTGCATACAAATTAAGTAGAGCATCTACGTAGGAAGCAGGAAAATGAAAGTGTTGTGGTCTAATAGAAATTAGTTTGGGGCTGGCTTCATGCTTTCGATAAGGAGGAATTCGGATAAATTGGACATCAATTGTACCGATCTCTTAAGCCTTCATTCCAGAGATAGATAGATAGATAGATAGATAGATAGATAGATAGATAGATAGATAGATAGATAGATAGATAGATAGACAGATAGACAGACAGATAGACAGATAGATAGATAGATAGATAGATAGATAGATAGATAGATAGATAGATAGATAGATAGATAGATAGATAGATAGATAGATAGATAGATAGATAGATAGTCAGGGTTCTCAGAAACTTCCAGCAACGCATGCCAGGATGGTATGGAAGATTACATTGCGTATAATTGGTGCTCATGGCAGTAATATTATTGGCATGTTTGACAAGCTGTCTTCCTGCCCCATCTTACAGAAAGTCGTTTTTTTTAAAGCTGCGCAATACTTGACTTGGGTCAGGCATCAAAGATCAGTGAGCATTTGTTAGGATTAGTACATGTGGTGCACTTACCACCTTCAGGAGAAATTCTAGGGACGTTAAAAAGGTCACACATCTCACCATCGGTAAATATAACTGGATCGGCTGTAACTGGATTGGCTGTGAACGAAAGACAAACGCAATTTGTGTTATATATTTGTGTGCACTTTAGTTGAAACGCAGATATTAGCTACAAGAAAATCATTATAGAGCGAAATTTACAAATTACGCTTTTACCTTTGAACTGTACAGTAAGGCTTTCAGTTCATTTCATCGAGCAGCGTTCCGATGTCACAGGGCGACGAAAACATGGTCAGAGAAGCGCGTGAAAATCGAGTTGAAGGCATAGGTCTAAAAAACTTGTCGAGCTGATTCAGGCTCACTCATCAAATACATTTGTTACTTTCAGCTGGACTCAGACTCACCAATATTTTCTGGAGCCAGACTCACTCGGACTCACACTCACGAAACTCTTCTTCAACTGAACTTCCGCAGACTCCACTCGCAACTCTATCTGAGTATGAGTGAGTTCAACTGAATCAACTGATGAGTCCGTGAGCCTAGATTTAGCTTTCTCGACCAAGGTGGGAATGCTCTGTAACACCAACATCCCACGTAATCAGTGCTCGTCTTGGCACCGTTTGACGTACCTTGGATTACGAGTTATCAGTGCTCGCTAACCAGTTGGGTCATTTTCCTTGGAAGAGACACTAAAGCATAAGATACATTTATTAGGAACTTCCCGAGAAGAGATGTAGACAGGGTAAGGGAGCAGAACATCAAGGCAACCCACTACGTAATTAGCACCTGTGACTAATAAATATTGAAATGATGCATGAACAAAAGTGCGTCGAAATCTGTGTGAATAGACATGTTTATCCAAGGAAGGCTGATAAAAATGTTGGAGGCGAATAGATGGGACGGTATACGTCGGCAAAAGAAAGTGGAACTCACTTGCACTGCGGAGTCCCTCGAACTCACACTCGCGAAAATTTTTCTCGGCCGAACTCTCTCGTACTCGCACTCGCAAAACTTTTCTTCAACTGGACTCCCTCAGATTCAGACTCGTAAGCATTACTCACTCGAGCTCACCGAGGATCAGGCTCACGGCTAGATTTGAGTTTGACTGAGATCGAGTAAGTTGACTGATAAGTTAGTTCAGTGACCTGTGGTTGCGTGTAAGCATTGATTTCATTATATTTTGATATCCCTATGATGAATATCTGCGTTGCGTGCCTCTATCGCAGCCGTTCTTGCGGCAGTTATCTCGTAAGCCTTCAGTGTACGTGACCAGCTGGAAAAACATGTAAAACGATTGGGTGGTGAAAAGTGTTATAGGGAGAAAGTGTTAAGAAGGAAGATAACTTTACTGTGTTTTTAAGCATGCGCATGGTGACGTGGCAGAACACCTGCTTGCTACGCAACCGGCCTCGATTCAATCCTAACTCGAACCCTGGTGTTTTTATTAGTTATTTTATTTGCATCTTCCTACATTTTTCGGTCACGCACAAGGTGGTGATTTTTCGCTCACAACCAACGGCTCCGCCACCGAATTTCTGCGAAAGGACCTCTTTAACGCTATCGCGTTAATAGTAACGATACCTAACAGACAATAACGCCAAAGAAAGTATAGCCAATGTTATTAGAAGTAGCTGTGTCTAATACCGTTGCCTATACATTCCTTCGCAGCATTGTCCGTTAGGTATAATAATTATTGTTTTAATCAAACATGAGGTAATAATTTAAAACGCGAGGAAGCTTCCTGATGTAGTCAGCCACACAAAAAAAAAAAACCAAATCTTGATTATCTTTTACTTACTGTGTCGGCAAGCACAAAATTAACATGCTGTATTTTGTATATAGTGTATATTGTAATACTACAGTGATTACGGCACCTGTTTGCATTGTTAAAAGATAACAGTTCCGTGACATTGACACATCGACGCAATCAGCTCGAGATAACATGAATATACTTTTCTTACTAGTGAAGTTTTTTTTTTGGAAAATATTGGGTCGCGTTCACAAAAATCCGGGTTTTAAAGTCATCTTTCACTACAGAACACAAGCGATGTCATAGGTATCAGTATAAGTTGATTGATTGATATGTGGGGTTTAACGTCCCAAAACCACCATATGATTATGAGAGACGTCGTAGTGGAGAGCTCCGGAAATTTAGACCACCTGGGATTCTTTAACGTGCACCCGAATCTGAGCACACGGGCCCACAACATTTACGCCTCCAACGGAAATGCAGCCACCGCAGTGGGCATTCGATGCCACGACCTGAAGGGTATGAGTATAAGTAAAAACGAAGCTAATATCAACTTAAAATAATGCATTGACATATCATGAATGAACAGAGTACATTTCCAGCCGTGCTTTCTTTTCAACTACATCATATTTAAGCACAACGCACATGCATTTTTCCTATATTTGCTGAATATATAAATAAGAAACAAACGATTGACACGTGTAATTCTTTACATTGCGTGGTCTCACTTCTTGACATTTGCGATCAAATAGGAATGAACTCGTTTAAGAAAAGTGATGGTGGAAAATTTCCAGCAAAACTGAAGTTCGCTGTAGTTCGTAAATTCACTCTAGAGGCAAACTGCAGCGTACGGAGATTTCTAACTAATAGCTCAAAGGAATGAATGTGAATTCCTCGCCAATGTGCCGGCCCAGCAAATCTGAAGCTAAAGAAAAAAAATGACAGTGGAAAAGTGTTTGGGACTTGCCCAATTATTGCATATTTTTTTACCATTTATATGACCACCATAAAATAATGCGTTGCACAAAAAAAAAACAGCATAACAGGCTCCTTGACTTAGGAGAAACAGTAACGTACTCTCGTAGCTTACACTAAGAGTAAATGTAGCGTAACGTACTAAGCTGTAAGAGAAACAATGGGCAAGCGGTGGCGAGCAATGTCTGCCGTTATTACGTCGTTCTATTCTTCAGTATATATAAGTCACCATCACCATCATCAGCCTTAACATGCCTACTGTAGGACAAAGGCCTCTCCCATGTCCCACCAGTCAACATGGTCCTGTGCTTGCTGCTGCCACTTTACACGCGCAAACTTCCTAAAGTCATCTGTCACCTAGCTTTCTGTCTCCCCTTCATCTGCTTGCCTTCTCTTGGAATTCAGTCTGAGACCCTTAATGACCAATTGCTAATTTGCCTTCGCGCTACGTGCCCTACGCAAGACTATTTGTTCTTCTTGTTTTTGACTATGGTGTGCTTAACACCCGTTTGTTTCCTGATACACTAAGCTCGCTTGTTGCCCCTTAGGGTTAAACCTATCAATTTTCTCACGATTGCTCGCTGCGTCGTCCTAATCTTAAGTTGAACCCTCTTTGTAATCCTTTAGGCTTCTGCTCCGCATAGGTAAGTACGGGTAAGATTCAGCTATTATATACTTTCTTCTTGAGAAATGGTGGCATGTATGTACTGGCTTCTTAAAAAAGAAATATTGTAATGTGAATATTTTATGCTTAACACCAGAATATTTGTACTGAACTGCGTTTTTTATAGTATAATTGAGCTCGGCAACTGTTTTTACTGGTAGATGATCAAAGTACCTGGAAAGTTTAAAGCCAAGTTAATATGGGAAAGTTGCAGTCTTGTACACGTTCCTCTAAAACAGGAACAAAAGCTCGTTCCTCGTTCGTTCCCAATTTTGGTACGAGTTCTCGTTACAGCTTTCCGAAATTCCAAAAGGAACTCATTACAGTTACATTGCGGAAATGGAAATGTGTCGTCACATTATAATTCCATTTGAACTTTTGATGAAATTAAAGTGCTGGATAATCTCGAGGCCGAAGAAAGCATGAAAATTTATTCTCATTTAGCGCTATGTGTATTTTACGAATTTGACATCCGCAGCAGCAGGTTATGTCTACACAGGAGTGTAAAGAAACGATCCTAAACTAGCTTTTCAGATGTCACCGGCTATACTACAAATATGTCTTATTGCAACTTCAGGCCCGTGTATAACAAGTGCAACACGTACGGCACTTTCTACATCAACCTTCGAATGGGCAGTCAGAATACTCCACTTCAAATAATAACAAAGTAGCGTTAAAGAGCTTGTACCCCTGAAATTACGATGTTGGTGTCAACATTTTATAGTTGTGAAATAAAAGCTAGGGTTGCCCCTAAATAAAATTTTGAGATAACTACAAATAGATAAATATTAAAAGCATTTTGAACGTGAACTGAATCTTAGTCTTTAACATAGCGAGTATAAGGCGTTCTGCCAGTCAGGTAACTGTTTGATACTGCTTTGTAAAAAAAATGTACAAATATTATGTAATTAAACAAGCCGCCTTAAGGCATATAGGGTTCCGTGGCAGGAACGTATATTCCACCAGGCGTCAACACGTATTAATTGCGAAAAGAGTGGTTGTTTTAAAGGCCCGCTGATTACAAAGCTCTCAGACGTAGTCTATTGGCCACGAGATCGAGCAGAGTCACGGCCTCCATGGCGGCAACTGGCTGAAACGGTGAAGTGTGGATTGCTCCTTGCGACGTCTGCTAGCCACGTCATGTGCGCGCACATCATGCACGTTCTCAAAGGGCAGTTTGTCCGGTCATGTCAGCGTGAGTGTAACTGTTTCTATGTATGCCTGAAACGACGTACTAAACCATTTGATCTTGTTCTGCTGCTACTGCAGCAGAGCAAGATCGAATGCAAAGATCAGTGCAATTCAAAGATCGGCGAGTGCAACTTTCAAAAGTGCTGTCAATATTCGTCGTACACTCCATTCAACAGAACTTTTTCCAAGTGGGCGCCGTTTTCTGTTTCAAGCACACCGCAAAATGCTCTTGGCATCCTTCAAAACATGGGGATTATTAAATGTTCTGTAAATGCAGCGTTTTATAGCCACTCGGTTGTAAAAAAAAGCTCTAGGTCATGCCCTTGCGCGCTGTTGGTAGGTGTGCAACCACAGCATTGTAGTTTATCGATCACGCGAGGAGCCTTAGTTCTGTTTATCTGGCCGTGGTACCACTACCTAGAAATATCACTATCACATAAACTGTGATACTTTGGTACTTACATACTTACACTGCACTTAAAACAGAGTTACCATACGCAACCATGTGGTAAAATTTAAGAACGCTTTAAAGATCCCAGACGTTAAAAATTAATTCAGACGGCATGCTTTATATATATTGTCACGCAGCAAAGGACGACAAAGTTGTCTATAAGGAAAACAAGTTTATTGGAGCGAACCTGTGCTCCCCTAACAACTGAAAGAATACACAGGCGGCGAAGAAGTGGCCGGGAAAACGACGTACACGCTAGTGAGCGTCGGCTATCGAAAGTCGCGGCATCGGCTGTGCGGCAATTTATATCCCTCGGCGCGAGGGTTTCTCGAATAGTCGAATTGTATCGAGAACGCCGTGATAGCGTTTGTTCGAAACGCTGTTCGTTCGGAACGCTCGAAGCGCTGTTCGATAGCGTTTGTTCGAAACGCTGTGATAGCGTTTGTTCGAAACGCTGTGAAAACAGTGATAGCACAGGCCGGCGCAGCCAGGCCGAAAAAAATCAAAACACAAATAAACAAACACAATGCATGGTTCGCGGCATTACCCCCTCCCCCCTCTAAGAGTGCATCGACCCGATGCTAACATAAGGGACAGTCCAAACAAATTAAAATAAAAGTTCGTCATCGTCCGTAGAAAGGTTTTAAGCGAACCACATGGACGACTTCAGGCCGCGTGCGTCATCGTGATGTACGGGAGTCACCATCGGGGATCACTTCGTACGTTAGTTCGCCAACACGTTGTAGAATCCGGTAGGGTCCAAAATAGCGTCGTAGAAGTTTCTCACTGAGTCCACGTCGTCGAATGGGAGTCCAAACCCACACACGATCTCCAGGATGGTACTCGGCGTCTCGGCGTCGGAGATTGTAGCGTCCGGCATGGCTGTAGCGACGGAGCAACTCCAGTAATCTGTCCCGATTTTCTTGCGACAGCGCCGGGTTCACGTCGAAAGGATGTGGCAGCCTGGAAGCATCTGCGCGTGCGCGTTCAAAGGTGGCGACCGCGATCACTTGACTCGCTTCTTGCGTTTCTTCGAGGAACGCAATTGCAGTGCCCTTGTTTAGATGCTGGTACTCCTCGGTGAAATTGGTGACCAAAATGTGGGATCTGCGTTGCTTAAACCGCGCAATGCCTCTTGCGACAGACACATCGCGGTATAGAAGCAACCGTTGGTCAGTCTCCACGATAGCGTTGACGTCAGGAGCAGCACCTTTACAATATACGGCGATCATCAAGCTTGCGCGGGGTGGCAGGGTGACGTGATCGTCGGTGATCCTTACAGCAGCCCGGTGTCCGAGGTTCGGTTGCGGCGTCGTGGAGTGATCGGAAGAAAATGTTATCGATCTGGTCTGCAGATCAATTATTGCGCCATTGTCCGTCAAAAAGTCCATTCCGAGAATTACGTCGCGGGAGCAGTTAGGCAAAATGACGAACTCCGAAGGGTACGTAGTGCCGTCTATGGTGACGCGCGATGTGCACATTCACTTGGAGTCACGAGGTGGCCTCCTGCTGTGCGTATGTGCGGACCGTGCCATCTGTCGTAACTTTCTTTAGCTTGGACGCGAATGACCCGCTCATGACCGAGTAGTCGGCTCCCGTGTCGACGAGGGCGACTACGTCAAGGCCGTCGATGGCCAACTGGACGTCGGATGCCGCTTTCCTCGAATTTCGGGTGCGTCGGGGCGTCGTATCACGGCTTGCGCGTGTTGATGGTCGGGCACTATGCGTCGTCATCGTCGTCTTCTCAGCGGCAGGCTTCGTCATTTCGGGTACACGTCGCGCAGCGTAGCTGTCGTCGTTTTCGGGGGTCTCGTCAGGGTGTCTTCGGGTCGTCGGGATGAGGGCATGTCATGCATCACGGCCTTGCGTCGTTGGAGGGTTTTCATTTTCTCGCCATTGTGCAACTTCACCTCCAGAAGCTGCTGCTTTTAGTTTCCCCCTCGTGGGCTGGGGGACCCTCCACGGGCGAAGTCAGCATTGCTGTGACGGTTGGGGGATTGGTACGGGTAGGGTGACGGCGAACGGTTGAAACGGGATGGTCCACGGCTGGTGTTAGACAGGTATTCTTCGATCTCAAATGGGCGCTGGCCGGCTCGCGGGTGGGGTGCGTCGACGGAGAACCCACGCAAACCCGGCCTCTTGTACGGGCAGCGGTGGTAGACGTGGTCGGCCTCTCCGCAGTGGTAGCACAGCGGACGATTATCTAGCGTTCGCCACACCTCGGTCTTCCTGGGCGCCTGGTTTCGGGTTACAGGGGGTCGGGCAGGCGACATTGGGCGGCGGTACGGCGGGGCCTCTTGATAACGGGTTGGGACGGGTCGGGGTCGACGAGCAGCTGCGGAGTAGGTCATCGCTTGTGGTTCGTAAGATGCTTCCGACGGCGTAGAATTCCCCAGTGCTTGCTGAACCTCCTCGCGGACGACGTCAGTGAGGGAAGCGACTTGGGGCTGCGGCGTTGCTGGGAACAATTTCCTCAGTTCCTCGCGAACGACGGCGCGGATGGTCTCCCGCAAGTCTTCCGTCGCCAATCCAGGGGCGTTTACCGGGTTCACCGAAAGGGTGTTGAGTGGTCTATCGTATTGCCGTGAACACATATCCAAGGTCCTCTCGATCATCGAAGCCTCGGTGACGAACTCAGCGACGGTCTTAGGGGGGCTGCGGATGAGTCCAGCGAAGAGCTCTTGTTTAACTCTCCGCATCAGAAAGCGCACCTTCTTCTCTTCTGCCATTTCGGGGTCAGCTCTCCGGAACAGCATCTTCATCTCCTCAGCGAACAGTACAACACCTTCATTAGGGTGTTGCATTCGCGTCTCCAACAAAAGGGCGGCTCGTTCTTTCCGCACAACCGTAGCGAATGTTTTGAGGAATTCGCTCTTAAAGACAGTCCAGTCGGTTAGGGAGCCTTCATGGTTCTCAAACCACGTTCGAGCTGCATCCTCCAAATAGAAGAAGACATGACGAAACGTTTCTTTGTCATCCCGCCTGTTAAAGATGCGGATGCGCTCCAGTTTCTCCAGCCACTCTTCCGGGTCTTCACCAGGAGATCCTCGGAATGACGGGGGCTCACGAGGTTGTTGCAGAACGACGGGAGGGTTGGTAGCGCTGGTCATGGTGCCTGCGTTGATCATCGTGGTTTTTACGTCTTCTTTCCTCTTTTTATCCGGGAGCAGTCCAAACTCTGGCTGAAGGCCTTGCTGTCGGCGGCTGACACGAGTTGGGCGTGCTTGTCATGTTGGGCTTGCTTGTCGGCTTGGCAATGGCTTAGGGTTCATGTACCCCGCACCTCCACCAGATGTCACGCAGCAAAGGACGACAAAGTTGTCTATAAGCAAAACAAGTTTATTGGAGTGAACCTGTGCTCCCCTAACAACTGAAAGAATACACAGGCGGCGAAGCAGTGGCCGGCAAAACGGCGTGCACGCTAGTGAGCGTCGGTGATCGAATTTCGCGGCATCGGCTGTGCGGGAATTTATATCCCTCGGCACGAGGGTTTCTCGAATAGTCGAATTGTATCGAGAACGCCGTGATAGCGTTTGTTCGAAACGCTGTTCGTTCGGAACGCTCGAAGCGCTGTTCGATAGCGTTTGTTCGAAACGCTGTGAAAACAGTGATGGCACAGGCCGGCGCAGCCAGGCCGAAAAAACAAAACACAAATAAACAAACACAATGCATGGTTCGCGGCATTATTGTCGTACAAAATCAGTCAAAATTTTATCTTTCTTACATTGTTTTCAGGGTATTGTGTGGCATTGTTAATGAGCGACGGAAGGCAGTAGTAATGTTTTTTCTCAAAAAAAATTATGCTTGTCCCGTTAACCAAACTTTTGTTGTAGCACGTAATCTATCGATGAAAGCTTTCTGCTGAACTCTTATATAGGATTTTTACTGGTGCAAGAACATGTGCGTACATGTGGTAAACGCGGTGTAGCGGAAAGTGCCGCAATCCACCAAGCTTTTCTGACTAGACTTCTCGACTGTCCCACATTTTATGGTGAACAGAATGAGAGAAAAAAATTATATCGTTATAAGGTGCAAATTGTGGTACTAAAGGAATCGCAACAATAAGCGAGCTTTCTACGATCTTTCTTTCTCTCTTTTTTGTAATACGGAGATGAAAAAGATGTAGATAAGTAGTTCAGTCACAATACATCAGTGCGTAGCAGGCGGAACACAAGCTAACTGCGTACGAACAACACAGCAAAGACATGATTTAGTGCGAAAGCATGAAGAGAGTCAACCCGGGCGAGCATCCTTATGAAAGCCAGAATGCGCTTCACTCGCGGGTAACGTTAACTTTGCATAGGCACTGTGCACCAGTTCAGTAGAGAAGATCGTAGATATTAACAGTAAATTGTAGGCAACGCCTTTTATCAGTCGACAATCGGCTCAGACCACACGCAACGAAGCGCTGCTGCGTGATTTGCATACGCGCTGCCCACCGCCTTTCCACACTTGTGCGGGAACGGTGCTGCCACCTATAGCCCAATCTCGCCGCGAATAGCGGCGTATGTTCGCGTTTACCTAACCGACGCTTTGCAGACTCTTCCTTGATGTCCAAATGGAAGAAATATGGGCTAGTGGCTAGTTCGCAACTGCACTTGCAATAGGCATACCGAAATAGTTTGAAAAGACCAGTGCTAAGCGTGTTCGTTTTTTTGTGTGTGGCAAAGTTGAAGTATTCAGCGAGAACCAAAGTAACGCAGCAATTGATGAGGCGACGTTTCATGCACAAAAACCACACCGAAAGGAACAAGTATACGTAGGCATTCAATAAGTGCTGATTTATTATCGCAGTGCGTGCGAGTATATGATATAATGCCTAAGATACAAGTTTCTTGTTCGCACTTGGCCAGGGTTACATCTCGATGTTAGTATACGGCAGGCAAGCTTTGTTTTGTCATTAGCAATTTGTTGGCAAGTATGAAGTTCTTTGCATCAAGCACTATGGTTTTGTCAAGTCGTACATAAAAAAGAACAATGCCAATCGATGTAGTAGGGGTGAGGGTAGGCTCAGTGCATGCAACAAGAATATATCTCTGGATGTACGTCTATTATTTATTGCAAGTATCGGTGTGGTAACTGTTCAAATGAATTACGCAAAATGATATAGACCGATAAGCATGTTAAATAGATGTCTGGCCAAACGCTAGTCTCAGGCACTAGAAGGGCGCCGTGCACGGCGGCACCTGCTTCCAATACGTTTCGGTCCTCTTCCTTGCTATCCACGCACCTGGGTGTCCAAAGACAGATTTGTTCATATCTGCCTGTGGCATGTACGAGATATTAAAGAAACGATTCGGTCATGGAGCAGCTAAACTATACGCGACGAGAAAAATTCGCTCTCAGGAACTAGGTCGAAGCATTGCAGTCCGTGAGCACGTGAGCATAAAACGCATATAAACGCCGAAGCGCACAGTGCAACTGGCAAGAAGGCTAATTTCCAAAAGATATAATGCAAAAGTGAAGCTCTGCCACTGTTACGTCGGGGCCGAAGGGCATTCATGCGCAGTGGAAAATCACTGCGCGGGATTAAGATGGTTAGGACATCGGTGCTTTACTAGCTTCCTGTGACTAACGCGTAGAGAATGGTTCTGTCCCATGCACTATTAACCTGTTTCGCGACGATCATTCGCGCCTTTTGAAGATTCCATGGAGTTACACCCAGGTGCCTCTACTATGCCAAGGTCACATCAATGCGTTGCAAAACTGCCAGAACAGACGCGCGCACACACACACACACACACACACACACACACACACACACACACACACACACACACACACACACACACACACACACACACACACACACACACACACACACACACACACACACACACACACACGCCTTCAAAACCTAAGTTTAGATTATTTTGTGTGTTGAATATTTTGGCACAGGTAGTGTTTTTATGGCACTGTTTACTAGCTGGCAACCGAAACTTACACACTTTTCACATTCTTGTTTATTCCAAATTATTTTTTTCTCTACGATGTGTATTTTATAGAAAGAGCATTTATTCGTGTGAAATTCGGTATTCCGCAAAGCGTGCGCCAATAATTTTCAAACATGCAGACCCACTTTCCCGAGCCATATAAAAAATAACCATTTTTGCACTGTAATGAAATAGTTAAGTATGATAACAATAAAGTTGTGTTCTTTTTTTACAGTTTACGTTACTCATAACTCAGTGCATAAAGTGATTTTTTGTTAATACTAGTGAGATAAAGTGATGGGCATTGTGGTGCGCTTTGTGTGTCATAGCCCCACACGTTTTAATGTGTGCACGTCTGCTCAATACGTGGTCGCTCGTGTGCACGTGTATATATCGGGAATGGGGACTGTTTGTTCGCCATCTTTGTTGATCGAAGGTTTGCGTTAAAATTACAGAGAGGCCGAAGTTCACTCCTCTCGCTGCAGAGACCACATTCGCGAGCTGAGCGCGTAGTTCCTAAAAAGGAAGTAACAATTGCGATAGTCAATAGAATGCCCTCGTCGTGCGTATATTTCTGTGTTCGTTCTGTGACTCTTTCGTTTTGTTTGAGCAGTTAGCCTGACGTGCGGAGTAGTAACAGATTAAAAGTCGAAGCAGCTTGTCCTGTCCTCTGTCACGCAGTAGCCCCTTCTGACGATGGCGATGATGTAACTGACGATGAAGAACAAGTGCGTTAAATGACCGCACACTCTTTTATCGCCGTCATGGCACAACACATGCAAGGTACCCATATTACGCCATGACGATGATGATGACGCTGATGGCGATGAAGATGATGACCACCAACAAGGACTAGGTGCAGTATATGGCGTCTTGACGTACTCTATCACGATGCTCATTTCGGCAAACATTACTTTTTTTTTTTCAGAACAGGACAGGTTTGGCGATTTATTTTTTACAGTTTCTCTGGAGCAGACTTGATCACTCGCCCACCAGCGTTATTTTCAATCTTTTTTATGATTACTTAAATATGTGTAGTGTGCAGTGACCGTCGTTTATAAAGTGCCCTTGTCTTGTGGCCTCACTCATGTTGGACATAATGAAAAATGCATTAATGAAAGGTTAACAGAACACCATAATAAAGTGCAAAAGGCTACTGATGGTGACTTGGCGATCCACTGTAAGGAGTGTGGTTGTGTGCTGTTTTTTGATAACACTTGCATGTTATATCTGAAGAAAGATTCATTATTCCATTTAATTGTTGAAGTAGCAGAAATGACACGTGCTTATTTTGAGTGTGCTAGTGCATCTTTTACCTCGCTCACGCAGCTCGAACTTTTTTTTTGTGTGGTGTGATAGATAGTAATGGATGAGTAATGTACAGCAACCTGCGCATTGCCGATGACATTGCGTTGCAGAGTAACTTAAGGAACGAATTGCAACTCATGATTACGGAGTTAGACAAGGAGAGCAGAAAGGTGGGTCTTCATATTAATCTGCAGAAAACGAAAGCAATGTACAACAACTTCGGAAGAGAGCAGCGCTTCGAGATAGGTAATAGTACAATTCAAGTTGTGAAAGACTATGTCTACTTAGGGCAGGTAATAACCACGGAGCCGAACCACGAGATTTGAAGTAAATAGAAGAATAACAATAAGGTGGAGCAGATTTGGCAAGCACTCTGAAATTATAACAGGTAAATTGCCGCTATCCCCAAAGAGGAAGGTATAAAACAGCTGTATCTAACCGGTACTTAGCTGCTGAGCAGAAACCTGGAGATTTACAAAATGTGTTCAGCTTAAATTGAGGACGACGCAGCGAGCAACCGAAAGAAAAATGGTAGGTGTAACCTCAACAGACAATAAGAAAGTAGAGTGGATTAGGGAACAAACGGGGGTTAAGGATATCATAGTGAAAATCAAGAAGAGGAAATAGACATCGGCTGGGCATGCAGCGCGTAGACAGGATAACCTCTAGTCATTACGGGTAACTAACTGGACTCCCAGAAAAGGCAAGCTGATTAGGGAAAAACAGAAGGTTAGGTGGGCAGATGAGATTAAGAAGTTTGCGGGTATAAATTGGTAGCAGGAAGCACAGGACCAAGTTTACTGGCGTAACATTGGAGAGGTCTTTGTCCTGCAGTAAACGTAGCCAGGCTGATGACGACGGTGATGTTCCTCTTTTTTTCTTTACTTTCTCTCTATGACTCACTTTCTCTTTCTCTTTGTCTGTACACGTTTCTTTCTCAGTGTCTTTCCAAATTTTTATCTCTTTCCTTTGTTCTTTTTCGTGCCTGTTTTCCTCTCTTTCATTGCATCTTTATTTCCGTACTCTCTTTCTCTGGACGCGTTCTTGCGGTCATCCACGTAGTTGAATTCTACGCAGGAGCAATCGCCGAAGCGGTGAAATTCGTGCCAGGCGCACGTCCGAGGGGAAAAGAAGACGAAGGCAGTGCACGCCGGCGTTATAACGGGTGAAATTGTTTGGGGAGATGACGAAGACAAATGAAGCTGGCGCCGGCATAATGATGACAGTCTTTTGCAACAGCCAAACTGCACCGTGTATACATAAAAGCCGCACTTCAATTTCTCCTAGTTGGAAGCCCACTTTCAGAGTTGTTCTCAGCTCTTTGTGGTCTAGCCGTTGTTGCGAAGCCACCTCCGAAATCCCGCCGCTGACCTCCACTGTTGCGAACGACGGACCGATCCCGCCGAAGCCACCACTGTTGCGAAAGACGGCGACGCCAACACGGTCCCGGAGGCGCCACTGCTTTCAACTCCGCCGGGAAGGTCACCAGCCGTTTGGTAGCGTATGTTTATCAGCTCGCGACTGCTTCTGCGCCGAGCTGATAAAACGAGCGGACGAGACGACGGTGAGTTAAACAAGGTTTATGTACAGCATATTTACAGAGGCGTTACAATTTCGGCACTGGGGCCGACAGAGACTCGAAGAGCCGAGCTCTCCTCTCTAACACATAGGTCAGCCTTTCGCCTAAGACCGCTGACTCACACACATGTCGGCTCTCCGACACGGGGACTCCTCTATCGTAGGACTGCCGATCGCGACGCGCCGCAGGGCTTCTTTTATTTACACCGGGTCCAACCAAAATGTCCAATCAGAAGCGCCGCTGGTCGTCAGGGCAGATTCCGCCAATGGGGCCGCCGCGCCATGCGTCAGACCACCAGGCACGAGAACGCCGGCTCGCTGTCACGTGCGCCGCTGACTCAATGCACGTGGGCGAGAGAGGCGCCGCGCGTGTTCACGCCGTTGAGATGTTCGCGTCGGGCAGACGGCGGGCTGGCCTTGACCCAGATTGCCTTTTTCAGAGGCACGGACGTTTGACGAGGACTCGCTGGCATAACAGCACCCCCGCCGCCAGACAATGCACTGGAAAGACGAGCTGCTTCCACGGGGTTCGGATGTCAGGTGCGCTCGTTCGCCAGGTCCCTCCAGGTTCGCCTCCAGGGCCATGGGGAGAATACAGCTCCAGACTGTTCCGGGAACACATCCCATTTTTGACGACGGATCCCAGCTCCACTGGCTTGTCGCCACAACTTGTTGACCAGCTTCACTCGTCTCTTCTGACCATCTTCGGTTTCAGCACTTGTCGATGGTTCTGCAACTTGCCACGAACGGATCGACAACAGACAACACACGACACACGCAAGTGCCTTCGGTCACCCGACAGAACACCAGACAAAGTATAGTACAACATATACCTATCTACGTGTCTATCGGAATTTTGTTCCCTCTACATCAAGAGGCACATGTGGGACACAAGACTCTTAAAATGACAACTCATTTTTTTCCCACGTACAACAACGTAACGAATTAGAATACCACATAAAGTTGGCCCCTTGAGATCACTCTGAACGAGAGCGCTCAGCCCAGGTCGTGATGAGGTCAAAATTTTGCCCCGAATCGCCAGCGGGACACCGAAAGGTTGAGAAGGTACTAGCTAGAACGCACTGCTCAATGCACCTGCATTAGCGTTTAGCTTTCCCTTTTTTTTAGCGAATGTCAAAGTTGCGCTGTGGAGCAACATGCTCCACCTCAGTAACCGGCTACTTTTAGGCGACGATACCTATGCGGCACCAAGAGCGGCTCACACTTTCGACGTTGCACAGGGGAACAACGATACGGCTTGCTACGGATTGACTCCTCACCGCTTAGCTCGATATCGTGTTCGATCACCCTCGTGTTTCCAGGGTGGTCCGAAAACACGTCTCCAAACTCGGAAACAATGCTTCTCGGGTCCTCCTTCCGGGCTTCACTTAACCTAGGCTCTAGGTTTATCTGCTCCCAGATTACTTTCGATCCCCCCTCGATTACCTCACAAGAACTCCAAATTTCTGCTCCCTCTTCCTCTGAAGCCTTCAACAGCTGATTTACGACCGCTTTCAAATTGTAAATTTTGTCCGGCCACCTTCCTAATTTCACTTCATAATTTGTATCGCAAGGCTTCGATAATACTTTGGCGGGCCCTTCCCAATCAACCTCAAGCCTGTTCTTTTTGAACGGCTGCAGCAGCATTACCTGACTCCCTACTTCAAAAGCACGCTTCTTCACCGATTCCTCGTAGTGCTCCTTCGACCGCACTTTTGCCGCGTTTTTCTGGCTTTCCACTCGCGCTTCAATCTGGCTTTCCACTAGCGCTTCAATCGAGAGATCCTCACTCTGCTCTCGAATGAGCGTCTCTCGATCAACTCTCGGCAGCTCGCTCCAACTTTCCGCTACAGGCGAGAGCGTTGCAGCCCTCTCGCTCTGACTCAATGGCGCCATGTCGTCTCCCCTTTCTCCGGAAACCGCGCCGGTCGTGTCGGCGACGGGCCGCTCGCGTGACTGCTCACATGACTCATGCGGAAACTTTCCTTTCTGGGGTTCCGTCGACCCGCCGACAAGGTCACCTGAGAGTTCACCGCATGGAACAAGGTCAAGCTTCCGCGAAAGCTTTCGCGCTTGCGATCGCGTGAGAGCCATGCACGCTAAGTTGGGGAAGAACGATTTGCCCTGCTCTTTGAGAAGCTGCTCCGAGTTGTTGGAGAAAAGATAAGAAAAACGATCATTTAGCGCGGCAGACACAGCTGCTTCGGTGCGAAGCTTACCGAACGGGCCTTCAATGACAACCGTGGCGATTGGTAAGCAAGCACTCTGCTCCTCGGCGACTTGCCTGATCCACGCGCATTCTCCTGTAAAGTCGTCTGGAGACACCAATGAAGGATGGACAACATCCATGGTTGCCGCGGAGTCTCTAAGTGCTCGACACGCTTTCCCATTCACACTAATTTCTTGGATATACGGCTCCAACAACCGCATGTTCTTTTCCGATTCTCTGATCGTTGCGAAAGCAAACTTTTCCTGACAGTTTCTCGCGATGTGCCCTTCCTTTTTGCAGTTGTAGCAGATTAGCGGCTTCCGTTTGTTTTCCGATTCAAATGCCTGTGTGGTAGAAACCTCACTCGATTTCTCCGCTTCTGTTGGCCCTTCCCCTACACTGTCCTTCGTAAGAGACGGGTCCTTTTTGAAATTACGGTGCGGAACGGGTTTCCGTTGATCAGGTTTCCTTGAAAAGCCCTCCTTTCTTTCATCCTTTTCAACGCGCACTGCCCTGCTATGCAACTTTCGGCGAGTATAATACTCCTCAGCTAACTCTGCTGCCTTGTTTAGCTGTACTTCACCAAGTTTGTCCTGCAGCCAAAGTTTGACATTATCCTCGATGCAGCGGTAGAATTGCTCCAATGCAACGCATTCCACCACTTTATCGCGGTCGTCATAAACACCTTCGCCCTTGAGCCATTCAATTAAATCGGCTTTAAGACGAAACGCGAAGTCAACGTGTGACTCATTCCCCTCTTTAGCATACCGGAACCTTTGCCTGAAAGCCTCGGGTGACAACTTATAACGTCTCAAGAGCACTTCCTTAACCTCGTCATAGCTCTCAAACGCTTCCCTCGACAAGCAAGTTATCGCGTCGGACACTTCGCCGGGAAGAAGAGCTAGCAGGTTCCGCGCCCAAAGAGACCGCTCCAAAGCGTTTCGCTCACAGACGTGTTCAAACTTGACGAGATACTTCGCCATGTCCTCGCCTACTACGAACGGTGGCAGTTGGTCCCGAATTCTAAAACCGCTGACCTGAATCGTCGGAGAAGCTACGCTAGGCGCCTGCGAACACTGTAGGATTGCCAATTCTAGTCGTTTCATCTCAAGGCGCTCCTGTCTCTCGGCTACCTCACGTTCACGAACTTCTCGCCTTTCAGCCTCCTCGCGGCGTGCTTTGATATCCTCCCAGGCCTCATCGACTTCCTCAGCCGACACTCCCTCATCCTTCATGATCTCAAGGATCGCTTGCTTTCGTTTCGCACGGCCCAAAGTAATGCCGTGTTCCTCACAAATTTCGATGAGTTCCTTCACTTTAAGGTTCTCCATCGTTCACACTAGCCTCTTGCTGTTTGCCCCTGTTAACAATTTACTTGCCGTACCCACTATAAGTCAACTAGCAAGACGCGCAAGCAATTTTTCACTCTCCCGTGTTTACCACCTCCGCATTAACTTTGGTTTCAAAGCACTTCAACTTGGCTTGAAACGATCAAAGCTCACTCGAATGCTTCACACAGCCCTTCTCTAAACTACTACAACCTGAGCTAGAGTAGTCTGGTGAACTGAGGGGAAAACGTCAGGCACTCACCGCATCGATGTCGCTGACGCCGGCCGATCCCGCAGCTGCCACCACTGTTGCGAAGCCACCTCCGAAATCCCGCCGCTGACCTCCACTGTTGCGAACGACGGACCGATCCCGCCGAAGCCACCACTGTTGCGAAAGACGGCGACGCCAACACGGTCCCGGAGGCGCCACTGCTTTCAACTCCGCCGGGAAGGTCACCAGCCGTTTGGTAGCGTATGTTTATCAGCTCGCGACTGCTTCTGCGCCGAGCTGATAAGACGAGCGGATGAGACGACGGTGAGTTAAACAAGGTTTATGTACAGCATATTTACAGAGGCGTTACAATTTCGGCACTGGGGCCGACAGAGACTCGAAGAGCCGAGCTCTCCTCTCTAACACATAGGTCAGCCTTTCGCCTAAGACCGCTGACTCACACACATGTCGGCTTTCCGACACGGGGACTCCTCTCTCGTAGGACTGCCGATCGCGACGCGCCGCAGGGCTTCTTTTATTTACACCGGGTCCAACCAAAATGTCCAATCAGAAGCGCCGCTGGTCGTCAGGGCAGATTCCGCCAATGGGGCCGCCGCGCCATGCGTCAGACCACCAGGCACGAGAACGCCGGCTCGCTGTCACGTGCGCCGCTGACTCAATGCACGTGGGCGAGAGAGGCGCCGCGCGTGTTCACGCCGTTGAGATGTTCGCGTCGGGCAGACGGCGGGCTGGCCTTGACCCAGATTGCCTTTTTCAGAGGCACGGACGTTTGACGAGGACTCGCTGGCATAACACCGTCTTGGTTTGCGTGGAAGTTTTCACCTTAGAACAAAAAAGGCTATCATATGAAGCCGAGGTTTGGTACTTGGTATCAGAAAACCCCGACGTCAATATAATTGGCAATAATTGTTAGACTTTGACGTCCCGAAACCACAATATGATTATGAGAGACGCTGAAATGGAGGGCTCCTGAAGTTTCAACCTCCTGGGATTCTTTAACGTGCAGCTAAATTGAAGCTCACAGGCCTCGAGCATTGTCACTTCCATCGAAAATGCGGCCGCTGCCTCAGATGACGAGACATTTCGATCTACACGATTCGCGGTCAATCACCAGCCACGCGCATGTTCGCGCGCTCTACAATGTCAATATAGTGGCGCCATCTAGTACGCCCACCTGCAAACTCTCCTTGCTGCGCACCGTATATTCCAATATCAAACATTGCGTCTCTTCTAAAGCTATTCGAGACAAGTACCAAATCGTGCCCGCTCCCCCCCTCCACCCCCCCCCCCCCCGGTTTTAGTACCTGCAAATGCTTCTTCATTATTGAATTTTTGATTATTGGGAGCATTGCATAACGCTAATTTCAACGCTTCTCTCAATTACCGCAAATGCAACAACGGCAATGTAATGTTTACCGGCACTCTCATGGTCCTCGATTCCCCGGCCTAGCTCTTTCTCTTGCTCAATGCTTCCTGGTGCATTGTAATCTTTCACAGTAACATACGTGCAGAATAGAAGGTGAAATTAAAACTCTTACAACAAACACATGTGACGTTAGCAGGATCGGCCTTACTGTTCATTGTGCTACTCGATCTAGTGCTTTTCACAATGCGATAGCAAGCTTGTTATTTACATGCAGATGTGGGTGCCAATGTAACAATCTGGATGCGTTGGCAGGATAAGTAGTACGAAATTTAAGCGCTTAAAAATATCGTTTTCTGCATATTTTAGCCAATACACATTGCGTTCTGCCTAGTGGCAGTTCGCCATTAGAATTAAGCAATAACTAGTCTCTTCGCCAGGAATAAACAACGCACACTCACGCATTTCTAACGCAATCTGTTTTATCCAGCCAGCAATGATATGATTGTTCTTTGGTACATGCGAGTGAAGGCTTCGGCCTAATTTTCCCGTATTGTGAGTTTGTTTTTTATGCTTCAAGCCTTGATGGGTAATTATAAATAAATCATATTTGTGGCACTTCCTACGAACCTGATATGTTTGAAACAATAATTCAGTATTTTTATGGATTGATTATGCATCTTGCAGTGACTTAGTAATTGGACTGCATTGCTAATGTTTTCAACGAAAATTTTAATCAAGCTTTATCTATGTTCTGGTGCTTTAGTTCGCACCGAAAATTTAGAATTATGTAGTGCCCAATAAAAACTCTGAAACCACAGGTGCACACAAGAGCATGCAATATAAAGTGTTTGGTTTTAATTGTCAGAAGGGTAATTGTTTAACAAGAAACTGGCAGTGTTTAGTTTCTTGATTTGAAAAGTCACTTCCGAGACAGTAATAATTAGGATAATATTTGTTTCGGTTCAACGTCTCAAAAGCACCATATGTTTATGAGAGACGTCACAGTGGAGGGCGGCGGAAATTTCGATCTCCAAAATGTTCTTTACATGCACCTAAATCTAAGCACACGGGCCTCAAGCATTTTCGCCTCCATTGAAAATGCGGCCGCCGCTGTCGGGATTCGATCCCGTGACCTGCCGGTCAGGAGTCGGGTGCCTCTTGAGACAAGCATTAATGTAGCGCATGGGACAGCGGTCATCATGAAACATACGTTTTGAAAACATACTTACACCTCGCCCGTAGCATTACGCAAGTAACGGTACCGGCGAACTGCCGTTTCTGCGGTTTGATTGAGATCCTCCATGTTCACAATCCAGCAGGTGAAATTTGTTTTCAGTGTTTTATGTTTGGTATATATATCCGCCGATTCCAATTCTGTGGCTTTAATTTGGTAGTACGTGATGTCCCTACTTTTGTTTAAGCTCTGAAACGAACAAAGTATTTAGTTTGATTGAACATATTACAATTGAGTGATACGATTATTTGCGATTTATTCTGCGTTATACTTTGTGGTGTTATAGTAATTTTTACTTGCGAGGCTCATAATTATTGTGCGAATTGTCAATATTCCCGACTACATCTGTATTGAGAAAGTTTTTACTACTTATTCAGTATGGCAAGAAAGGGAGCAAAGCATGAATAATGCGTAGTTATCATTCAAGTTGCATGGAATGGCCAATGTTTAATCATTACTGATCAGCCCATGGAATACGTCTTTTTATAACAATCGTATGTTCTAGCGTGGTAATTGCGGGTTGTCGTCTAGTAGATGTTTGTTGCTTTCAGTTATAGGTCGGCGAAAATTCAAGAGCTCACTTTGATTAACTTATGAAAAATGTTTTGCTCTTTGGGCTCACTCGGACTCAAGCTCACCAAAATATAACTCCGGCGGATTCACTCCGACTCAGACTCGCGGCTAGATCTGAGCCTGAGTGTGGACTCATTAGTCCGTTAGGCTGCAACTGGCTTTTTAGACCGTACTGCCAATGCTCAATAACACCCATATATTACGTGATCATTGCTCGTCTTGGCACCTTTCGATGTCGTAGCTTCAAATATGAGTTATGAGTGAAGTAGTAAACTGGGCTAGTTGGAACATACTCATCACGATCAGCGCAAAAAAGGAACACAAAAAAACAAGTAAGTGCACGACACAAGCGCTGTCTAACAAATGAAAGTTTAATGAAAAAAAAAATGTCATGTATATAAGCGCACAGCTAGGCACTGAAATTCTTAATTCCCGCCAAGCATATCATCACGCGTGCTAAAGAAACGAGATTTCAGTTTTTGTGACAGTGATTGAAACCTAGCTGACGTACCTGTCTCTTGCCTTTATGAACTCCTGCGCTCCAGCGATTTCACGCGAGCTCTGGTACTCGTGTCTTATATCTACAGCGTAATCACCACAGCTTAGCCAAGCAAAAGAAAATAGATGTGGTGATGAGGCGCAGGGACGAGCGTACCGTGAATTCGCTGAAGTATTTGAAATCATAAAAGAAGGAGCCAATTGTGTGAGCCATCCTTTAATCGCTCTCGCAGAAACTGAGATTTTATTTCTACATCACACACTATTATATGCTCGGTAGGGGTTAAAATTTTCAGTGCCTTCCTTTATGCTTTTATATGCTACGTTTTTAATTAAACTTTCAGTTGTTAAACAGCACTTATGCCGTGGCTTTTCTTGTGTTTTCGCGGTCCTTTTCTTGCGCCGATCGCGATGAGTTATGAGTGGTTTTAAACCAGGGAAGATATTTTTCTCGACACAGATTACGAGATAAATACCATATATTTATAATGAACTTCCCTAGTATAGTTGGCCGGGAAGAGGTATTTGACGCCTCTGGCCAATATATTTTGAAATTGTTTTTGAAGGATACTACTTTGAATACGTTTGAGTAGATGAGTATAAACGTTGATGTCGGCAAGGCTGATAGCAATACTAAAGAATAATAGATAGGACCCTAGGTCAGCGAAAATTGTGCAACACATCTATACTTACTCGAGAACTGCATATATATTGTGCTTTGAACTCATCCGGACTCAGCTCACGGCTCGATCTCAGTCTGAGTAAATCCGAGCGAGTTCGCCGACCTATGATTTAGGTGTTATAAAAAAAACGAATTAAGATTTCCTTGCCAATATCAGTGTGAAGTAATTCCTTTGGAAAAGCTGGCGCACCTCTAGTACTTTTTACTAGAAAAATTTTATCACTCGAAGGCACAACCCAACTGGGTATTGCTATATAAACAAAAACAAACATGACGTATAGACCACTTGGATAGGTAGCAGCATGAGGAGTATAAGGCTTGAAGCTATTTGATTTGATTTAGGAAATTCAATACACTGTTTTAAACTGTAACGAAGAGAAATAGCAACAGAAAAGGGCACTTGTACGATTCCGCACGTCGCTCCTCCTCTTCGCATGTGCGTATTTATTAGCGATTAATAAACGTGCTTAACTTCTACAAGGCAAAAAAAAATCGGCAGATCCTATGTACCTTTGGTACCAATGGTGTGTGCAGCATATCAAGGGAAAGTAACCGTTTTGTAATTTCGTTGTTGAGCGACACGTTATGAAATGACGCTAAATATACGTACAGATGTTTAACGCGCAGACATATGTTGAACGGTCCCAGATGTTTGTATAACCAGCTCTTTGCACTTACCTAATGATGCGATCAGGAACATGAGTATTAGGAACACTAGAAGCGGTAAGCTGATATGGAACGTTGGTGCTCGCGAGAGTGGTAGCCCTGGACACTGCTACGCAAATCGACCCCAGCTTATGGGACCTAACTACGATTGACCTGGAATCGATGTGACGGCTATAGCATAGGAGTGCATATGTAATGTTTACATTATTAGATAGCCAGCGCTGCAACCACAAAGGACGTTTCCTGAACATCAGGCTCTTTTTGAAAAGTAGTTGCGAGACCTGGCGTGGCTCTTTGGTAGAATACTTGATGGCCATGCTTATTTCTGGGGTTCAATTTCTGCTGAGAACCTTATATTATTCATTGCATTCAGCGCGAGGACGCTGCCGATGTTAGCTTTTTCTGAGCGCTTAGTCAGTAGGATTACCTATGTGTGTTCTCGCCGTTCCGGGGTCGATATAGGTGTCAATCACCAGTGGCACATATATACCCGCATGCCAGTAGCAGATAACCACCCACGAGTACGTTACACTGTCGGGCGGACAGTGTTTGACGGCGTATTCGACGAGATTGTGAGAGTATGCATGTCTTTACCAGCACGTCATATTCGTCAAACTATCTACCCAGATTCAAGGGGATGATCAGGAGAGCACGCAGACGTAAGGATATATATATATCCTTACGTCTGCGTGAGGATATATATATATATATATATATATATATATATATATATATAGAAAAAAATAAAGAAAGAAGGATAGATAAATAGATAGAAGATAGATGCCTAAAGTGCCCAAAAAGATGCTTTGAATTTGTATGCTTGTATATTTGAGTAAGTTAAGTTTCACTTTAGAGCACACAAAGAAAGAAGCCCTGAATTTCGGTCCTTGTTCAATTGTGTGCTAGATAAATTTTACTCATAATATAATTGACGAGGCGTGATTTCAAAGGTAATTAAATCCACACTTCCCGCACATAAATTCAGTTGTGTGAGAGTATTATTTCTCACTATGCTGCATAAGCTTCTCAGATAATCAAAGAGCATCAAAACAATTAGAATGTCCCCACAAAATGTGACCTTCACGTCAGCAAAAGCTAAGTACAAAAGTGAACACTGCAGGCGTAGAGACAGCTTACAACTGAGCTAACGTTGGAAACTAGCCCGAATGATCGAAAACCACGTCGGTTGCGATACAAGATGTAATGCATCTTGATACTTTCTGATAGAATGATATACCGTGGTTCTCTACGTTTGGATGTTGATATTGTAGCAAGGAGATTGAAATTATATTGTGGGATTTTATGTAAAAAACCATGTTATGAATATGAGAGAAGCAGTAATGAAGAGATCAAGGAATTTCGACTGTCCGGTCTTCAAAAGATGATCATTGATTGATATGTGGGGTGTAACGTCACAAAACCACCATATGATTATGAGAGACGCCGTAGTGGAGGGCTGCGGAAGTTTCGACCACCCGGGGTTCTGTAACGTTTGCCCAAATCTGAGCACACGGGCCTACGGCATTTCCGCACCCATCGGAAATGCAGCCGCCGCAGCCGGGATTCGAGCCCGCGACCTGCGGGTCAGCAGCCGAGTACCTTAGCCACTAGACCACCACGGCGGGGCGACTGTTCGGTCTTTTTTCACCTGCCCTGACATCACAAACGGGCATCTACCATTTCGCCTTCGTTCAAATGCGACCACTTAATTGCGGCCTCCAGGTCAGCATTCGAGCAATATAACTACTGCTCCCACATGGCACACATAGCATGAACTTTTTTTTAGAGCGTACAGGTTGTTGCGAATTCAGTGGAATCAAATATGTTTGCTACCTTATGGTCCAAAATGCTTTTGTGGATGGGGGGGGGGTGATTCTTAAATAAAGAGAAAAAAAAGTGAGCCCTGTAACTGTCTCTCAGGGGGAGGACACCTCAACAGTAGCTCACAAGGTATATGGGTAAAGAGAGATAAAAAGGTTAGGATTCGAAAGTATAAAGATAGAGGAAGCGGAAGGAGAGAGCGTGGTGCAGGGAGAGTGACGCTCATAATCAAGGAGAAAATAGGAAATATGGACACGATCGCAAAAGTCGGAGGACGGGGCACCACTCGGCGAGAGTTCTTGTCGGCGTCAGGAGATGGCGTAGGGCGAGCCAGTCGGCCAGAGCTTCGCTGTCGTCGGAGGTCGCGGGGCCACAAGCGGCCGGCATGGAATCCAGCGAGTGAGTCATGTTTTAGATGCGGAGCATCTTATACTCGCGCCTTGTAGTGCGCCGTCCGCACCGCTTCTCGAACATTCGACAGCTGACGCGCGCGCATGCGCCGTCGCGCCGTCGCCCACTCTTCCACCATCTGTGCATCCCTTCCTCCTCTACACACCGCGCGCGCTTCACTCCTCCACCATCTGTGCACCCTTCCTCCTCTACACACCGCGTTCGACATCTACAATTCTCCTGATTCTCCAGTGGACGCGCATGTGGCGTCGCGCTTCGAGAACATTCAACAGCTGACAGTGCATGCGCCGTCGTGCTGTATATATACTCAAGGTCGGCGCTCGCTCGCTCGGTTGCCGCTCGTCGGTTGGTTTGTACGGCGCGTCGACGTCCAAGGTCGCGGTGAAATGAATTCCAACGAATCCACAAACACAATGATCGACGTCCCTTCGACCAGCGCCGCCCTTTCGCATACGTGTGTACGTGTTCACTCATTTAACACCCCCTCCTACAACCACGTTAACCAATTTAGCCATCGACCAAAGTAAGTCGCAATTTAACACACCATTTCACAACCACGTTAACCAATTTAGCCATCGACCCAAGTAAGTCGCACTTTAACACCCCGTTAACCAATTATATGGTCCGCATCCTCCTCAGTGTTCCCCCGAGGGAAGCTGCGGGCAATTTTTTTTGTTGTTAAAAGCATGTGGTTATGAGACCTTAATGCTATACTGAACTGCCTATTTAGGGCAAAGTTTGCTTAAAAATAGGTAGCTGTTTCCTACCGTTTGAATGAATGTCGCTATGCAGACCGGGTACTTTTTCACACGACTGAAACATTTTAGGTAGCTGGAGATTTCAGTACTAATGAGACGTTACTTGATCTTTTGAGGATGCCATATCCGGCTATGTGGAGATATTGTGGTAGCAGCAAAGATATTCTGGGTCAAATAGGGGAACGCTGGATAGACATTGCCCTGCAGGAGA
The DNA here is from genome assembly GCF_013339725.1 of Rhipicephalus microplus. Lineage (NCBI taxonomy): Eukaryota > Metazoa > Arthropoda > Arachnida > Ixodida > Ixodidae > Rhipicephalus > Rhipicephalus microplus. The sequence continues at coordinate 187,630,155 of NC_051167.1, forward strand.
CGTAGTCTGGCTACTGCTGATGGTTTCATGCACTTGAAATTCCTACTTTCTTGTGGCTGCATATATGAAGCGACATGGCCTAACTTCTTATCTTTCATACTCATAGAGTACTTTTTAAGTGTCGCAGAATATGAAAACTTACGTTCCAGGCTATCTGATACTCTCGCAATCTCGATTCATTCTGCCAAATGGGATGAACTTGTTCGCAGTGAGACGCTATGATCACACTTGCAAGAACTGCGACTGCTAAAGGATTCATAATCCCTAGTTCGTCAGCGTACAATAATACATGGCAGATGTTCTTGCTTTATATGTCAAAGAACAATGAATAACGAACAAACAAAAACAAACAAAAAGAAACGGATGTCGTCAGTGTTTTTTTTTTTCTCACAAGTATCCGAGAATTCATGCACTGGTCAACCTTTGCAAGCAAAATGCCATCTTATGACGCGGCGACTGGCAGGTTCCTTTTTTCATCCGATTTTATATGGCATAGCAGAACATAAAATGATACTTTTATAAACACCAAAGGATTTTTCTTGTTTTTCTGTTTTTTATTTTCATTGAAAAGAAAAGAATTACTAAGCGGCTCGACATTGTCAACCACTATACTGTCTGCTCGAGAGGTTGTTTTCTCGTTCTTACAAAACCTACTTGAGAGATCTGAAATCATTCGAAATGCATACCTCTATTCTAATTCTCGGAAACATCGATTTACCGCAATAGTCAAATCCTTACGTGGCTAAAGATGTCCACTAATACATTATTTCTATGCACGTCGTTGCACGCGTACAGGAAATGATTTTTTGGTATAAGCACATGTGAGAAAAAACTGTTCCCTTTTGAATATCCACCTTCAAACGTTTCTTGTAATAAACACGAATAATTGTCAATGTTGTTGCTTTTCGCCCAGCGAAAACGTGACCATTACGATGAAGATCACAAAGCAACGTTGTTCTGAAAATAATAAATGTTATGAACACCAGAAGGGGGCACTAAAGACGGGGCAATCAATATAGCCTCACTTGTCAAGGGGGCATCTGCAGCCTGTAAAGCTCCCGGTTCAACTGACACCAGTTTTTCATTAACTATATGTCGTGACAATATGTGCCAGAGTTTTCCATCAAGAGTTATTTTTTTGCAGGGTGATGCATGTTCAGTTTTCTTGACCTAACAAGTGATAATCCTTTGTAGTTCTGCGCTAATTCACCTTTTAGCTCCTCTTTCAGCAAAAAAATCCATAAAAAATGTTGTGTCTTCGAGTCGACGTTCTCACAAGTGGCCTTGACCTCCTCAATGCTAGCCTCGAAGAAGACGAGACCACTTGTCGAAACGTCACCTTGAGGACACTTTTACTTCACAAGCATGCAGTCGATTCTGCAAAGCGATGACTGAGTGGTGCTAAATTACGATATAGTAAATAAAAGCAAAAAGGTAGCGTTATGAGCTAAGCTATTTACATACCTTGGCAATGTTGAAAAAGTGATGCGCCGAAAATGTTTTCTTTGACTCCGTTTCACCGAGCTTTACTTTTCCCATTTGTCGAAAAAAATACTCCAGTAATCCTTCCTGAATATTGCGAAATTCCTGTCCAAGTTTTTAAGCCACTTATAAAAATTTTCGGTGCTTACTGCCTGAAGTCATTTTAAGATTGATGTATGACCAGTTTCAATAAAGTAAACGTAGCTACATTTACACTCCGACGCACATACATGCGCACACAACTATTTCACAAACTTTAGGGTCCATGAGGTGCTATGGTCTGTCGCAAAAAGAACTTTTTATCATCCTGAACTCCTGCTGTTGAAATATTTCGTTTCTCCAACTTTTTCTCAAACACTTTCACAAGCGGCGGGAACACTTCAGCTGCCAAAAAAAATCACAGCAAATGCACGGATGGAAAGATGATGAGTGGGGCGAAGCGTCCGTCTGTTCGTTCCTGCGTCCCTGCCTCTCTCCGTCCGCGCGTCCGGACAAACGCACGGACAGAGGCATGGACGCATGAACACACTGACGGACACATGGGCGAACGGATGGATGGGAGGAAGAACGAACGAACGGACGGATGGGAGCACGAACAGACTGGTAGAAGCAAGGACAGACGGACGGATTTCCGGATGTACAGATGGACACAAGGACGGAAGCACGGATGGACAGACAGATGGACAAATGCATGGACGGATTGACGGACAGACGGGCGAAAGCACGAATGGACCGACGCACGGACCTACGGACGGAAGCATGGATGGATAGACAGAGGGATGGACAAAATCACGGACGGACGGACCGAAGCACATATGGGAAGGTGCACGGATGGACCAACGCACGGAGGGGCAGATGTACAGACGGATGGATGGAAGCATGGACGGACAGATATATGAACAGACAGACAGAAGGAAGGATGCACGGTCGGATGGACGAGAACACGAACGGACGGGCGAATGGTCAAGCGGACAGAAGCATGGACGCTTGGATGGACGTACGGAAGCATGGACGAACGGGCGAATGGACGGACGCATGGACGAATGGACACACAGACGGACGCTTCGCCCTACTCATCATCATTCACTCCGTAGGTATGCTTTAAAAAGCACTGGCGCCATCTAGTTATATTATTTTCAAGGGCATGTACCCACAACGCCATCGAATGAGCAACTCTTAAACTAGAGGTTGCTACATACTACGTCTCCAACTACAGACGAGGGCACGACCTGTGTTCTAAGGAGCTTTGCCCCTCAAAAATCACAGCATATTTAAAGAGTGAATGATGATGTGTGGGGTGGAGTGCCCATCCATTCGTTCATCCGAGCGTCCGTCCGTGCATCTAGTGAACACTGCAAGTACCGCCATCTCGCACCTTTTTATCATATATTCATCATATACAGGTACCGCCATCCAGGGGACATTCCAAGGACTAAACGAGAGGTGGCTACCTACTAGAACAACAACAACAACAACAACAACAACAACAACAACAACTACTACTACTACTACTACTACTACTACTACTACTACTACTACTACTACTACTACTACTACTACATACATCGAGGATGCACGACCTATGGCTCAAGAAGCTTCGCCTCTAAAAGACATGCAGATGCTCTAAACGGCTGTATCAAGAGCCTCGCCGTGGTTAGCCTGGCCTTCAGCAACAAAATCAAGTAGTGTATGTTGAGAGGTTGGTGGGTAAGACAATATTGTGTAAACTCAAACTGCGTTTAGGATGACACATCAGAGTAGTAGACAGGAGAAACGCAGCCTGTGAGTGTCGCTAAAGGATCCGCATTTCTTCAGCAACGCCTAGACAAGCGCGGTGCCCGCGCTATGACATCTTGGGCACAGCTAAAGCTTGTCTTGAGACTGATAAAGACATTCACGCAATTATATACCCAAAAAGTCTGACGGACAAGTTCATAGCTTAAAGCATTGGTTTCCTGAGCGTTGGATCATTAATATGCGGCATTCACATGGCGTTTAGTACTCATCTTGTTTGTGGTGACAACGTGTGCAGCTTCTAATGTGCTTGAACGGCAAAGCGACGCCCATACTGAAATGATTTCCGCGTGCAGCAACCACACACACACACACACACACACACACACACACACACACACACACACACACACACACACACACACACACACACACACACACACACACACACACACACACACACACACACACACACACACACACACACACACACACACACACACACACCACTCTGAACAATGGATTGGTCGATCTCATTACAGTGCTTATGCAGCCATGCCAAATGTTTGTATAGATATTAATTTAGGTATGCGTAAAACAGGATCGTGCTAACTCAACAAACTAGTTCCCTTCGAGGAAATGCGTGATGTTCGTGCGCATGCAAGCATGCAGCGTCTCAGACAACGCAGGGAGTGGTGAAAGTGAGGCCGTTATAGCTTCTGCAGTGAGGCTCTGTAGGAAAAGAAACGTGCAGTGCCTTGCCAATTACGGCAAGAAAAGATAATCACTTGGGAAGGGGAGGGAGGGAGAGAAGGTGAGTAGGGAATTGTAGGCTGCATGGGCCTGCTCGGATGAATGGAGTGTGTAAATACCACGATGCCTCTCCATTCTTCCTCGGCGAGGTGGGAAGGTGGCAGCTGGGACATAGTTGGTATCAACTGTCGATAGTTAAAGCGCGAGAACAGAACGACGACACAGAGACAATCCGTGGCCTTCGTGTCCTCCTTGTCTCTGTGTCGTCGTTCTGTTTTCGCGCTCGAACTATCGTGAGATAAGAGTGTCATGCACAGCGAGAAGACGGTAAAGTGGGCCAGTTGGTTGGGATCCATCGTGAACTTGTTGACAGCGCAACACCAGAAACACAGGACAAAGAAGGAGCAAAATAGAAAGAAGAGATAGCGTCGTTTTTTCTTTCTATTTTCTTCTTCCCTGTACTGTGTTTCCGGTGTTGCGCTATAAACAAATCCACGATGTCCTGCGCAGCAGCTGAATTTGAAACTCTGCTTGCGTTCCAGCACAGGCGTGATATACTCGGGGCCAACTTTCTGTGGCAATGAAGGGAAGGCTACGGAGCGAAAGTGGCGTGTGCCACCGCTGTAGAATATAGTGCGACAAATGCGCCCATGTTTCCGCGTGAGAGTAATAAAAAACATTTTTTTACTGGATGCTGTTTATAAAGAGATGCTGGATGCACCTAGGAGACATTCATATCTGTCGCTGCTTTTTGAAAATTCGCCTTGCGTTTTTGCGCGTCGGAAACATCGAACGTTTTACGTGCACTTCACAGTAAAAATGACGTTTTCGTCTTTAAGTAAGCATGCGTCGCCCTCCAGCTATTCCGACGACTCGTTGAAAGAGAATGTGTCGAATTTCACTCGCGAATAGCTGGACAAGCAGACGTATCAAATTGTGTGCAGTGGGATTACCTGAACACGGCCGTCATTTGAAACGCGAGTTGAACCGGACTACATCGCGGAGGTGTACAGGAGCAGTAGCTCCGCCCCTGTAGCTTTCCCTTCATTGCCACAGAAAGGTGCCCCCGAGTATAGTAAACTGCGTTTTGGGCCAGTGGGCAGGTTGAATGGAAGACGGATTTCGGGGAATGCTACAGTAGCGTTCCAGCTTTTCCGTGAATGGGCATATCGTCACGCCAAAGCTTACCGTAGTGTCAGATCAAGCGCAATGGTGCAGCGGACAAATAAAAGACCTGACAAACTCTAATACACTTGAAAAGACTAGAAAAAAAATACGACCGTAACAATTTGATGTGACGTACCACCAGCTTTCCCCTTTTGAGACTTTGTGGAGTGGAGATGGCTAAATTTTTGTTAAATATCTAGAAGGTTGACCTTGTGAATAGCAGAATCTAAGTAAAGTATGGCACAATCTAAGTAAATGTCTCGTTTCGTGTCATCGATAAGTGTTTTCCCCCCTGGTGCTGTGTTACACTTCCTCTAAAATCATGTAGCGAAGCTCACAAATTGCAAAAGAGTTTCTTAAGGTCCATCATGTCCACAACGCATGTTTCACCTAACCAATAATTTGCTTACGATTTTTATATGAAAAGCCACCATTACTGTTAAAAACCTTATCCCTCTTAGTCCTAAAAGCTGCGCAAGAAGCACTTACACAAGCTTCCTCTGTGTGTTCCTCGTAATCTTCTTAATGTGAAGCATCTCTTCGTTGCAAACCAAATGCACTTTGTCCACTTGTTTCTATAATATTTACTTTGTTATTGCGATATCACTTATATGGACACTCTCGGCTGGATTTTGCTGCCAGCGTCACCGTCGCTTCACCGTATATGTATACGTATCTATATATACGAAAAGGCAAGCAAACAAAATAATTAAGAAAAAGACTCCAGTGCCCGGAATCGAACGTCAGACCACTGAATCGTGAGTGCGAGGTGTTAGCCACTGAGTCTCCAAGGAGCACCTCTTTCAACGTTCACACGGCAAGCTATTCATATCTAGCATTTACCGCTGGTGATGGGCATCTTGGGAAGAACTATGGTGTTTTCAGCATTACCAGCAAAATGGTGCAATGAGTGCGCGTCGTCACATTGTCACGACGTGGCAGCGTGCACTCTCATCTCCAACGCGTACCTCTACCTGCGGAGTGGGGGCAGGGTGGACGCTCACGCGTGCGCTTATTTCGCGGTGGGGACAATCGTACGCTTTGACTGGCCTTGGGCTTTCACCGGATTGATTCTGTAGTAGTTACCGGGCGCGAAAAGGTCACTGCAAGCGCTGCACACTCTCCGTTTGTGAAAAGGGTGCGCTTTTCAGACACAGCGAACTAATGACTGAGACGTTTATTAGCGTTCATCTGAACCTGTGAGTACGTTTCGTGCGTCATTTGTGCGAGGAAAGCGGGGCATTTTTTGATCTACTTCTCATTCTTCGCGTGATCTTTCAAATTGTTGCTATCGCGTTCATTGCTTTGCTTTTGCGGCAAAGCTGTGACATTTTATTTCTGTCATCTTTCAAAAGGTGTCAGATGAGTGGAACAAAAAAAAACACACTAATTGACAACAACACACCTGACCTGAGAAGAAAATGACAATAAAAGGAAATTTGGGTTTTGTTTGTTTTGTTGCACGCTATTTGAGTTTGTGCTATCAACCGTTTGCCACATATGCCGTGTTAAAAGGTGCCTGTGGGCCCTTGTCATGCTGCCTCTTTTAGAGAGCAGCTTTTACCTGCATCTCTTTTTATTATATTTATTATGAGAAATAAACAGTATTATTGTTTATTCACATACACCCTGAAAGCCCGTTCGGGAATTACATAGGCAGGTTTTAGTTATACAGTACATTTGCAAATCAAAACATTGCTATTATATTTTGAAAATGGTAAACAAAGCAAAATACCATTCCACAGAAAAAGATGTGATAGGGGAACAAATTTGGTGACATGAATGAAAACTCTATAAGAGGGACACGGTTATAGTGCGAAGAAGTGTAAAAATATACAGGAAATTGCCATAAAAAGGAAATACATTTACAATGAGAATAGCGTAAAAATAAATACTACATGTGCATAAAAATACGCATACTTGGGAAAGTCAAATTTCGAAGAAAATATTCTACTCGTTTACAAAAACGGCATGATCAATGATTGAAGCAATGTCTTCCGGTAGTGTGCTCCAGTGATGTATGACTCGCCGTATAGGTGATTGCGGATACGTATTTGTGCGTGCAAAAAACGGCTGTATTTTTATTGGTGATCAATACACTTGGAAATATTATGAGGTATGTTCATGTTGGCTTCACGACAGTATGGTTTACTATGATAAAATGTACGACACCAGTGACGACAGTCTGCGTCTTTCAAGAAGGGGTAATAAAAGTGAGTGCTTATTATCTGTAAGGCTGTAGTCGTGAGAGTACTGCTTGGTGTTAAATCTTGCCACTCTATTTTCTATTTTTTCTAGTCAATCAAAGGGATATGATTGATGTGGATTCCAGACGATGGATGCATATACAATCTTTGAACGAACAAGTGTAATGTACGCTAGTGTTTTCGTGGTAGAATACACCAAGTACAGGTTTATTCTAATAAATATAAGTGTTTTTTGACGCCTTACTAGTTAAGATATCTATGTGCTCATTTCATGATAGGTTAGATGATGAATGAATTCCGGGATATTTAAACATCAATACTTTTTCGATGGGGACACCTTGAATTTCATATTGGCTCCATTCTGTTTTATGCGCTCTTATAAATGGCATGGCTATAGTTTTGAAAGTTTTAATTTGCACTTGCCACAGGTGACACTAAAGAGCGAGTTTATTATGATCATGCTGTAATGATTCGTTAGCTTGGGTGCTGTCAGTCATTGTGTAAATGATGCCGTCATGTGCAAATAATCTGGTTGTAGATAATAAACCATGCCCAATGTCATTGATGTAAAGGAGAAACAAAATTGGTCCCAAGACTGATATCTGAGGAACACCAGACTTTGCATGTGAACTGAAGATGTACGTCCATTCACATAAAAAGATTGGCTGCGGTTGGCTAGAAAATTAGTTATCCATGTAAGACTTTGCTGTCAATGTTCAGATTCGTCAACTTTATATCTAGGCAGATGTGTGGAACCTTGTCCAATGCTTTTGCAAAATCCATGAATACAGCGTCCATGGCTTCATTTAAATGTCATCAATTCAAACAGATTGATTGATATGTTGGGTGTAACGTCCCAAAACCACCATATAAATATGGGAGACGCCTTAGTTTAGGGATCCGGAAATTTTGACCGCCTGGGGTTGTTTAACGTGCACCCAAATCTGAGCACACGGGCCTACAACATTTCCACCTCCATCGGAAATGCAGCCGCCGCAGCCGGGATTCGAACCTGCAACCAGCAGGTCAGCAGCCGAGTACTTTAGCCACTAGACCACCGCGGCGGGCATAAATTCAAACAGTTGAGTTTCACATGAACAGCCGCGAACGAAACCGTGCGGATTGTTGGAAAAGAAGTTTTGTTCTGATTGAAGTGTCCAGATGGTGCACGTTATGATGTGCTCTGGTAGTTTACAGCATAAGCTTGTCGGTGAAATGGCCTGTAGGTAGAGATTAAGGACTGATCACCGCATTTATAATAATAATAATAATAATAATAATAATAATAATAATAATAATAATAATAATAATAATAATAATAATAATAATAATAATAATAATAATAATAATAATAATAATAATAATAATAATAATAATAATAATAATAATAATAATATATTAATAATAATAATAATAAATGTGCAAGAAATGGTCAAAAATGACTTGTGTACAAGGTGCATATTGCAACTAACACCACATTTAGGAGCAAAAACTAAAGTTTTAAAATAAAGTACAGTCCAGACTAATAAGAGAGGCTACATAAATTAGTTGCAGATTTGAGAATAGAAGCTACGAGTGGTATATATATAAAAAAATGCGCATTCTATGAGCAGCTGCGCCAGCTTCTGCAACGGTGCCGCTGAGCGACCAAATAAGTTTGTAATATTCACAGCGAATGCGAAGGCAGAGTTTAGGGACATTTCGTCATGTGATTGATTGATATGTGGGGTTCAACGTCCCAAAACCACCATATGAATATGAGAGATTCCGTAGTGGAGGGCTCCGGAAATTTCGACCTCCTGGGGTTCTGCATTTCCACCTCCATCGGAAATGCAGCCGCCGCAGCCGGGATTCGAGCCCGCGAACTGCAGGTCAACAGCGGAGTACATTAGCCACTAGACCACCGCGGTGGGGCCATTTCGCCATGTGGCAGGGTACTTTAAAATTCTATGACAGACAGAAAGTATGAGTGCCTAAATGTGTTGCAAGAGGAAACAGATTCCTGATACTCCTGTCGGAATTCCATCAGGCGTAGTGCTTGTATGCTGGTTTCAGGTACGTAAGTTTTCTTTATAACTATGCTGTTATTAGAAATCCCATTAAAAATGTGAGAACTTTTAGTGCCTTAACGTGCCATGTTTGCATTATTGTGTAGTGCTGATGTGCTGAAAGCACGTTATACTTTGAATACATATCTCTGAGAGCATTTTTTTGTATTCCTTTCGGCTGGTAAAGAAGGTAAGTTTGGATTCTATATAATACTGCTGTGTTCAATGACTGGTCGTACAAGATATCTATGGCGTGTTAGTATAACCTGGGCAGATGCTAGAGCCTATTTTTTGTGATGATGCCTTAAGTGCTAGTCTGCTTTTGTGCACGTTGGTAAAAGTCAACGTGGAATTTTAATGCGTTAGCGACGGTAGCGCCCAAATATTTACTTATAGTGGTCTGGCCTGCGCATAATACCGTTAGCTGATGTCCAAATTTTGAGGGTGCACTCACGACTGACCTTTTTTAGTGTCAATAAATTTTATCCTCTTCCTCACTTCGGTTAGAACTGAGGCCGTATTGTCTCGCAATAAAGGAGCCACGGCGCACTTGATTGACGTCTAAACGAACAAACAGGTGAGCCAACTACAAAGCAAACATAATCACCCACCTTCCAAGTAATCATATCAAAAGAAACAAGTATATAGCTGCATGAATATAAAGGCTTTCGGTAATATGACTCCATATTTATCAGCTGTGGCTGGGCATGTGCATCATTATGCAAAAAAATTATACTGCACATGAAAAGCATTGAGTTTCAAACTGGACATCCGCACTAAGCTGCTGTTAACAGATTCATAACCTCTAAAAAGCACAAGGGTAATTATTAGCGCTTTGCGTTAACGGTGCGCACCGCACGACAAGCGATTCTTAGGGTGCGTTATAAATGTTGCACTGTCAGTGCTTGCCACGTCTATAATCTCGTGACGTGGAAGCCAAAGCAAGCATAGTTTATTGCGATCGGGAAGAACTACGTCGCTAAGCCGTGGGTAACTACTATATGCAATGATTCAAGCGAATGCACGAAATTCGAGACGTGAGATCCCATCATGTTCAGCAGTGGCACCGACGATTTCACTAGTATTATAGGAATCAATTTTTCAGAAAGGTGAATCCTTACAACAGCGCATTGTCCGCAGGCCCGTTTGTAGCTGCTGACACTCAGCAGGTGCCGAATGAGGAAACAATTTGTCCAAAAGCCTTCGTAACCTCGGAAGAGCCGCCCATAGCAGCCGTTGTGGGGATGCAGTGCTAAAGCTGGTCGGCTGCTGGCCCGAAAGTGGTGGGCTTGATCTCCGCTTCAGTATTCGACAGTCGATGAAGGCGAAATTTTATAGACATGTAAACGTGACTCTAGCAAAGTTGTTTACTACTACTAGTATAGTTGTTTACTGTACGTGACTCTATGGAGTTGAAATTTCCGGGGACCTCCACTGTGGCTTGCCTAATAAGTATTTCGTGGTTTTAAAAACGATATTCCTTCTTGGGATATTTCAACGCATAACTGTCATTCTCTGTCAGTCTTTTTGTTAGCCTGTCGGACACCCGATTGAGCCACACGGCTAAAGTTTAAACCCTTGCTCAACGTCCAGCCATCTTAATCTGGTGGCTGCATTCATGGTGGCGGCATTCATTGTGGAACAAAAACTAAACATTATGCATGAATGAGGCGCAACATCATTATGCAAGTATTAGGCAGTGAGTTTATTTACTATAAAAATAATACATACGTAATTCTAAAGATACTCGTGTTTCTCACACTCTGCTGACAATGCGACGCTATGCACGAAAAACAAATGTTTCCTAGTCTTCGCTGAGACGATACGGTGCTGCCACCTGCTAGTGGCTCTTCGTTCTACACAAACATTTGTTTCCCAACATTACGACCAGATGGCGTTCATATATCACACACGGCCTAAAGACAGGAGACTATTGTCTTTTTTCGACATTTGCAGTGAAGAATGCCGGTACGCGGCCACTTTTTGTGCTAAGCGCCAAAACAGTTAATTGAAGCAATCCATAGCAATCATAGATGAAAATTGCTTGTGTGAGCTGCGCCCATTGTCACCTTTATTCCAGCCACGGTTCGAAGCTTCTGGTGCAGTATGAATAACACTTGTTTGAAGCAGTCGAGCACCGGGCTCTGGACAGCAGCAGCGCACTCTGGGGTACAAGCAATGCTTCTGAAGAAAACTACGCCTGGAACGTTAATCTCTGTACCACAGAGAGCCCCGTGCGACCATCGTAAGTGAGAGGCCGTACCTCTTATCGCGTGCTTCGACCATGCGCTACGGGAGGGCGCTCGCCATTGTACCGCTTTGTCGATCCCGGCCTTGGTGATGCAATTTAATAGAGGTGAAATGTTAGAGACATGTGTGCAAGGTGAAGGTTCGAGTTAAATTTTACATATCATCCATCCATGCAATCTTATACCAGTGTCACGCGGGTGTTTGGAAAGCATCAAACTCATGATCTATTCACCTAACCATCAAGTACGAGCTGCCTGACGGGTGGTTTCGAAGGTCATTAAGTCAACGCGGCACTCCAAAACTCCGTTGAAATTTCGATGGCAGTCAAGCGATGCAAGCCGAACCAGTGTTAAAGTTCTTTTTCGTTAACAGTTTGCTCATACACTCGAATAGAAAAAAAATGAACCAAACCAGAATGCTTTAAAAGCATATCCGACTTTTGGTACTCAATTTATAGATAAGTTTCGGCACTTGAAATGTCCTAACTGCACATATAACCTCGAGAATAGCCACGCACTTGTCTTCAGTATGCTGTCTGAGTGTCTCACCACGTATCGCTCACTGCGGTTTCGCTGCTCAACAGCTTCAAAGCTAAGTATAAACAGTTTTTCAAATACCTAATTAACATGGACAGGCATATTCGCGTTTTTAGGTGAATTTACAATATTTAACTTTAGCAAACTTGAACATGAAAATAATGATCCACAGCACCCCACAATTTTTGCGAGTAACGCCTGAACCACTCAACGATTATTGAAAACTGAAGAGAGCAACAACTCCGTCGAGTCAATTAATTTGTGACGTTTTGACAGGCATTGATTCAATGGCATTTCAAAAGAGTGCATGGTATACAGATATTAGTCACATGAAAAAAACGTTGGCAGCTGCTCGGGAGCAGCTGCAAGAGCATTGCATATTGAGAAGAAGCGAGCGCTAGTGGCACTCACCTACGTATCGGAAAGGTGGAGGAAAATTTTTGTTAGGGCAATGCGTACTGAATGACGCTCCAGGCGCAGTTTGTTTTAAGGGGCTTTCGTTCAATATCACCCAAAGAAAATATCGAGTAAAAAGAGCGTTTTTTTTGTCCCACCACAATAGTCGTCATCATCGTAAACTTGTTTACAGCGTAACACCAAAAACACAGGGCAGGGAAGGAGCAAAAGAGAAAAAAAAAAGACGGCGCTGACTCAGAAGTGTTCTAACAGTTGTGAGTCAGTTCCATCTTTTATTTTGTTTGTAGTGTTACGATGTAAACAAGTTCACGATGAATCCCAACCAACTGGCCCAACTTACCGTTTTAGTGGAATAGTGGTCGTGCCGAACCACGAGATTGAAGTAACTAGAAGAATAAGAATGGGGTGGAGCACATTCGGCAAGCACTCTCAAATTATGACAGGTAGATTGCCACTATCCCTCAAGAGGAAGGTATATAACAGCTGTATCTTGCCGGTACTTACCTACGGAGCAGAAACCTGGAGACTTACAAAGAGGGTTCAGCTTAAATTGAGGACGATGCAGCGAGCAATGGAAAGAAAAATGGTAGGTGTAACCTTAAGAGACAAGAAGAGAGCAGAGTGGATTAGGGAACAAACGGGGGCTAAGGATATAGCTGAAATCAAGAAGAAGAAATGGACATGGGCAGGGCATGTAGCGCGTAGACAGGATAACCGCTGGTCATTAAGGGTAACTGACTGGATTCCCAGAGAAGGGAAGCGGGTTAGGGGGAGACAGAAGGTTAGGTGGGCAGATGAGATTTAGAAGTTTGCGGGTATAAATTGGAAGCAGCAAGCACAGGACCGGGTTAACTGGCGGAACATGGGAGAGGCCTTTGTCCTGCAGTGGACGTAGTCAGGCTGATGATGATGATGATGATGTTGAAGTTCTTAGCACAATTGCTGCGCGCCCGGCAATCGCCCCTGCACTTTCAAGTCAGGAAGGACATGCACGTTATCAGTGTGACATAGTTTTCTTGATAAGAAAGTGGCCAGCGCTGAGTTTTGAAGAAAGAAAGCGCAGAGAAGCCGGGTGATTATCATTGTTGCGAGACAAAAACTAACCTATTTCACTAGAAGTCTTTTTTATGAGCATCATAAGAGCTACATTATTCCAATCACTCGCATTATAATTATGAGCTCGCAGAAAGACGCCATCGCTTTTCCTCAGCGGGGCTACATCTTGTGGAAGTTGCGGGCTCTGGCATGATCAGCATGAATATGGGGCTGCGCATGCTCCTAAAACGCACTACATCAAGAGTTCGAAGCTGCCGAAAGCTGTCACCCCGTACAGCAAAAACCTGCTGCTCACGCATTCCGCACAGTCGTGCAAGTGACCGTACAGCTCGATAAGCACAAAAACAGGCGCTGGTAAACGATTATATTCTGTTTTAGTCATAAAAGGCTACGCTATACAAGCTAGCGAGATTCCGTTTAGTAAATGCGATCCCAACAAGAAATAGTTCACTTGTTCTATCAACCGGAAGATGATTTTATTTCTGTTTTTTTCACACCTAGTGTGATGAGTGAAGAAAACGACAACGACGGAAGTGCGGGGAAGTGACGGAAGTGACACTCACGCACGTGTAATGTGCGCATGAGTGTCAGCGAATCAGCTGATGACCTGTGGTGGCCCATAGAGGTGGCGTGCCACGATTGGGCCACGGGCGACCATCACGTGGCAGTGGGCTTTGTGGCTGGGGAGGAGCCGAAGCAGCGGCAGACGGGAGACAGTGGGCCGAAGCGTCGGATGCAGGCGAGCCAGGTTCCGGCTAGGGAACGGGGCCGTCCACGCTGCTGCCGTCCAACCACCAGCTGGGGCGGCGTTGCCGGCACGAGTACTGCATCTCGGGGCACGGCCTGGCCTGCTGTTCTCTTCCTTGCCGAGGGCATCGCGGATCTCGGCGAGGTGTCTCCACGGTCAGCCGTTCGACACAGCGATGAACGTGGTCTGGCTAATGGTCACGGTTGCGTCGAGCATCGCGTCTCGGCGCACGCTCTTCGCTGGACGGGCTGGCCATGCCCCGCATGGAGCATCGCGTTTCCGATGCGGGTTGACTGCTCAGTAGTCGCACCCATGCCATCAAGTGCCGGTGTCACCAGAGCGTCGCACTTCGGCAAGGGATGAGCGAGATGTTCTGCCGGGCGAGACGCGGGAGTGTGCATGGAGGAGCACGGAACCGGGCGAGGTCCAGGGTGGCCGAGGATCCAGGTGACAGGGGAGTTGCTGGCTGCATCGAGAATCGCCGAGCGGTGCCGAGCCGTACCGAGCGACGCGCCAGACTCGGACTTGGGCCACGAGCTCATGAGCTGCAGTGTGCACCCGAGGGTACCTGGCGGTGCCCTGGCCAACAAGAAGGAACGTGCGGAAAAGAGAGCTCGTAGGTTGAGGCCACGAAGGCAGAGGAAGCGGTGCGCCGCTCGAGAGGACGAGTTCCTGGCAGCGTTCCTGAGCCGGACGTGAGACCCGTACATGTCGGCCAGGTCGAGCTCCGGTGTGTCTGTTCAAGGTCCAAGGCCGAGACCTGCTGAACGGCTCCTGCCTGGGTGCAGTGGCCGGGAGCAGGTTCGTGGGCGAGGCCTACCGGGTGTGGTCCTCGTGAGCCGTGGCCTGATCCTGGACCTCCGGAGTTGCGACCCTGACTGCTTGGTTGGCCGCGACGTCCGACTCAACGGCGCTGCACACGGTAGCGTATCCATGCGCCGTCAGCCGTTCCACCCATGCCATAAAATAAAAAGTTCATGTTAATTCTTTCTCGTCCACTATAGACAAACATAATGACGAACGTCCCTTAACCATCACACCTAGTAATGATGATGCATTGCGCTTTCAATTCGATTGGCTGATATGTTAGGTTTAACGCCCCAAAACGACCCCCTTATTAGAGACTCCGTTGTGGAGAACTCCGGAAAGGGCGACCACCTTGGTTCGTTAACATGCATTCCAGTCTGTGCACTCGGGCCTTCAGCATTTTCACCTCCATCGAAAATGAAGCCACTGCAGCCGGTTTTGGATCGCGTGACCTGCGGGTCAGCCGCCGAGTACCTTAGCCGCAAGACAACCGTGGCGGAGCGCATTGTACTTTAGAAATAAACGAACGCCGTCATTTATACATCGGCCAATACGTTTTTTAGGATTGATTGATTGATATTTGGGGTTTAACGTCCCAAAACCACCATATGATTATGAGAGACGCCGTAGTGGAGGGCTCCGGAAATATTTCCACCTGGGGTTCTTTCACGTGCACCCAAGTCTGAGCACACGGGCCTACAACTTTTCCGCCTCCATCAAAAATGCAGCCACTGCAGCTGGGATTCGAACCCGCGATCTGCGGATCAGCAGCCGAGTACCTTAGCCACTAGACCACCGCGGCAGGGCACGTTTTTTAGGAGCTTGTTCAGTAAGCTTGTTATGCTCTAGCCTTTTATGGCGGCAGCCATGTTAACAGTTCTCCAGTGATTTTGGAAATGTTCACTAGATGGTGCGCCACCACTCTAGACGTTCAAGGTAGACTTGCTCTGGGAGAACACAGGAATACCCTAAATCAGGGAGTACATGCTGACATGAGATGGACATCGTTTGGGTGCAGGGAAGCTGGCAGCAAGATAAAACTTGAGGAGCGATTAAGAAAAATGAGAGAGGAGTGTTGGGCTAGGAATGTTTTCAGCTACTTGTACATGAAGAATGTTGACACTAAATGGAGAAAGCGAACTCGATGTAGAGAACGGTAGGGCACCGGCAACCAGAACGGCGGAGAAAAAAGGGAAAACAGGTTCGAAAAAAAAATAGGTTCAACTGGTTCTATGGTCACAAGACCCAGCATCAGGAAAAAATGGAGAGAATCATGGTTGCCCAGAGTGAACTGCTGATGAGAATCACCGAGCTGGAGACTGCGTTGGCAACAGAGCTAGAAAAAAGGAGGGCAATGGGAGAAAGGCTGAAGTCCGCCGAGGAAGCACTAGCGAAGCTGAACAAAGGAGCGGCCTACGGAGAGAACAGTAGGGAACCGGCCACCAGAACGGCAGAGATGAAAAAGCAAGCAAGTTCGGAAAAACAGGGTCCACCCGTTCAATTGTCACAAAGCCCAGCTTCGGCGAAGTAGTGGTGGGGCTGGGAGGTGACAAAGCAGCCGGCGTCACAGGTGCAAGTAACCCCCAGGTGCAGGACGCTCCAGCTGAAAAGTCACAGCATGTGATAATCACCGGGGACTCGAATTTAAATCGATGCACAGAAGCCCTCAAAGAGACGGTAAGGGGTGACAAGAGGGTTGCAGTAGGGGTGTTTTCAGGACGCAAGCTGGAAGCAGTCATGAGGCAAGCGAGCGCAAAACTCAAAACTACAGCTGATAGACGAAACGTCGTGATAATTTCAGGTGGTTTAAACGATGTCTTAAAGGAGGATACAGCAGGACTAGCAACTACACTGGCGAAAGGGGTCGATGACATGCGCGCCACTTCTCCTGAGGTACAGGTAGCGATGTGCACGATACCGGAGGTACCAGTGCGTGATAGCAAACTGCAAAGAGCGCTTGTCAATGCAAACCAAGAGGTATGGCGGATGAGTCGAGAGAAAGGCTTTGAGGTGGTGGAAATATACAGAGAGGTGCATAGGTGGGGTGGTTTTCAACGAGACAGAATTCACTTCGATGGGCGGCTAGGTCATGAGGTGGGTTGGCGACTTGCAGGGCGCGCAGTAGCTTTTTTGGGGGGCAAGTGAGCCCTTCGGTGTGCAGAATAGCTAGTAACGAGGAAAACAACCAGGGACACTCTTTGACAGGTGGTACAGATGCGATTCCAAAGTGGCACCAATAACTAAGACACGTAGAGTCTGGAAAGAAATCGATGTCGCCACGAGGGCCGAACTCATTCAGACGAATGGTATATTAGCAGTGGGGGGGGGGGGGGAATAGGCTGAAGTGGGAAGAAATAGAAGAACAGCGAAGGGAGGAGAGGCCGATGGTGTATGGTTTTGTAGAAACACGTCTTAGGGACATGTAACAACCTACTAACAATCCGGACTACGCATGGGAATATTGTAATAGAACAGAAGGCCGCAGAAAGGGGGTGGTATTGGGTCATTCATTCATAAAAGTACAGACTTGCAAAGGGTCAAGCAGGAGTGCAAAGCTCCTCTATGGCTAAAAGGGAAAGTGGCAGGGCAAATGATGCTCCTGAGTCTTGTACACTTGTGGACAGGGGCAAACGCCAGACGCCACAGAGAAAAATGAACAAATGGCGCAGTGCATAGGCATTGACATTGAGGAACTCAGAAAAGAGTTTGAGGTAAACATATCAGGAGATATGAATACGCACATAGAAGATATGGGTGAATATACTGACCCAGCAGGCGAAATCGTAACGGATATGTGTGAAAGGCATGTTGCAATCATTCGCAACAGCACTGAGAAATGCGAAGGGCAGATAACATGGGAGCTGGGGAGGCAGCAGTCGACAATAGAATACGCAATAATGTTACATAGGATTTATGATCGGCTAAGGGTGATGAACATAGATGAATATGGGTCCAGAAGCTTAGGTAGTGATCATAAACGTATCAAGCTGACTTTTTAAAGCGAAATAACATCGGAAAGGCGGCATTACGTGCAACCGCACGGTATTATTTATTCCAAAAGGCAAATAGAAATAGCAACTGAAGAGATCGAGAAAATAATCACCGAGTATATTAAAACAGAGTTGAAGTACAGAAATCCAACTCGATGGTTTGACGTAGAGCTTGCTAAGGTACGAGTCAAATCAACCAGGAAAAGCAGACACAAACCTGGTTGGATGAGGAAGTTAAGGAAGCCATAGTAAGACGTCAGGAAGCCTCCAGAGAACACAGGGATGCTAAACAGAAGGGTGAACCGGAAGATGATGTCAAAAGAAAATGGGATAACGTTTTGAGCTGCAGAAGGGAAGCATCCGATTTGATCAGCGAAACGATTAGAAGAAAGGGGGCCCAATGGATGGCGGAAGTAAACAAAAAGGATCGAAAGGCAGCTGCAAAGTGTTGGAACTATCTCGATTCTCTGAGTGATAAGACAAGCATGAAACAGAGGTTTATGACTACAGTTCAAGGGGTCATACTAGAAGGGAACGAGGCAATGGAATATCTAAAAACATTGATGACAGAAAACTTTAAACGCCAAGCAAGCGCTGCATGCACCGTACCAGATGAGGGTGGACCAAGTACCTCAGTGGCTCCACTGGGACAACGAGAGCGGGAAAAAGCAGAGAAATGGTTTCTAATAGAATATCAACAGGCCCTGACAGCATTCTAATCATGCTAATAACGAAACTAGGACCAAACTCTAAGCAAACATTAAGAGAGGCAGCGAGCAAAGCAATAATGCATGGTGAAACTCCCAATGGGGGGAAACTAAGCAGGATGAGCATGATCTATAAAGAAAAGGGGGCAAAGCCGATATAAACAACTACAGTCCTATAACAGTGACATCCGTAGTTTACAGGTTGGTGATGCAGATAGTAAAGGAAAGACTACAGACATGGGTGAAGAATGAGGGGGTGCTGGGAGAACTACAAAATGGGTTCCGTAAACGAAGGAGGTTGAATGATAATTTGTTTTCAATGATGCAGTGTATAAAAATAGCGAAAAAAGAACAGAGGCCCCTAGGGAGCTTACGATAGTGTGATTCAAGAAGACCTGTGGGGATCACTGAACACACTAGATTTGGAAGGTGGAATAAGTAATCTTCTAAAGGATATCTATAAAAGTAACAAGGCGGTTATCAAATAGAAGAACAAGTACCTGAACTCATGGAGATATAATGCGGGCTTCGACAGGGATGTCCTTTGTCACCTTTGTTATTTAAGCTGTATCTCCAGGGACAAGAAGCCAAATAAGAAGGGAGTCGTCTCGGCTTCAGCCTCTTTTTTTGCCAAGCAAGGGAAACACAATAAACAGTCATTACCAGCACTAATGTATGCAGATGATATTGTATTGATAACCGACAACAAGAAAGATCTGTAGGGATTGATAGATATCTGTCGTAATGAGGGAGATAGCTTCAATTTGAATTTCAGCAGGAAAAAATCGGCAATGATGATTTTTAATGATAACAAAGGCATTGAGCATAAGATACAGGAAGTCACGCTAGAAATAGCGGATAAAAACAAATATTCGGGCGTATCGATAAATAACTCGGCTCAGTATGTAAGAGAGCACGAAAGACACGTAATGACTAAGGGCACCAGGAATGCAGCTGTAATAAAAAATAGGGCACTGTGGAACTACAATAGGTATGACGTTGTGAGAGGGATTTGGAAAGTTGTCATGGTCCCGGGTTTGACGCTCGGCAATGCGGTCTTGTGCATGAAATCAGAAGTTCAAGCAAGTTTGGAAATTAAATAACGCGGCATAGGTAGATGCTTTGGGAGCACACGGGAATGCCCCAAATCTTGGTGTACAGGTTGACATAGGATGGACATCGTTTGAGTGCTGGGAAGCTAGCAGCAAGATAAAATTGGAGGAGCGATTGAGAAAAATGGGAGAGGAGCGTTGGGCTAGGAATTTTTTCAGCTACTCGTACATGAAGAATATTGATACTAAATGGAAGAAGCGAACTCAAAAACTGTCAAGCAAGTATTTAGACAACAGCAGAATACCAAGCGAAAAGGAAACATCGGTTAAGAAAAAGGCGAAGGAAACAGAGAGGGACATGTGGGACATGGGCCCCGATTCTTGTATTCAGATATGGCCAAATGTTTTTGCGTTTATCACAACGCTGGTTGTTAATTGCTCGTGCGCCCACACGGATTGAATGGTGGCTCCACTCTCAGCGGTTGTCATCTACGTTTATATATCACTGTAGGTTTTGTGCGCTATGCAGCACTTTAGATTCAAAGTGATGCCTTTATTTGCTTTAGGTTCATGTCCCTAAGCTCGGACATCATTTGTATTTATTTGACACAGTTATCGAAATCTCTGCTCGATTCATGGAAGACCGTAGACCTTCTTTCTTACATCCACAAGGCTGACCAGAAACACCAACTTTTGATGCTCAACTAACAATTCCATGCCACCACTGCGTTTTCTGAATTACAGGGCTCCATAACGCTATCGCGTCCCACAAAAAAAAGCAGAAAAAAATTACTGAAAGAAAAAGCTGACTATACAGCGGTTGTCTCTATGGTGAGGGTTGCAACGGTTCTCGCAGACTCGCGCGCTCCCACGCACTGTAGTGGCAGCTGGTTTATATCCACGACACTGCCGCAGCTCTACTTCCAAGATTCGTCAACAGATGTCACAACCAAACACTTCGGTGCGAAATTGCTACAACGTGAGAAGTGCCACATTCGTTGCCTCTTGCCGCTCTACGCTTCGAGTTATAAATGTCCCAGTTCCTTTGCCGCGCTAGCCCCTCTCGGCCGCCCACGTACGATCCTTTATAGAGCGATTATTCTTATAGCCTAAGAAAAGCGTGCAGAAAGTTTATGACACCCGCTATCATTTTGGCGGTTTAATGGCAGCCTGTCAAGACATCGAAGAAATGCCGGGGTACTCCGCTCATTGAAGCGGCGTTCGTCCATACATTTAACCATTCATCCGTTCATCCGTCCGTACACCCGTCCTTAAGTTCGTCCATTCATCTGTCCATCCATCCATACATCCATCAATCCATAGATTCACCGGTATCGGGTTATTGTGCGCGTTTCAGGGGTGGGACTCGGTGAAAGAGTAAACAGTAAACAGTAAACAGTAATGAATCAGTAAACAGAGTTTGTGTGCTCAAACTGACGTTTCTACAATTGGACGCTTTACCATAGTTAAGCAAAACTTGTAGAGGTGGCTCAGTCTGAATCACGAAATTTCCATTGCGCTTTAGACTCACTCGCACTTATCATCGCGAAAATTTTCTTTAGACTCGAACTCACCATATTATGGAACGTTGTCATGACGACCTCCACAATGTCCTCAAAATATTCTAGTATAGTCGATACAGTTATTTAAATTAAGATTGGCCTAATCATATGCTCGCAAGAAAGAAATAAACGCGGCAACAGTCTGAATAAAGCACCCCAAACTCGAACTCACGTTTTTGAACAAATTTGTTCATAAGGCAGTTGAGCGTTATTTCATGCAGCTGGCATAAAATGTTGTTGGGGGTAGAGAGAGATAAAGATGCAAGAAAAGGCAGGGAGGTTAACCAGACGCACATCCGGTTTGCTACTCTGCACTGGGGAAGGGATAAAGGGGAGAAAAGAGGTTGCAGAAAGATGAGAAGGTACACACAATCACGAGCACACTCGGGGAGCACACACAGTCTACAGGCGGTCGCTTAAGTTTGTTGACTTAAGGTAAAGTAGCAGTGCTTTAGTTGCTTTCTGCGCAACTGAGGCAGATGCCCAAAGTCCTAGTATCTTCTGCACACAAAATGGTCCGGGGTCAAGTCGATTCAAAACCATCCGGAGCTGGCATCGCTGTGTGTCGTAGCAAGCGCAGCTGCAAAGGACGTGTTCAATGGTCTCTTCAGCTCCGCAGTAGTCGCATGTAGGAGTGTCTGCCATACCAATGCGAAAGGAGTACACCTTTGTAAATGCAACACCCAACCAAAGGCGGCATAACAGTGTCGCATCGGAGCGGGAAAGTTGTGATGGTAGCTTTAGCTTGAGCGAAGGATTCAGTTAATAAAATTGACACCTTTGGAAGCTGGTAGACGACCAGAACGTGCGTGTGAGATCTCGAGCCAGCAGGTAAAGTTGTCTTGCTGCATCATTCCTTGATAGAGGAATCGGGACTGTTGGGGGTAGGTGAACAATACAACCACAGATGTTTAAACATTTGTAGACAATATAACACAATATTATTGTGTGAAACAATATTTTTAATGAGAGTTTTTTGTCAGCAGGGGACCTTCCTCAGGCCTCCGATGAAAGGTAATTATCAGCTTGTGAGGGAACTCCACAAGCTAGAAAAAACTATTAGGAAACCCTAAAGCTTCGCCTTTAAGAGTTGAACGCGACAGCGACATCCTGTTTCTAACGTGTATTTCAAGCACTTTAGTGCATGAAACCTTTTCCAATTTCCTAGTCACCCACTATACGTGAACTTGAGGGAATGGGCTCTGTAGCGTGTGTGCTTTGTGTTGGGGGGTATTGGCCTTCAACCACAGAGCCATTATGAGGGTCACATAATCTGAGGCCCGTTGACAACGAACCCTTGTCCACGCATTATTACTGCAATATTTCAGGTTGCATTTTGAAGCATGTATACAGGACGCGTGTGTTTGTGAAGCATGAGAGCTACTTTCACTGCACTTCCAAGCAGAGGAAGTTCGGTTCACTGTATTCACAAGCAGAGGCATGGCCTTATCGGTGCTTATGTGGTGCAAAAGGTCGCTAAAGAGTCTCACATACATATTGCTTGCAAAGTATTGAAACATTGTTCGCACACATATGAACAACTGGCAATACTACAAGTAGACTTGGCGAATGCCTTTGACCAGGTGCACCATTCTTTTTTGTTTTCTCTTCTCGAACATGCCAACATTAAATCCACTATATAAAAAGGTGTGAAACTATGCTACAATGAATGTTGAACTCGTTTATTGTTAGTGGCCATCGTTGAAAGCCCGTGTTTCTTAACTCACCTGTGAAACAAGGCAGGCCATTGTCGCCAATGCTTTTTGCTCTTTACTTAGAGCCACAGTGCCTAAGCGCAATTCGATGTAGTGACTTCCACGATTTCAGTGCTTGTGGGAATGAGGTAAAACTATTGGCGTATGCAGATGACCTAGCATTATTTTGTACAGATATTTCTAGTTTAAAAATGGTGATGTCAACAATCAGAGAACTTGGAAAATTAGGGACACGAATGAACTTTGCTAAAAGCTTGGGACTGTGGTTTGGCTCATGAACTTATAAGCCAACCCATTCTCAGGGTATTCAATCGACTTGTGTTCCGCCAAAATATCTAGGTGTTCTATTAGATGCATATTGATGAAGTGCACATTACTGAAGAGAATGTGAAACCTCCCTAAAGCAGTATGCCCAGACGTTTATTTCCTCATAACCTATCTATCTTTGGCATAGCTAAAGCACGCAACCTGTTCTGGGAACAAAAATATTCTACGCATTGCAAATAATTTATTGTTCGGGGGTTTACATACAGAAATTTCACCATATGTTTGCTATCTTTATTTGGTCAGCAAACTGTGCACCGATGAGGCAAGAAAATGTTTTAGACTTGTTTGCACAGCTGGTTTTGGGTTGGTACACCCTTTTATTAGACAACTGGTGTGGCGCTTTTTCTATTTTTGTTACTGTGCTCTTCCTCTGCTTCAAACATTCTTGCAAGCGAATTGCTTGGATGTTTCACGTAATTTATCAGTGTCTACTAATTTTGCATTGCCTTCCTGTCTGCAAGGGTTTATGCGGGAGGCAAACGAATCCGTGCGTTTTCTGATAGCCATATACTCTAATGAATACTTGTTCTGTTGCTCAAAAGAAAAAAAATGCCTATATTATGCTGTATTGAATGTGCTTATTCCACCCACACTTTACCGCTCACTATATATTACATTGTCTGGTCATGACGTGCTATTACGTGTAACGAAAATGCTTAATTCGCCAATAGCCAAGACACTTTTTCTATAAAGTGCTTACAGAAACAATACCGGTAAAAGCCTGGGTAAACGCAAAAGGAATGTTCGTATCCTCAATTTAATGCCGCCTCGGTGAAGTTCCAGAAACAATAGAACATTGTTTTATTAGTTCTAAGAACGCCATTCTTTTTTGGGAGGTCCTGCAGGGGGCTTTCAAAAAACGACTGGATTTAAATTCTCATACTATTCGGTGTCTTGTACCACCCAAATGCATTAATATGCCAGTTAACATGCTGTTGCTAGTGAGCATGCACAGCTTATGGAAAACTCGCATGTTGTACCGGCATGTAGAACAATGCTGTCTTCACGATGCCACTTTGTACAAATGACTGTGGTCCGGAAAAACTTTCATGACCAACTTCAATTTCAGCCGGACTGGTATACTGAGCTTATGAAGTGTGCAGCTCAAATTCCGCTTCATACATCGTGTTGTAAGGGATTTATTTCGTAACGTCTATTGTACATTTGTCGAATCTGCCTTATGTATGTTGTGCGCCATGTATAAACGTAAGGCACATCTGTATGAAACGCCATGCCAAAAAAAAAAAAAAAGAAAGAGGCGTGGCTGTGTGGTAGAACATACGCTTGCCACGTAAACGACCTAGGTTCGATCTCCACTTGGACTAAAACAACCCTGGTTTAGACCAAACTCTGCTCCAGGATTTTTTATTATTTTTGCTTTGCATCATTCTTAATTTTTTGGTCATGCATAAGGTGATTTTTCGCTCACAACCAATGACGCCGACATCAACGCTCACACCAATGCCAACAGTGGACTTTCTGCGAATGCCAACAGTGGACTTTCTGCGAAACGAGCTTTTTAGCGCTATCATGTTAAAAGGAACACATGGTAGCCCAATACACTCAACATGGAATTATTCGTAGACATGTGACAAGCTCAGAGCACTTAGAAATAATAATTTTTGCTGGAGGTGCGAGAAGTGGCCACTAGCGGCATGACGCTCGTAAATTATTATTGAACAGTTGGATGAAAGCTCTGTACGCTACAACGTTGTGTTTAACAAAGAAAACGAGCCCTTACTATTTACGTTTTCAACGCATCGCTTGTGTTTTTACAACCCAAATACTGGTAACTTATATGATGACCCTTCTCCATATTATATTTGACATCAAGAACTATATCTAAAGAACACGCAAAAACATGCAGTGAGCATGTAGTCATGTTTGCTTGTGTTCAAATCTGTTCGCAATTTGAAATAAGGCGTTTTCTTATGTATGCTGCTACAAACACCAAATATATATTTAGGTGAATTATATCTCTTTTAACTGTCAGTTACGTTTTTATTGATGGTAACAACTCTTTCAGTATCTGTGTGACCGCAGGGATATTATTCCTTATCTCGGAATAACATTTTCACAGCTTTGCTTGTCATATATAGTGTAACTTTTTTCGAAATTGCACAGAAGGTCATAAATAAATAAACAGCATGGAGGAACATTGTCTTTGTAATCGGATTTCACCCACAGCTCACAGCCTAGAAACAATGCAAAAAAAATATCAGCATTAACCGTTTGGAAACAATAATAAAAAACGAAAACAGTTTCAACAACAAAATCTGTGGAATGAGCAGAATGAACACCGCGTTGTTGTTACTTTTTTGAGTAGAATGAACACAGAGTCGTGGTTAGCAGAGTGCATAGCCAACAGTAACCAATATAACCTAGCTCTTGTCAAGTTTAGCTTATTGTTACTACTCATAAGTCTACCCAACACTTGTTCTGGCTACAGGCTACAGTCATGGCGCCTTTACATCCTGCAGCCATTTTGGCACCGAGAACATGAACCTATAATATCACCTAGCCTGGTAGAACACCTTCATTAGGTAACTTCGAGACAACAATAAAGACAGTAAAAGTTGCCATAAAAAAGTGCTAGCATTGTTAGGATAAAGATGAAGGCATAATTTCACTACAGTTTATCGTCAACTATACATGCATAACTGAGAGTGATGAAAGATTGTTTGAAGTGGTTCAGTAATACACCGCCTCGCAAGTATGGTCCAATTAGGGCGAACGCCTTACATGCCTCATCAAACGTGAAAATTGACCACCGGCGTAGTGCTGTCACTGTAGACACGAGCGCAGAAAAGCATCATCGTGTGATGGCGTCATCGCGACGTCTTTAAAAACTTTAAACTTTTTGATCATTACAATGATCCATAATTTGGGATGCTGAGAGCTGAGGTCAAAAAGCCTCTTTACGGGTTTGTCTAAGACCATGACACCGTACGAAACTGCAGTGATCGGCAATTGCACAGGTCAATAAAATAATGTAGAGAGTGAGAAAAAAAACAACATATCTACTTCAAAAGTATCATCGAAAAGACAGAAAAAAAGCTTAGTGAAATAAATACGGAACACCACTGTCATAGCTGTGGTGAAATAGTTAACATATAATATAAATCGCTCAACACCGCGTCCCTAAATTGGAACTGTAACCATACTGTGAAGGTATACGTACGCACATACATGGACAAACAAAAAAGTAATAGAAGTGAAACAGACAAAGCATATTTAGGAATATTTTCATATTTTTTTTATTGAGATAAAGCGGCAAGCAAAGCATCTCCCTGCCATAATTAGTGCGCATGCATAAAAGAAACCACGTGTGAACATCACGAGTGTTATAAAAAGCGTTCGGTGGTTTATTTGAGCAAGTGTGCCCAAATCCTTTCTTAATATTGTGTATAACGTTTCATAAGACTTCTATGGTAGTGATTTGGTAGCGTTATTAAGTTCATTTCATAATGAAGCGGTGAAGTGCGACTTCCATGCGAGCATCTGCAACAACGCGAACTGCTCTTTTCTATATCTTACAAGGAATTCGTAAATCTTCTTTAAAGTTGTCGTTTCCCAGACCAGTTGACAATAGTTTATGAGCGATAAGAACAACAATTTGTATATGACAAGTTTAATTTCTGTTAGGAGCAGAAAACGCACCATAGGCAGATTCTGGTCATCCCGGAAACACTCGAATAAAGCTTATTTAATGTGGGCATTCCATGACATATGCTCATAAAAAATTACACCCAGGCGTTTAACACTTGGCACGCCACATCACATTGCGCCACAAGATGACGTTACCAACTGCCACCACCTTGAATGGAGGCAACGCAAAACCAGGTGAAGCACAGAAATCTCGCAATGCATCCAATTTTGGCAGGAGTGCGAGGACCACGTCAGTGGTTAAAGTTTTTCAGAGGGGGCCCTGGTCCGCGGATACGGTACAGCAAGGATAATACCTTATTTTTTCTTTCAGGCAATCATAGAAATATGTAAAAGAGCAAAGTCTGTCAGCTCAAAAATAATAGATATGACAGATCACGAGGAAGCGCTTTAGTGTAAAGCGTTGTGTATTCACATGAACAAAGAATGAAATTCATATCTCCCGATGCCCAAAGCAATCTAAGCCTCAGGCGTGACTAGTTCTATATGATCTTCCAAGAGCATGCGCTATGCTGTGAAGAGTCCTACGCAGTGTGGGCATTTGCGCGAAAGACTTCATGTGTACAAAAACCCCTTGTCTTATGCCACAGTACCTTGCCCTCATACCTCCCACTCCATAATTCGCTTCTTTTTGTCCTTAGCATGTTAAGGGTTATCAGGCTAAACACACGCTGCCCAGGCCTACCTCTCCTCCTCTCTATTCTCTTAAATAAATATTACCTGCTTCCGGGTCTTCCACGTGTATATAAAAAAGAAACGTAAATAGTGAAAACGGCACTGGTGGCATACTTTAAAAAGACATTACCATCATCATCCCTTAAAGAGGCATTGTCCGCCTTGCCTTGGGCATCAATGAGAACTGTAGGTAACGACAGGAATGCAAGTGCGCGTCGCGCCTCGTTGCACGCGGGCGTTAGGAATGCCTTGGTCACTATCCACAACCGCGATTTCGCACCAAGGCTTCAGAGGACGCGACATGTATAGTAGCTTTCTCGGCGGGAAAAAAAGAGTCAACATGACCTAATACCACTTCGAGGTGGTGGTGAGGGAAGTAGGCAAGAAGGCAGGGGTGCGTATAGCACGAGATGGGCTACTTAAATCATAGAGCTCGGATGTAAGGTAGCATTGTTGAGGTTATCGCAGGATTACAAAGATTGCGGCTTTTCCACTCCTTTCATACAAAATAAGCAAACTTTTTACGTATTCAACAAGAAAATGATATCCGCTGATATTATAGACACTTGTTTGCTGTTTGCCTGCCTAACACTCTCGAGAATACGTACTTTATTTAAACAGGTCATAAAGCTTACGTTATATTATTTGTATTGTGAGCGCTATGTCTATGACTACGACAATATATATATAAATATATATATATATATATATATATATATATATATATATATTATATATATATATATATATATATATATATATAAGAAAGAAGTGTACACTTAAGGAATCGTTTTACGTGCTTTTGACACAATAATAATGAGATCTAACAGACAATAATGCCAAGGAATGTATAGGGGACGTTATTAGACCAATTGTAATCTAAATGTGAATGAAAAAAGAAAAGTGGGTGAAAACATAACTTGCCGTGAGGAAGAACCGAACCTGCGACCTTCGAATAACGTGTTCGATGCTCTACCACTGAGCTACCATGGCCGCTATTCCACCAGCCACTTTTTTGGGTTTATATGTGAATATAGACATGGGAGTGTCAGTCAGCACCACCTGTAGCCATGGAGGCGAGTGTGGTACACTCATTAGGAGCCTGGTTGGCATCACGTAGCACGTGAACTTACTACGAGCTGGCAGCTGACCAATATTCCCTCGTATACAACCTAACGGCACATAGTCTGCAGTACGAGACCCTCATTAACGAATAAAGGAAAGAAGTGTATACATAGGGGCTCGTTTTTTTGTGTTTTTCACACAATATCAATTAGATGTAACAGACAATAACGCCCAAGAATTTAGGGTAAAGTTATTAGACAAATTGTAATGTAAATGTGAAGAAATAAATGTGGGTGAGAAGATAACTTGCCGTGAGCAGGAACCGAAACTGCATCCTTATATATATATATATATATAATATATATATATATATATATATATATATATATATTATATGGGATATGGCACAACGGGAGCGTTGTCAACAAGGATAAATATATTTATTTCCCAACAGTTTCGGGAGGGGACCTCCCTTCATCAGGGGATGAGTTATACTGACATGAACTTCCTTGCTGCCGCGTCCCTCTCGCCTTGAAAGACGTTTGCGAGAGTGAGAGGGAACTGGAAGCAGGAAAAAAAAAGAGAGAAAAAAGACGAAAAAAGAAAGAAAAGAAAGAAAGTAAAAAACAGGAAGAACCACTGGCAACACTGAGAACGAAGCCAACTGTCCGTCTACATCCACCTACGGTTCATATCACGTGCTGTTCAGTTCTTGGCGTGTGTCGGGCCACCCAAGATGTCGCCGCGGTGCCGGGAGGGTCCGGGACGGCGTGCCTAAAGAAGGGGTTTCCCCGTAATTGGTCGTTTTGGTCGTTCGGGCGGGCGGCGGTCGGTGTGTGTAAAGGAAGGTTTCTCGTTAATGGGTCGGTCGGCTATTTACCTTTAATCTTCGTCCGTTTCCGTCCGTTGTATATATATATATATATATATATATATATATATATATATATATATATATATATATATACAATTTTTTGCGAGAACCGATGCCTTTATGTATTCTTTTTTTCCGCGAACAGTGTCGGACTGGAACAAGTTATGCGAACCTCATTCATTGTAACGTATGTGTAACGTATTGTAAAGTATGAGGTATGCAATGTATTGTCGTTTTTTGGCGTAAGTTACTACTTGTGTTGTAGAACATAGTGTAATGTAGTGTTGTAGAACCGGGTGTGTTGTTGCTTTGCATATTGAAGTTTATTGTAGTGTATAGAGCGAAGCGTGATGTTGTTACATAACGAAGTGTATTGTAGCGTGTAAAACAAAGTGTGTCTTTCGTATGATGTACGTCATTACGTCTGTGGTATGCGTGACGTGCCCTTCCTGCTTGGACCACTTAATTCCGCAGTATGTAATAAATAAAATAATAATATATATTATATATATATATAATATATATATATATATATATATATATATATATATATATATATATATATTGTTGAACGCACACTTGACCGGCCAAAGCCAACAGAATCATCTATTCTGCGTTTATGTCTTCGCTCCGAACTCCAACGAAAAGGAACCATGATGATGGGTGTGTTCAAGTGAGAACGGTGAAGTGCTTAAAATGTGCTTAAACTGATTTCCTTCCGTTTTCGAAGCGGCCAAGCTGGCTGCCACTCAGAGATTGGCTGAATGAGCTACAAAAGGCATCATGTGCGAGACATGCTGCATTTTCGTGTTGTGCAGACAGTGGTTAGTGACGAACAGAAGCGGGCAGATGAGATATTTCACTGGAGATGTCTGTCATGCAATGGTGTATGAGCCAACATACAGGTGAAGAAATTTCTTGCAAGGCCTTTAACGCTCAAACAGGAGCCCATAGTAAAACCGTGTAGCTGGGATCAAAGGCCACGTGGCATCGTTTGCTATTACAGTGGCGTTTTCTATCCTGTTGGGCCGCTACCGTGTTTTTGCAAGGTTTAATGGCAGTGCGTCACTCGAGCTGCGTACTCTTTTGGGAGCAAAGTACACCTCAGATCAGGGGAAAAACATCACAGCATATTGCTGGAGTGCATGATGATGAGTGGGTTGAAGCACCGGTCAGTTCCTCCCGGCTTCCGTCCGTGCGTTCCTTCTTGCTTCCGTCCATTTGTGCGACCGTCCATGCATCCGTTCGAGCATTCGTCCATCTGTGCATCCATATGTCCGC
This sequence comes from Rhipicephalus microplus, assembly GCF_013339725.1. Lineage (NCBI taxonomy): Eukaryota > Metazoa > Arthropoda > Arachnida > Ixodida > Ixodidae > Rhipicephalus > Rhipicephalus microplus. Next base: position 187,661,274 of record NC_051167.1, read on the forward strand.
TCATGCGTCCATGCATTCGTCCGTCCATGCGATCGTCCGTGCACCCATCTCTCCTTCCGTTCATGCATGCTTCCGTCCGTCCGTGCATCTATCCTGCCGCCCACCCATCTAGTGGACACTTTGAGTACCGCCATTTCGTGCCTTTCATCATGTATTCATCATATAGAAGTACTGCCATCCAGTGGACATTCCAAGGACTAAACGAGAGGTGGCACGGCCAGACTAGAAAATAAGCGTGCGCACACTTTCTTACGGTCTGCGCTTCGTGCCTAGTTGCACCATTCAACGCCTCAGATTCAAGGCATGCGTGCACTGCGGCCAAACCCTCGCTAAACCTTGCAAAAACGAATAAGATTACGCCCAGTGAGTTTAACATGGCAACCCTTTTTGGTCATATAGTGCTCAAAGTGCGTCCTTCTGATACTAGTTTTCTTTAGTAAGCATTAAATTCAAGGCGAATTTTATTGAGATTAAGTCCCCGATACTCGCCTCTGCAGGTTATTTTTTCAGAAACAACTCTCTTTTTGTTTATGATTAATGTGCGTGGTTTTCCTCCTCGATTCAAATGAGTGTGCGCGTGCGGCTCTTTCAGTTCGGCCCTGTAGGTGGCTACCTACTAGACACACTACTACTTTTACTTACATCGCGGACGCACGGCCCACGGCTTAGGAACTTCGCCCCTAAAATGTATGCTGCTTCGAAGACGGAGGAGGCAGACCATCCATACACGAGGAAAATAGAGCTCTAGCCAGTTGATCATTGTATCGCAGTATTGTAGGCGAAGGTGACAAACGGTAAAATGTTATCGCAAGTTTTCTGGTCATGACGTAAATACATCAATATCATGTCAAAGAGTGTTCGGTGAAAGCACTCAGTAAGACCATTCGTCTGCGGATGGGATGTAGAAGTGGCTTTATGCGTTGTATTATACGGCTGCCGGACTTAATCCGTGGCCTTGGATATGAAGGCTTTGTCACGGTCGCGCTCAAAAAAAAAATGCGAGGAACTCCATGGTTCAAGACTACGGAGTGCAAGAAAGGTCGGCGATTTCTGTGGTGGAAGCAGAACAAAGAGGCGCAGTCTCGGCACATCTTGTTCAATGATCAACTGCAGTGACAATCCAACGGTGACGGGAAGACGTCAGTGGCAAATGACTATACACGCCTAATTCGACGAATTCAAAAGGCGTTGTCGGAAAGGGAAGAGGCTGAAGGTGACCAGCGGGCGAGGTTTAGGGTCGCTTACGATGCTGACACGGCGCGCACGAGCTGACGAGCTTAGCTATCATTGTGGATAAGCCAGGCCAAAAGCAGCGTGTCTTAATGCTGTCGTAGGTTTTGTTGAAGCCTAGATGAACGGCAGCAATACCATCGCAAACACTTCCGAAACTCGAAGACGAAGGCAGCTTAGAAGAACGGGCACCCACTTGTTACTGGTGCGGTGGTTAAAAAATTGATGGAGCATTATGTTTCGCCGTTAAAAGTTGAATGCGATGGCAAAACCCAGCCCCTAGTGCGCCCTTATACCGCTAAGGGCATACTTATGAATATGTTTTGTCACACAAACACACACACACACACACACACACACACACACACACACACACACACACACACACACACACACACACACACACACACACGCACACGCACACGCACACACACACGCACACGCACACACGCACGCAAACGCACACGCACGCACACACGCACGCAAACACGCGCACACACACGCAAGCAAGCGCGACGTATTTATAGCAATGGTACAGGTTTTCGATCTATTTATGAGCACTTTCATAACAACTTCATGAAAATATTGTACAGTTATACAGTCACATGGTCCTGTATTATGAACTGCGCGCAGGCGTGACACTTGTATTCGTAAATGGTCACATTCTGTCGTCCGTCTTGCGTTATATAGTTAGTTATCTGGCAATTGTTCGACTTGTTCTTCTGGAGACCTCTCTCGGCCTCTCTCGGCCAACCGCAACAAGCATCGCACTATGGTCGGTGAAAAGGCAATAGTATTACTTCACTTCGTGCACGTTAAAGAACCCCAGGTGGTCTAAATTTCCGGAGCCCTCTACTACGGCGTCTCTCATAATCATATAGTGGTTTTGGGACGTTGAACCCCACATATCAATCAAAGGGGACTTTAATGCAAAGGTAGGAAGAAGCAGGCTGGAGACCAGGCAGTAGGAGATTATGGCATCGGTACTAGAAACGCCAGAGGAGAGCTACTAGTAGAATTCGCGGAACGCAATAATTTACGGATTTTGAATACCTTCTACCGAAAACGAGAAAACCGCAAGTGGACATAGAGGAGCCCTAATGGCGAAAATAACAACGAAATAGACTTTATAATGAGTGCACACACTGGAATCGTGCATGATGTGGAAGTGATTGGCAAGGTACGATCCAGTGACCATAGAATGGTACGGTCTCGAATTCACCTAGAGTTGAAGAAGGAACGACAGAAACTGATACGCAAGAAGCCAATCAATCAGCTAGCAGTGAGAGGGAAGGTACAGGAATTCAGAGTGTCGCTGCAGAACAGGTACTCGGCTCTTAGTGAGGAAACCAACCTTAGCGTAGATACAATGAATGATAATCTGACGAGTATCATTACGGAGTGTGCAGTGGAAGTTGGAGGCAGGGTAGTAAGACAGGACCCTGGCAAGCTTTCCCAGGAACGAAGAACCTAATTAAGAAGCGTCAAATCATGAAAGTGTCAAGTACAACAGACAAAATAGAACTGGCAGAGCTTTCGAAGTTGATTAATAGACGTAAGGTATGCGATGTAAGAAGGTATAACATGGAGAGAATTGAACATGCTCTGAAAAACGGAAGAAGTGTCAAAGCATTGAAGAGGAAACTTGGGATAGGCAAAAGTCGGATGTATGCACTAAGAGACAAAGAAGGCAAAATAACTACCAATATGGATAGGATAGTTAAAATAGCGGAGGAGTTTTATAGAGATCTGTACAGTAGCCGAGACAACCACGACCTTAATACTATAAGAACTAGCAGTAACCCAGATTACACCCCACCAGTAATGATAGAAGAAATCAGAAAAGCTTTGGAGAGCATGCAAAGAGGCAAAGCTGCTGGTGAGGATTAGGTAACATCAGATCTGCTGAAAGATGGAGGACAGATTGTGTTAGAAAAACTAGCCACCCTGTTTACGAGGTGTCTCCTGACGGGAAGAGTACCAGAGTCTTGGAAGAACGCTAACATCAACTTAATACATAAGAAAGGAGATGACAAGGACTTGAAGAATTACAGGCCGATCAGCTTGCTCTCTGTAGTATACAAGCTATTTACAAATGTAATTGCTAACAAAGTAAAGAAAACATTAGAATTCAATCAACCAAAGGAACAAGCAGGATTTCGAACAGGCTACTCAACAATTGACCACATTCATACTATCAATCAGGTAATAGAGAAATGCTCAGAGTATAACCAACCACTCTACATAGCCTTCATGATTACGAGAAGGCGTTTGATTCAGTTGAAATATCAGCCGTCATGCAAGCATTGCGGAATCAGGGCGTAGATAAAGTATATAAACATTCTGGAAGAAATCTACAGGGGATCAACTGCTACCATAGTGCTTCATAAAGAAAGCAACAGAATACCAATCAAGAAGGGTGTAAGGCAGGGGGACACAATTTCCCCAATGCTATTTACCGCGTGCTTACAGGAGGTTTTCAGAAGCCTAGAATGGGAACAGTTAGGGATAAGAGTCAATGGAGAATACCTTAGTAACCTGCGCTTCGCCGATGACATTGCATTGCTGAGTAACTCAGGGGACGAATTGCAACTCATGATTACGGAGTTAGACAAGGAGAGCAGAAAGGTGGGTCTTAAAATAATCTGCAGAAAACGAAAGTAATGTACAACAACCTCGGCAAGGAGCAGCGCTTCAAGATAGGTAATAGTGCACTTGTTGCTTGCATATTGAAGTTTATTGTAGTGTATCGAGCGAAGCGTGATGTTGTTACAAACGAAGTGTATTGTCGCGTGTAAAACAAAGTGTGTCTTTCGTATGATGTACGTCATACGTCTGTGGTATGCGTGACGTGCCCTTCCTGCTTGGACCACTTAATTTCCGCAGTATGTATAAAGAAAATAAATATAATATATATTATTATATATATATATATATATCTATAGATATATATATATATATTATATAATATATATATTGTTGAACGCACACTTGACCGGCCAAAGCCAACAGAATCTCTATTCTGCGGTTTATGTCTTCGCTCCGAACTCCAACGAAAAGGAACCATGATGATGGGTGTGTTCAAGTAGAACGGTGAAGTGCTTAAAATTGCTTAAACTGATTTCCTTCCGTTTTCGAAGCGGCCAAGCTGGCTGCCACTCATAGATTGGCTGAATGAGCTACAAAAGGCATCATGTGCGAGACATGCTGCATTTTCGTGTTGTGCATACAGTGGTTAGTGACGAACAGAAGCGGGCAGATGAGATATTTCACTGGAGATGTCTGTCATGCAATGGTGTATGAGCCCAACATACAGTGAAGAAATTTCTTGCAAGGCCTTTAACGCTCAAACAGAGGCCCATAGTATCAACACGTGTAGCTGGGATCAAAGGCCACGTGGCATCGTTTGCTATTACAGTGGCGTTTTCTATCCTGTTGGGCCGCTACCGTTGTTTTTGCAAGGTTTAAGGCAGTGCGTCACTCGAGCTGCGTACTCTTTTGGGAGCAAAGTACACCTCAGATCAGGGAAAACTCACGCATCGCAATTGCATGGAGTGCATGATGATGTGAGTGGGTTGAAGCACCGGTCAGTTCCTCCCGGCTTCTCCGTCCGTGCGTTCCTTCTTGCTTCCGTCCATTTGTGCGACCGTCCATGCATCCGTTCGAGCATTCGTTCCATCTGTGCATCCATATGTCCGCTCATGCGTCCATGCATTCGTCCGTCCATGCGATCGTCCTGCACCCATCTCTCCTTCCGTTCTGCAGTGCTGTCCGTCCGTCCGTGCATCTCTATCCTGCCGCCCACCCATCTAGTGGACACTTTAGAGTACCGCCATTTCGTGCCTTTCATCATGTATTCATCATATGGAAGTACTGCCATCCAGTGGACATTCCAAGGACTAAACGAGAGGTGGCACGGCCAGACTAGAAATAAGCGTGCGCACACTTCTTACGGTCTGGCTTCGTGCCTAGTTGCACCATTCCGCCTCAGATTCAAGGCATGCGTGCCTGCGGCCAAACCCTCGCTAAACCTTGCAAAAACGAATAAGATTACGCCCAGTGAGTTTAACATGGCAACCCTTTTTGGTCATATAGTTGCTCAAAGTGCGTCCTTCTGATACTAGTTTTTTTTAGTAAGCATTAATTCAAGGCGAATTTTATTGAGATTAAGTCCCCAGACTCGCCTCTGCAGGTTATTTTTTTTCAGAAACACTCTCTTTTTGTTTATATTAATGTGCGTGGTTTTCCTCCTCGATTCAAATGATTGGCGGTGCGGCTCTTTCAGTTCGGCCCTGTAGGTGGCTACCTACTAGACACACTACTACTTTTACTTACATCGCGACGCACGGCCACGGCTTAGGAACTTCGCCCCTAAAATGTATGCTGCTTCGAAGACGGAGGAGGCAGACCATCCATACACGAGGAAAATAGAGCTCTAGCCAGTTGATCATTGTATCGCATTGTAGGCGAAGGTGACAACGGTAAAATGTGTATCGCAAGTTTTCTGGTCATGACGTAAATACATCAATATCATGTCAAAGAGTGTTCGGTGAAAGCACTCAGTTAAGACCATTCGTCTGCGGATGGGATGTAGAAGTGGCTTATGCGTTGTATTATACGGCTGCCGGACTTAATCCGTGGCCTTGGATATGAAGGCTTTGTCCACGGTCGCGCTCAAAAAAAAAATGATGCAGGAACTCCATGGTTCAAGACTACGGAGTGCAAGAAAGGTCGGCGATTTCTGTGGTGGAAGCAGAACAAAGAGGCGCAGTCTCGGCACATCTTGTTCAATGATCAACTGCAGTGACAATCCAACGGTGACGGGAAGACTCAGTGGCAAGACTATACACGCCTAATTCGACGAATTCAAAAGGCTTGTCGGAAAGGGAAGAGGCTGAAGGTGACCAGCGGGCGAGGTTTAGGTCGCTTACGATGCTGACACGGCGCGCACGAGCTGACGAGCTAGCTATCATTGTGGATAAGCCAGGCCAAAAGCAGCGTGTCTTAATGCTGTCGTAGGTTTTGTTGAAGCCTAGATGAACGGCAGCAATACCATCGCAAACACTTCCGAAACTCGAAGACGAAGGCAGCTTAGAAGAACGGGCACCCACTTGTTACTGGTGCGGTGGTTAAAAAATTGATGGAGCATTATGTTTCGCCGTTAAAAGTTGAATGCGATGGCAAAACCCAGCCCCTAGGTGCCCCTTATACCGCTAAGGGCATACTTATGAATATGTTTTGACACAACACACACCACACACACACACACACACAACCACACCACACACACACACACACACACACACACACACCACACACACACGCACACGCACACGCACACACACACGCACACGCACACACGCACGCAAACGCACACGCACGCACACACGCACGCAAACACGCGCACACACACGCAAGCAAGCGCGACGTATTTATAGCATGGTACAGTTTTCGATCTATTTATGAGCACTTTCATACAACTTCATGAAAATATTGTACAGTTATACAGTCACATGGTCCTGTTATGAACTGCGCGCAGGCGTGACACTTGTATCGTAAATGGTCACATTCTGTCGTCCGTCTTGCGTTATATTAGTTAGTTATATCTGCAATTGTTCGACTTGTTCTTCTGGAGACCTCTCTCGGCCTCTCTCGGCCAACCGCAACAAGCATCGCACTATGGTCGGTGAAAAGGCAATAGTATTACTTCACTTCTTTAATAGTGTCGGGAGAATAAAAAGCTAGCTCTATGCACTTGTTGTGGTTTGTTAAAATGGCATTTCCTTGAAGGCGCATAAAGAGTCTCAAAATGCCTCACAGATGGCAGCACATTATTTAGCGTTTGCTGTTCGCTCGATCAACGCCTCTGGAAAGGCACGAAGTGTTTTCCGCTAGATGGACGAAGTAGTCCATTTTCAGAGCTTTTCGAAAGTTCCTGTGTGATTTTAGCGGCGATGACTGCACTATTTCGCCCTTTTTCGACGTAGTTTGATGACCTCCCAAATTTCATTGAAAATTGCCGAATGGGCTCGTTTTTGTCGTGACACCTGTTGAACAAAATGCGTTAAGGAGACTCCTTCCAGTACATGGAATTTCTGTAGTGTTTTTCTCGAAGCAGCTGCAAGTATTATGGTGGCTGTGTGGTAGGACACCTGCTTGCCGCGCGAACGGTCCGGGTTTAATCCTGAAGGGATCGAAAATTTGTTCTTTAATTTTTTGCTTCTTTCTCAATTTTTTGCTCACAACCAACGGTGCCGACGCCGACGGCGGAATTTCTGTGACACGACCTCTCTAACGCTATCGCAAAATACAGCGATAGAGTACACTATCGTGAAAACAAACTGTCGAAACTGGCGCCGCAAGTAGCGGTTGGTGGTTTAGTGGACACCGCGAAGGTGATCAATGAAAGCCCGACAGTAGGAATCTGCAGTAGCAGTGAACGCACATCAGAGCTCGAAGATAGTTGAATGGGTTCAGCGAGGCGAATGGTACGTATTGTGAGGCAGACTGGGCGTCAGAGCCATTCAAAGTCATGCGGAGGACGTATTGTCAGGAGTGAGTGGAAGTGGGCATCGGGACAACACGCCGGCATCACAATAATAGTCATCACAATAATACATCAAATAATAGTACGTCCTGGTAAAGTCATACTGTTGCAAGCACAGTATGCAGCACCCTAGACGCCTAACATATTCTTCACTGATGAAAGACAACAGAATGCGTCACAATCAATGACGATGTGATGTGCCGACAAGACGAGAGATAGAGGCGGAAATTCTGTATCATAAGACGACAGCCACGCACTCCTGCTCCGTGATCATGTGGTTCCGCTTAGCTGTAGACAGAATCCCGCTAGTGTAGGCCACAACCTTTTCTTTAGAGGTGGGCTGATGCTGTAGAAGGACTGCTGCAATGCCTTGCGTGCGAGTCAGCGTGGAGTATATAGTGGGCGCTCTCTCGTCAAAGTGACGCAACACTGGTACGGAAGTCTGGCGTTCTTTCAGAATTTTAAACGCGGACTCGCAGTTGTTGAACCACAAAAGGACCACCAGTGGCACATAACTTACTCGGTGGAGCCGCTATGGTTGCAAAGTTGCGTATAAAGCGACTAAAGTAGCACGCGAGACCCAGAAAGCTTCTCGATGTCTTTTCGGTGGATGGTCGAGGGAACTGTAGCACTGCTGCGATCATGTAAGATCTGGTTGGATACCTTCAATGAAAATGACCTGAGCGAGCACTTCGATACTTTTATGGCAAATGTACACTTTTGTATTAATCTGAACGCCAGCCTTAAAAACACTGAAGTACCTTATCTAATCGTTGAAGAAGGAGTAAAGACAGATAAAAAACAGCGATGTCATCTAAGTAACAGAGGCAGGTCTTCCACTTTAGGTCTCTAATAGCACCATCAATCATGCGCTCAAACGTAGCTGAAGCATTGTGCCAGCCGAATGGCATTGCAATAAATTCATAAAGGCCGTCCGGCGTAGCAAAGGCAGTTTTTGCTTTGTCAGCCTCGTTTGTGGGGATTTTTTGGTAGCCTGAATGTAGGCCAAGGCTCGAAAATTATTTCGTCCTTCGGAGTCTGTCTAAGGCGTTATAAATTCGAGGCATAGGATAGACGTCCTTGTACGTGATCTTGTGTAACGCTCGGTAGTCAACGCAAAAACGAACAGAGCCAACCCTTTAGTAAAAAAAACTAAAACGACCGGAGATGCAAGGAAGTCGAAGGGGGCCGTAATATATTTCGCGAAAGCTTCACTTTCACTTCTTTTGAATAACATTTCGTGCTGGCTTGGAAAGACACTATGGCCAACGGCGTGTCACACGAGAACCATCGGTTTCATTGCGGTGCACAGCTACGGAAGTCTGACTGAGTGTGTGGCACAGCTGTCAAAGCATGCTTCGTGCTTAGCTGAACGGGCCTGTAGCACTGCGACTATTCAAGTGTAAGGTCTGAACCATCGACCACGCGAAAAGAAAAAAACTTGCACCCACCTTTCCGAAGGGAATCATGAGGAAATTCCAGTGCATTGCGCAGCTTCTATAACTGCAATTTGCACGGAGAACCCAAGTTCGAGGAATAATTTTCTTTCTTTTTAGTACACCGCGCAGTATACAGGGCCTTTCACCGCACGTGGCGTTTTTCTGTCGCGAGAAACACGGAATGCGCTTCCATCTCTATAGCAGCTAGCATGCACTGTTAAAAACGCAACAAACGCGTTTAATGCGCTATCCATTGAGGCGGTGGCAAGTCACGTTCAAGCCAAGGAGGGGGGTTCTGGTTTCCGGGGGCGAGGATAAGCGCACCCGGCCGCAGCTGTGCTGAGAGTTGCCGACGCCGAAGTGTGACATGGTGGAGGCTCCGCTTGCGGGGGCGCCCGCGTCCACAGCTGTTGCTATGGGAGAGGGCGGTGGACAGATCCCGACAGACGCCTGACATAGGCCGACTAAGAAATGCCCTCGCATTTAAAAGAACATGAACCTGACTGGGTACTGGTTATGAAGACGGGCAGAGTGCCGCAATGGAAGGCAATGAAGAGGTGTCAATCGTCGTACCTGTCATTCCCTAGGAAAACAGCATAAATTTTCCAGTTGTGTTATATCACGCAGAAGAGCGCTGCTTCAGAAAATCGAGTGGGAAAGAGCCGACAAGACTTGCCCATGAAGTGCTACAAAAAAAGGCGCAACTGGCAGCATCGGCTACTTGGGTAGATCGAGACTGCTAACACGTGTGTGACCAGTGCGAGACCAGTCTTCAACACG